>KK119586.1:120719-156795 GCA_000611955.2 Stegodyphus mimosarum
AAGGGCTTCTGGAAATTTTTTTAGATGAAATGAAACGGAAGTAAAGAAATGGGTAAATTTAGACATGTTTGAAAAAAAATATGATGACTTATATATTCCGTGTTTCACTTTAAATCGCTACGGGTTTTGATACAACCTGGTTCTGAAGAATATATTTTCCTCCCATCATTGGAAAACGGAATCTCCCTAGTGACTTTTCTCTAAACTTCTTCCTTTACAAGTTTGTCTTTTACCCAATGTTTTGGTGAGTTTTGTCATGACAAGAGATTAGAGGAAAACCTTGCTGTTTCGGAACGGTCATTAGGAAGACAGAACACTTTATTGGAATTGAACTAACAGCCAAAGATGTTTCTGGCAAACTCCCCATGATCTTAAAACATTTTGTGTCGTAACAGATTTAAATATGGAAAAAGGATATGCTGCTAGAGACCATTTGTTTCCTCGTCTCATTAAAATGGACTTGAGCGACTGTTTTGTTTCCTCTTCGAACAGAAATAGATTTCAACGACCATTTTGTTTCCTCGTCTAGCCCAGATTAGCTGGAGTTTTGTTTTCCCCACACGAAAAGTATGTTTTCTGAATGTGTTTCGGTGATCCTTTTGTGACAGACTGTACCTTTCCTTCGCACCTAAGCTTGATTTTTCGCAGAAAGACTTAGTGGATGCAAAACAAGACATCTGTCTTCTTTGTCTGTCTGTCTGTATCATTATTCTCCGTGGTACGACGAAAGAAATGTAGCAAGGCAATAAATTAAGTAACATTTATATGTCTAAGTTTAGGTACATGGCTAAACATGTTGATTCTCAGCTATACGTAGGAGATGTCTACGATTTGGCAGCTGATATTGGCAAAGAATTTGAAAAACTTATAGACATATATGGAACTGATATTATTAGAGAACTAATGACGAAAGTAATTGTAACACTTGAATATTTAGAATCCAGTACAGTATTGATCGACAGTCTTCAGAATGAATTGTTTGATATTAAGTCGAAAGTACAACAGCTGGAATATGAGAAGTTAGAACGAGCAGAATTTCGGAGTAAACTGGACCAGGTATGTAAGGGTTTCTGTCAAAGGAGTGGGTGTGGTTGAACCGGTGATTGTTTGCGTTAAAATGTTTTATGAATTGCTGCATTTTTTTTATAATATTAGCTTAACATTTCGGTATTCGTTTTATGTATAATTTTTTAATTATGGGAAAACGTACGTTAAATATCGAAATATCTATTTGCCAATCGTAGTAACAACATATGGTTTAAAATTTCGGACACATACACAAGAAATCGAGATCGATATATGAGCGGGATGTTATTTGAACATATCATGTAAAGTAAATTGTAGTAACTGCATTATCTGTGGTAGAAGAATTTAACGTATGCTTGAACATTTTCGTTTTGAAAATATGCTTATTATTAATTACAAAATTATCCATGCTTTTTCTGGTATGCAAGTTTCTCCAATGGCTGAGCAGTAAAGCTTCTGAACACTGGTGGTTTGGTCTGGGTTAGAATTTCAGTGAAAGGCTGTCTGTGTGGACATTTTTGTGGTTTTTGCTATGTGTATATGAACCAATTTCCATTAGAAAATTCAAGAAGGTCATCTCTTCTTTAGGCAGATAGCCCTTGATTGCGTTGACATAATCAAGTAAACCAAACCAAACCATCTGTGGTATTCAAACCCCAGTCTAACCATATGGCAGCCAGCATCAACCACTCTACTGATCAGGATGGCAATAATGATGGACAGCAGAAACTTGAAGAATAAGCATGTTATTTCCTGCATAGCAGAGAGAAAATTGACTAGTTGAAAGAGTATTGAAGAGTAAGAAGGATTTTTACTTATAAAAATGATTTTATGTTGCATATGTGTAGTTGAACTTTGATGAGTTGAAACTAAAGAAATAGTAGGAAAGATTTGAGTATTCGAAGATTTGACATATCAAGGGAAAAGTTAGCATTGATTTCAAATTCTGCTTTCAACGTTCGTTTTGACTTATTAAAATTTTTGTTGAAATAGGAAAAATCAAAGTTCTGCTCTTTAAATATAAATGCAGTGCAATGTCTGAAATCCGGACTCGTTGGGACTTCAGCGATTCTGAATTTGGAGTTTTTCCTGATATTAGATCATGACTTAAAATCTAGTAAGGGTAAAAATATATTTCAGGATGCTGTTTGGCCATTGGGCAGCAAGGCACAATTTCAAGATTGCCGCTACACAAAACCAAGATAACAAGTAGCATCACATCAATCTATTTTTACTTAAAATAAAATAAAAAAAAATCGGGGAATTGCACTGACTTGGCCTTACACACTCCTTTGACTTTGTCCATATATACATCAATCTATTTTCACTTTAAAAGAAAAAAAATCGGGAGAATGATGACGACATATAATGTTAAAACAAAGTTAGTTACTCATCACCAAAATTGAACAAGCCAATCAAATAACCTGCATTTAAAATCGTGCAATGAAATAACATATAAAAGGAAATACAAGTTATCGCATATAGGTACTAAAAAAAGAAAATATCGAATTATCATATTTGGAAATTTCTGTGTCTTCAGTCTGTGGTGCATAAAATTCCTTAACAGCATCCAGAAACTTTCTAAAATTATCTGAGTTAGAATATGCTTACTGTCGTTGTCACATAAATTCGTAAGAATAAGAGCCAAAAGTGTTCTCTGTATTACTGGACTGTCAGTGGCATTTCTTACGACAAACCCATTCAAAGCCTGATCTTTACTTTCGACCGTACATATTTTCCTTTGTGCAAGCATGACACTTATAATGACTTCTAACTAAACCTTCATTTATACAACAGTCAATGCTTTTTTCCCCTTTTGTTTCAAATCGTACAGAAACTTCACATTAACCTCATCACATACAGCCATTTTACGGTGTATAGCACAAAATAAGCAACGTACTTCGTGACTGACATCCAATGCAGAAATAAGCCCTTATGAATATTTTCACATCAGTTTAATTCATCGCAATCGCACAACCAATCACGTCATAATAGGGTTTCAATAACGTTCAACTACTCGGGTTACCATAATTGAAAGAACAATTTGGTGATAAATGAAACAACAACTTGCCGATAATCCAAGGAGCACCCTAAAGTATAGGCTAACCCTAGTGAGGTAACAATAGAAATTTAATAATACTATATGAAATAATGAAGCATTTAGTGACCTTAAGAAAATTTAAATTTACTAAAAAAAAAATTCCTCGGTATTTATTTTTCTTTATTAAACATTTTTTTCAATGTAAGTTATTGAGGTTGCTTCTTTTTTAAGTTAGTACTTTCTCTTTAGTTCTTTATATAATTTCTTTTTCAGTGAAGATGCGCTTTAGCCCACTGCTTGGCGATGTTTTGAAAATCGCCAATTCGGCGTGTTTCTGCGAAACGTCTTTGCAATTGCAACCTTCCCGACACGCTCCGCGAAAACCTACTGTAAACAAAACATAGAATTCTAAAGCATAAATTAGTATGGAAGCTGTTGCCACAAAAAGATAATAAAATAATATGCAGAACGAACATTATGATCATTAAAATATTTGTCAGGTTTAAATTAATTATTTACATTTTATGTTGTAATACTTACACATTTTATGCCGTTACATAACCTTCCCGACACGCTCCGCGAAAACGTAACCAAAATGGCATTGGAGAAAGAAGGAATTTTTTTTAAAAGAGCATTAAAATTACAAACGATACCATGTACACACCGTTCCGTTTTAACTTAAAAAAAAATCTGCGAATTGCACAATGTAGGCAACGTACACAAATGAACAAAATAAGCTAAAATAACGAAAATAAATTACAAGAAACTGCCATGTGCACAGCGTTCCTTTTAAACTTAAAAAAAACTTCAGCGAATTGCGCAATGTAGGCAACGTACAAACAGTCAGCTATGTTGGCGGATATACGGAGTTACCCATGTTGGCGCGTTTATTGCTCATTCCAAAACAATCGCCGCCAAGCAGTGGGCTAAAGCACATTCCAACCTTGTTCTTAACATTCTGTCTGTCATTTGCTTTATTGCTATTAGCGATATTTTCTGGTTTTAAACCTATGCTACAGATATCACCATCTATTAGGTGATTGATGATTGGGACATTATGATTGCAATGAATAATCTTTTGTTATATCATCTTCATTTATTCTCACTTCTCCACAAATTCCATTAATTGGAAAACCTCCAAATTCAGGGCTATCATTATAAAACTTCGCTAGCATCTGCTATACATTATTAATGATGTGTCATGATAGTGGCGACTCAAGATGTGTTGTTCCGCTAAATTTTGTCTTGTTTTTATCACACGCTGATGATGGATTTAAGCCTGAATTATATTAGTTTAATTATTTATTATACTTATGCCCTTTTTTCCACGCATTGTTAAAGCGTGTCCGAGTTCTGAATAAATAAATTCTCACATATATGTAAGGGCCACTGCTAGACATTTTGTGACCCACTGCAGTTTCTGCAGGTCCTAAACTCTGCTGCTCTGTGCCTCCTAAATTTTAAACATTTTGCATCCCAATGCCTTTATCTATATTACAGAGATTTTACCATCCCTTAATTTTGTTCTTTGGTGCTTCTCTAATTCTCAGTGTTGCCTCCTCTAAATTCTTCTGCCCTGTATGGCCACAGCAGCTCTGGTGTCGGTCTTGAGCATATCTGAATAACAAATCATTTATTCTCAATTCAGATGGCAATAAATGTAATCTTTTGGCCTATGAGTATTATTTACAAAATCTATTTTTTTGTGTATGGAGAGAAATTTTTTAAATTTTTCCTCGTCAACATAATACTTTGCAGCTGTGTTAGCTGAAGTCTATAATCATAACCAAGCTTAATATAAACATAAAAGGTTACTGTGCTCTTTGCTCTATTATTACTAATGTTTAAAAAAGAAATATTTAGACATTGCTTTATAAGTCATATCTCAAGCTACTGTGTTTTTTAGTCATCCAGTGGTGAAAGCAAAAAATAATGATGATTCCCCAGGTTTGCATCAGGAGTACAAAGTATTTAGTAATTGTAAAATCAGTGATGTTTCCATTTGAGATATGCCAAGGAAAATGGCGGCTACTGGGCCAAATTTTTGACCATACAGATTTATGCTAATAAATGATTGCTTCTTCAAAATGAAGGTGCCAGAGTAAAATTAAGAATTGGGACTATCCAAATGTTTTATGGAAAAATATAAAATGAGCATATGTAATGTAAAATTTTTTAAAAAAATTATGTTTGCTGGTAGTCTGGATTTTAGATTAAGCTTGTGATCAAGGGAATGTGTGAGTGAGGAAAAGCAATTTTGTTTTGAAATATGATAAAATTAATGTTTAATTTTTTTCATAAATTTTATGCTTTTGCTGTTTGCAAAGTTGAAAAATCTTATTGTAAAACTTTTTGCTATTTGAAAATTTTAAATGTTTTAGGAACTTGAAATTATAGAAGAAAACTGGAGAAAAGAAACTAGCCATTTAAATTCATTAGTTATTAAGCTTCAGGAAGAGAACAAGCGGCTAAGTGCGCTTATATCAGAGAAAGAACACCATTCTCCTAGTGACTGTAAAGGTGAGGATTTTTCTACCAGTAATTTATACTGAAAGCATTAAAATATTTTAAATTCCTAAAGTATGATTTGTTGCATGCTAGTCACTTCATGAATTTTCAAATACAAAAACTTTATAAATACCTTTAAATTATATAATTCCGCTTTTGAATTATGATATATTTTTGGATTAGAAAAATGTTACGTAATGTTCTCATCTATAAAAATATACTCATAGGTAGTTTATCAGATTTTATTATTTTCTTGGGAATTCATAGATTTTACATTTAACTATTTTCTTTCAGAATTAAAATTATTTGTAGAATAAATGTGAGCAGATCTGATCACTTTATGTGTGTAAAATATAATTGTAATAACAAATACATAGGATATATAAGGTACAAAATCTGAGATCCAGACTCGTCTGCACTTGAGTGATTTTGAATTTTCTGGTTTTGGGATCATCAATTTAAATCTTGTAAGATGACGTATAGAAGTTACAAAATAGTTGTATGTAAAACAATGAATCATTTATGATCTAAAGGAAATAAAAATTTACAATAAAAGCTTGGTCTATTTGTTTGCTTTATTCCACATTTCTTTCGTAAGTTGTTTAAGTTACTTCACATAATTTCTTGTTCAGTTACAAAGTTCCATTGTTCTAAGTCCTCTAACTGCTGAGTCAAGAATTCCCATTAAATTGTTAGTCAAAATTTTTTCATTCTCAGCAACCTCCTTGTCATTTTCTTGAATATTTCTTAGCAATATTTTCTGCATTTAGAACGATTCGACATATTTCGAGTAGTGTCTCATTTCAGCACAACTTAAACCTTAGCTTGTGTCTGCTATACGTTATTGGCGTTGTAGCTGAAAATTAGCTAGATGTAGGTTAGATGTATCTAAAGACATATTAGTTTGCTAAATTTTTTCTTTCTCCTATCTTGTGCTGCAGAAATCAAGTATGAATTTATTAGTTTAATTATTCATTGTAATTAGATGTATTTCTTCTTATTATAATTAGGTCTATTTCCTGTATTTGCATAAGGCTCATCTGCATTTCGAATAAATAAATTCCCATGTGTACTTAAGGGTTATCTGAATAACAAATCAGTTATTCTTAATTCAGACAGCACTAAATGTTATCTTTTGGCCTGTGAATATTATTTACCAAATCAATTTTTTTGCATATGGAAAGAAATTTCTGTTCAATTTCTCCACATCGGCACAATGCATTGCTGCGCAGTTGGCTGAAGTCTGCAATCGTCACCAAGCATAATGTCAACATAAAAAGTTATCATGCTGTTTGGTATTCAGTTGTAAATATTAAAAAAAAAAAAAAAAAGAAACTTTAGACATTGCTGTTTGAGCCAATTACCATGAGTTGATAGCATGTGGTGATGAAAGCAAAAAATATTAAAAAATGATTGTCAGTTTGGCATAAGGATATAAGTTATTCAGTATGTATAAAATAGTGATGAACTTTGGTAAAATGTTTTTGTTTAAGATGTGTGCAAGTAGAAAGATGGTTGTAGAGCTAACAAATTATTCATTGTGTATAGATTAGAACTAAGAAATAATAGTAATTCTTCAGCAAACAAATGTTTTATTTACTGCCAGATTAAAATTAAAATCTGAGACCTTCACGTACTTTATTATAAAAAATAAGTCTGTTGTGCATGCATTAAGCATATACTAAAGTGAGGTACTACTTTTGAACTTTCTTTCCCTCTTTTTGAAATAAAAAAATTCGTGGTAGTTCGAATTTCGGACTTTGCACTGTATGCGAATTAGAACTTCTGTTTTTTCTCCTCTTATTTGTAAGGGGAAGAAAGAAATCACCAGAATATGTTTAGTTGATAGAAATTTTCGTGTATTTAAGACAAGATTTAGCAGTAATTGTGTAAAAGCATGTACAGTACAAAGTCCATAATCCAGACTCAGGACCTCGGCGATTCTGGATTACAGATCATCAATTTAAATCTGGTAAGATTGCATGCAGAAATTATACAATTAAAATATGAAACAGTAATTTATGAAATAAAAGAGCAATTATGATCTAAAGGGTATCAAATTTTACAAAAAAAAAGGCTTAATATTTATTTGTTTACTTTATTTCTTTTAATGTAAGTTGTTTAAAGTGCTTTGTTTTTTGTGCTAATACTTTCTCTTTAATTCTATAAACAGACATAATTTCTTGTTCAGTTACAAAGTTCCACTGTTCAAGTCCTGTAATTGCTGTGTTAAGAATACCGACTAACTTGTCAATCGAAATTTTTTCGTTTTCAATAACCTCTCTGTCACTTTCTTCACTATTGGAAGCAGTATTTTCTGGATCTAGAACTATACTAGAGATTTCGCAATCCGTTAATTGATTGATGATTGGGGCATTGTCGTCGCAATGTAAAACTTCCGTTATATCATCTTCATTTATTACCACTTCTCCGCATTTCTTTACATAATCCAATAACTGGAAAATTTCACCTTTAGTTTGCTATGTCCAAAAAATTTCAAATTCGCGGCTATCATCTTCATCGTCCTCGCCATGAAATATGGTAGCTGGCCATAAATTATGCCAAGCAAAAAAAAATTTTAATGTATCTGGAGACACATCCTTCCACGATCTTGCGATGCTCCACACAGCAGATTTTATGCTAAAGTATTTCAAAAATTCTTGAATAGTCTTGCCATTGTTCAGGAAATTTAACATAGATTTTAAAAATGCTACTTTATATATGCATTTCAGCACGTGCACTATTCCCATATCCATAGGCTGAATAATAGACGCACAGTTTGGAGGGAAGAGTAATGCGGATACATTATCTTTCACTAAAACTTTAAGTGAAGTATGCGCCGAAAAGTTGTCAACAATCAGGACTATTTTTGAGTCATCAGGTAAACCTACCGAATTCAAATGTTACCGAGCCTCAGGTATGAAGTGATTTTCAAACCAATCATTCATCAATACTTGTGTCATCTATGTTCTTTTATTTGTGTGATATATAACAGGGAAAATCGTTAGTCCTTTAAATGCTCGCGGTCGTGCATGTTTTCCTATTACAAAATGTTTGCACTTGTGCTTTCCTGCAACATTTGCGCACCCTAAAATTGTAGTCTCGCTTTGGAATCTTTGACAACAGTTGGAGCCTTTTCTGTAGAGGTTGCCAAGGTATTTCGCGGTACATATTGCCAGAAGAGACCAGTTTCATCAGCATTGTAAATTTGTTCTGGAGATAATTGTCCACTAGTAATGAGTTCAATGAATTCATCTGCAAATTCTTCAGCAGCTTCAGTATCAGCTGAAGCTTTTTCACCTGAAATTTTTAATTGTCTTATACCATGGCAATTTTTAAATTTGGTTAACCAACCTGTCGAATATGTGCACTCAGTGTTAAGTTAATTTCTTCATGAAATATTTTGACTTGAGCCATTAGCATTGGACCCGTCAATGGCACGCCCTCTCTGCGACGCTGTCTGACCCATTCAATCATCACTTTGTCATGATCGTCACTTTTAGCATAATGAACCCTTTTTCTGTTATTCATTGCCAGTGGGGTGTTGGAATCCACAAAAAATTCAAAAAGTTCCTTTTTCTTTTTGCTTGTGTCATATACAGTTGGCTTTCCAATACCATACTCCTCGCATAATTTTGAGATGGATGTATGTGCCTTTATCCATTTTTTGCAGCAATTCCACTTTTTGTTTGATGGACATCAAAAGTTTTCGCTTTGTAAATCCGTGGGCAGCTCCAGAATCCTCTTTTCGACATAATCAAAAGTTCAAGCTTAATTTTTTATAAAATTGCTTTAACAGTCCGCAAAAAATAATAAGCCGGATCCAATAAGAAGATTAAGTAACAGCACAATCTGCAACATTAACTGAAATGCCTTAGAATCAGTAAAGATAATTTTAGCCTAGCTTATTTCTTTGAAATCCAGACCCTTCGCTATTCTGTATCCTCAAAATACTGAACCGCCCGAAATACTTTTCCAGTTTCACAGCAATTTCCTCCCCTCCCCATCCATTAGCGCAGAAAATAGGTGTGAAGATTTTGAATGACATGATTTGTACTTTCTAACAGAGATTCCATTAGGCTTTGACCCATTCTTTATAAAACTGTTCTGAAGGTCAGACCAACAAGCCTTTCTGGCTTTGTTATGATCATGACTGAGATTTTGTTTACTTCCGTTATTTTTATAGGACTTTTATTGCTGTTGAAAGCTTTTCTGCACTTTTATTGCTGTTTAAAGCTTAAAAGCACACTGCACCACAAAAGAATTAACAATGAAATGTCATGGGCAACCAAACGATAAGAAACCTTTTAGGATAAGCTGTCTGCTGTAAACTGATACAATGCATTTGGAGAAACTGCACCTGCTACTGCATACCTTAGGGGGAGGGAAGAAAACAAGATTCCAATCTCGGTCGTTTTCTAAAATCTCCACATGTTTTATTATGGAAGGAAAAAAATCAAATGCGCATGCATAAAGCATGCAAAAAAAAGTTTGTGGCTTTGAGGTCTGGATTATAGATCATTCCGAATTATGGACGTCCGGATTACGGACTTTGTACTAGAAATGGAGAAATGAGGACATTCTTCCATGATCGTTTGTGTTTGATCTGCACAATGTAAGGCATAATCCTTTCTTTTTTTCTTTCTCTTTGGTGTCACCTCATACTATGCATATGCATAGTAACAGCATACGATGTGGTATTATATAGAGTACAAAGTCTAAGATCTAGAATCATTGACGACATTTTGGAAATTTCTGGATTTAAAATCATTAGTTTAAATCTAGAAAGATGATATGCAGACATGGCATTATTGTTTACGCCAGATAGAAGAATGTTAACCCTCAACAAGATCAGAGCCAGTACAAGTGCATCTCTTGACAGAATTTAGAAGTGGCAAAATTTTTACAAGGTCCCTACAGTCCTTAAGAGTGGTTAGATATTTTGAAAATAATTTTTTGACCTTAACTGTTCGAGCATTATGGGTTTTTCCTATAAATTTTAGAGTTTCTCAAAATGTCATGAATAAATGGTAATTTCTTGATCATAGTTAAAAAATGACTCTCTCACTATGCTCCTTGATTCCGTTTCTTCCAATATACGTCTCCAACTTGAAATCAGATATTTTAAAAGCTGGCAGAAATTTTCATGTGTAGTGAATAAGAGAGCCACTCTTCTATATGGAATTTTACAATCCTGAGAGGTTTAAAAATCCTTAATTTTGGTGAATAATTATTATAAATTAAAATTTGTTGTCTTTTATATTTTTTGAAAGTTTTTTATGTGTAATTTTATCAGAATATTCAGATATCAAATGTTTTCTATAAAAATTGCTTTACATTTTTCTTTTCTGAATTTTTTTTTAGACAGAATTGGTAGCTATAATTTTGTGTGTGTGTGTGTGGGGGGGGGGGTTTTTAGACCATGTGTCTTGGAAAGATCAGATGGATTTGAAGGCAAGGTTTATAGACCTACAATTCCAAGATTCCAGAAAAATGTGACCAATGAAAAATATCTTCATGGTATTTAACATGTGGATATGTTTTACTGGAATTTTTTATGTATTTGTTTTTTGAAAAATTTCTGGAAGAATAGTAAAACAAAATTATTTGAATTTTCTGCTTTTGGTCATAGAAGTCTGTATCTTGACATCTCTATCACTCTTTTATTTTTTGCTCCTTTGACTATAAGAAAATTGTTCTAACCTTGTCACATGAATCCGTATCTGTAGAAAGGAATTTTTTTGTTTGTACAGAAATTGAAAATTGACAGTTAAAAAGATTCATATTATATGCCTCAGTGTGCCATACACAGAGCTGGCATTAGGCACTTTGCTGCATGATGCATTCACTGCGAATCTCAATTTTACTGCTGAGTGTCTGTCCTAAATTCTAAATAATTTTTTGTCCCTAAATTTTGTTCAATTCTAAAAATACTGCAACACCTGCTCTGGCAGCAGATATGACCATGTCATTTCATAGTTAATTTCAATACATGTGTTATTAAAAATAAAATGTAACAGTTTCTTCTATGTAATGTAAATGCATACAGTTCCTTAGTAAAACAGAAATCTGTAATGAAATCTAAAAATTCTAAAATAAAGAGGAAACTTGTTAGGGAAGATATTTATTACACAAAGAGAAAGGAAACTGTTCTTCAAAGGTTACATTAACAAATTAGGAGATGAAGGAGAAACAAGTGGGAACATCGATTTGCTTATAGCAGCAAATAAAAATAGAAAAGGTGCTAAAGAGAAGGAAATTGATATAAATTAGCTAAAAATATCTAGAAAATTTTCAAAGTAGAAAGACATAAATATTTTGTTTTGTGTTGCTGCTACAAAGCATACATTTTTTTATAGCTTTTAATGTTTAAGTATCCTAATATTTTTTATTCAGTATCAGAAATTGTAATGCATAATTAAGTAAACTATAAAGTGTGTATAGATTGTGATTTTAATAATGCTTTTTCAATGAATAATTTTAATAATAATAATGTAAATCTATAATAACTAAGTTAATTATCTAATTTAATTATTTGTAATTAACAGCTCACCCTCAGAAGTTACCTGTACGTTTCAATTCAAGTTATTGCCTTTTCTTAATCCTTACTATGAGTGCAGAATACTACATAAAACTGTAAAAATTAAGATAAAACTATATTCTTTACAACTAATGAGACTTAAAATAATGCAAAACAAGTTATCATCTCGGGTGCTGAAATGTTTATTGGAGCTTTATAGATATTCATTGTGTTACTCTTTCAGCAACTCTGATTCTGCGGCACTAACTGGCCCAGACAGACAAAAAGCATTCAACACTTAATAAACATGAACCACTGTCAGCAGTTCTTTCTCTTTCTTTCAAGCAGTAGCTATGGCAACAACCAAGTTCTTAAAAATCATGCTATCATCATTTTACTTCTCATTTTAACTTATGCCACTTGACATCAAATTTGCATAATCTTTACACCGAGTGAATGCATAATGAAATGAAGCGTGAAAACAAAGCTAACTGGGTAAATATATATTTACCGGTGCCCCTTGGCGAAAATTGGTGAGTTTTGGCAGTATATGGACACCGAGTTTGTGCAATTCTTTGACTTGTTATTTTGGCTTTGTGTAGCGGTGATGTTTGTATAAAAAATCGACACTACACACAGCCTAAATACAATAGGAAATCAACAAATTGCACAAACTCAGTATCCACGTACACATCAACCTATTTTCACTTAAAAAAAATCGGATAATTGCACAAACTTGGCATTGCACACTCCCTTGACTTTGTCCATGTACACATCGATCTATTTTCACTTAAGTCGAAGGAGCACCCAATGCTACACTAGAACCAAACAAAAATATATGATCTCAATAAACTACATTTTATATCAAGCAGTGAAATAACATAAAAAAGGAAATGCATCTACGCAGTACACGAAGGAAATATCCACTTAGCTTATTTGGAAATTTTTGTATCTTCAGTCTGTGGCACATAAAATTCCTTAATAGCATCCAAAAACTTTCCTCAAACTATGTTCCCTTTCTAATGGAATGCTTTGTATGGTGAGCATTTGAATCTTTCTTGTGACAAACCCATTCAAAGCCATCTGAACGATCTTTACGTTTGACCATATGCATATCCTTCGTATAAACACAACACTTATAATTCCATTGAATTACATCCAACAAAGTTTCTTTTCTTCTGTCCTCAACCACTTCAAAAGAAAAAAAAAAACTTCCGCCTTAAATAGACTAACCACTAACTGTTAGTAAAATTTAACTAAAATGCCACCAGTCTTCATTAAAATATATAGCACTATTATAAGTGTGAAATATAAATGTTTCAAGAAATTTTGTAACTTAATGCCATGAACTTGATAAATTTTACAAACTTGATTTTATTCTCTAATTTCTTTTATAATTATGTTAAATATTAGATTATGTTTAATAATAATGCATCTTACTTACATATCTGCTTTATTCTTAGACTAGTACTGAAGTTCAGGCATAGATAATTGCTTTAATTTATTCATTTCCTATTTGGTGATAAGTCCTCAATTTTTTCCATTGATGGAAGTCCTTAAATGTACTAAATTCCTAGGTCCAGAAATGTGTACAGACACTGATTTTAGAGGAACTAAAGGAGTAAAATTAGGAATGGCAAAATTTTTAGAATTTAGGAGAGGCACTGTGTGCCAGAATTTACGGGTGGCAAAATTTTTAGGATTCAGCCTGCAGAATTTGGTATCCTCAGAGATTGTTCTAGTGGCAAAATGCACAGTGCTGGTCCTGCCTTCTCCAACAGCCACTTAAGGGCCAAAAGTGTAATCCTAGCCAACGTCAATATATGCCAGTCAGTGTAGTGTTACTAGCTACAGTGTGACTCCCCAACCAGGTTTTTGAGTGACAGGCAGGGTCTGTTTGAAGAAAACTCGAATTTATGGTACACTTGTTTCCCTTTGTTAAATATATTTTCCATACATGTATTTTGTAGGGGGAATTTTTTTACATTTTTATTTATATTTTGGCTGGTGTCCATGTATTAAATGTCTAGATTTTGGACTCAGTACTGTATATGTGTGTGTGTATACAAGGTGTATTGTAAATGTTGCAACAAACTTCTATTGGAGCTAGGGCACATCATAGGGATTAAGAACTGCATAGAAACCTATACTTGGAAGTGTCGGGTAAGTGGTAGCAGAGGTAGAAGATAGGAAAAGAAGCAAGAGGTGATTAATTTGAAACATTTATTGGACTTGAATATTACAACAGATGCTCGAAGTTTGCGCCATCAGACGCCAAACATGCGTGACTCTGGTGGACTATTTGAATGCCGGGAATTATTTGATCTTTTTGGAGCAGGTTATTCCCGATTTGCTTGACGATGTTTGCGCGATTTGCTTATTTTGGACTGGATGTTCTTAGCTAATTGAACAGATCATTCCCGCATTTATGGATTTGTTGTGGTGGACCAGTTCCCTGGCCCCATGCTCACCAGATTTATCAAGTCTTGATTTCTTTTTGTGGAAAGCCTTCAAAAGTGTTGTGTATCATGATCCTGTTGGGTCTAAAATGCATCTTGCGGCAAGACTCGCCTTCACAACTGCTACAATCAAGGAAATTCCTGGTGTGTTTGAACATGTCTGACAATCAATGGTTCGTCGGTGTCAGGTATGTTTGCCGTCTGACGGCACAAACTTCGAGCATCTGTTGTAACATTCAAGCTGTCGTACACCATTTGTGTATTCATGTCCAATAAATGTTTCAAATTAATCACTCTTGTTCTTTTCCCATATTCTACCTCTGCTACCACGTACACCTGAACATTTTCGGGCTTGGGTTCCTATGCACATCTTAATCCTTAAGGTGTGCCTTACCTCCCCTAGAAGTTTGTCGCAACATTTATGGTACACCCTCTATGTATATGTATATACAGTGTAGTCATAAAGAAACTTTGCAGTGAATGGCAACACAGGGGCGCTCATGGTTATAGTTACAGAAACTGAAAAATATCGAATGGCAATGCCTACGTTTTCCGGTCGCAAAATGTTCTGCGCATGTGAAAACCCTAATAGCATTGGAATTGTACCAATATGTCCAGAAACGGAAGTTTTATGCATACACAAAAAAGAGTTCTGAAAACCAGCCAATGAAACACGATGTGGGAGCATGCAGAAAATTTGCATATAACAGAGGCAAGATACCAATCACAGAATGCCGATCACCAGAAATTCAGCGTAAGAAAATGCCAGGTGGGTACGTGGAGTCGTCATTCGGGAACTTGCACATGGTGACGAAATTACTCTTTGTGGGAACGTTCATGGTAAATTGATAAAACTGTATTATCAAAATGGGATGAACGCTATTACCGGAATTGCATAGGTGGAATGCACTCAATGATATCGTTTAGATGCAAGATGGTGCACTTCCACATATAGCAAAGTTTGTTAAAAGGGTCCTGGGCAGCATTTTGGTAATCGCATCATCTCGCACTATTATTCTTTTCTGTGGCCTCCGCGATCTCTCAATCTGACATGTATGGATTTCTGGCTTTGGAGATATCTCAAATCCAGAGTTTACCTGTGCAATTCACAAACTGTGTCGGATTTAAAAATTCTATTTGGTGTGAGATTGCAGACATCCCTCCATGCTACGCTGTGTTCAGCAGTATTGCCCACCATCTCCCGATGCAATGCATACTTGCCTGTGATGGCACTCATGTGGAAAATGTTTGATATAAATAAAGGTATTCTTTTGTCTGATGTTTTATCATCAGTTATTGGTGTTTTGTCTCTGTCATATGCAAATGTGGTATTTCAGAACTCTTTTTTTGTGTAGGCATAACATGGCAGTTTTTGGACATATTGGTACTGTTCGAGCGCTATTCAGGGTTTTCGCATGTGCTGAACATTTTGAGACCGGAAAAGTTGCCGTTGCCATTCGACATTTTCGAGTTTCTGTAACTAACCGTAACCATGAGCGCCCCTGTGTTGCCAGTCACAGAATCTCGAGTGTATACCTCCAAATAACTATATTTGCAATCTCATCTCGATCGGTTAACTGGAACGAACGCTAGAAGTGCAGATGTTGGCAAAGTTTCTTCATAGCTGCCCTGTATATATAGGGAAATTTCCTTTGTCTGGTTGAATATTAATCACTTAAATTCAATTATTATATCTTACAGGAGAATTTCATTCGTCTGGTGGAATGTTAATAATATAAATCTAATTATTATATCTTATATTTTTGTAGTTTGAAAAAAATTCATTCAAACAGGAGAAGGGGACGAAATGCGATCATTCCCTGATCATTTTGGATTTTGTGGAGGAGGGCTAATGCCCTTTGATAAGTTAGCCTGCTCTCACAGCATCAAGAATAATTAACTTTCTTTCAATTTTATTTTTACCATGTCTTTTTTTCCCTTTTACTTTTTTTTTAAATATGATTTCCAGTATAATTTTAAACTTCCTCTAAGACTTTTAGACATTTTTTTAACTGTTTTATCTGTCTTCTGAATTAACATTTAATTGTTTCAATTTACCATAGTTTTTACTTTGAATTTCCTAGGAGATGATAAATAAAAAAATAATAATTAAATCTGTTTACTGACCTATATGTGTGTGTGTAAAATCATTTTGCATTATATAAAAAAAATTAAAACTTTCAGAATCATTCCATATTTAACCCAGAACAGACCATTAGACTCAAAGCTAAGAAGCACAGAGACAGTCTGCAAGATGAGGTACAAAAAACACTGTATACCAAAAGTTAAAAATAAAACCGTAAAAGAAGTCATTTACTTCCTTCATTGCTTCATTGCCAGGAAGTTGATGCAACAATAGAAGTAAATGAATGAGCCTGTTTCTGAACTGACAATGACACAAATTATAATTTGGAATTTGATATTTAAAAAAAAAATTGAAAATAAATGATAGAAATTTGGTCTTTATCACTTAACCCTATAGATTGGAGTGGGTATATTAAAACTACAAAGTACTGAAATTGTAAAGAAACAGCATCAAAGCCCATTAAACATTAAAAAAAATTTTTTTGAGAGATTAAGTCTAAATACCAAACAAATCCATCTACTCATACGTAAAACAGCACATGGAATATATTTCATGTCAAAACTGCAAGAGTTCTAAGCATTTAAAATTAGTTTTGTAAAATAGTAGTATATTAAGCATAAATTAAAAATAAAAGGAGAAAAATGTGGTCTTCTCAAGCACTGGGAGAAGTTAATATTTGCTTTCATCAGAAGATTTGAAGTTAATATTTGCAAAGATCAGAATCGTATTGAATTCAATTTGGTTAACAGTTCGTTTTGATTTTTTGCAAAGCACATTGGAGGGTTAACTTCTTTCAGTGGTTTAGAACTCCAGAATTTTTCTTTTGTTCTTAATTTATGCTTAATGTGCTACTAGTTTTATAGAATTAATTTTTATTGCTTAGAATTCTATTTATGTGCTTATTTACATGCCAGCGTTTTCATTTGCAAAACTTTTTGCTGTGCTGTTACAGTTTCAAGAACTCTTTTTTTTCTATGTTTCCTGTATGCTGTGTTTATTGTGGCATGTATTTCATGTGTTGTGTTACATGCATGTAGGTGGATTTGTTTGGTATTTAAACTCAATCTGCTCTACAAAAATCTGTAAAAAATTTTTTAACAAATTTATCGTTTGGTACTGTTTCTGTACAATTTTAGTTCTTGCAAGTTTAAGCCTCATATCCTAAACTCCAGCCTGTAGGATTGCACTGCTGAAGACATAAATTTCTATGATTAATCGTTTGTGAGTTTTTTTTTCGTAGTATTTAATTCTAAATGATTAGTGTCATTGTCAGTTCAAAAACAAGCTGATTCATTTACTTCTATCATTGCATCAACCTTGTGACAACAATGCCACTGAGGGAAGTAAATAGCTTTTTTCTTTTACTGCTTTCATTTTTCAATTCTGGTATACACTTTTTTTGGCACCTTATCTTGCAATTTGTCTCTGTGTTGCCACATCGCGAAACTGTTTCACCAGTGATGGCAACCCTTGGCATCCTTTTGGATTCTAAAACTTTTGCTGCTGTTTCTGTTTCAAAATTTGTAGTTGGTTCAGTATGTTGTCTATTTCTTTCTTGATAGTTTTGTAATTCTGCACTTTTTCAATTTTAAGCTTCTATTTTGTTAAAAAGTGTAATTAATTGTTTTAGAATTGGAATTTTTCATATAAAATATTTGTATATGTCTCTAACTGTTTGAATGCAAATAATGAGTAAGTTTTGTAATTTTTCAATTCTAATTTCAATTAAAATTGTCTAAGTAATTTCACTTGCTTTGTTGGAAATAGAAATTTTACTTATGCTGCATCAGCGAGGACTTCAAAATTTTCAGATGCACTGTTATACACAGTCCAGTCACATTAATGTGACCACCACGTACTTTCCATGTCAGAGTTAAATAACCAATCACAGAAGGCAGGTGGCAGCACAGTGCAGTTGAGCGTATATAAAGGGTGTGTGAGGGCTTCGGAAAACATTTCAATCGTTGGCGTAATGCAGAAACGAAGCGATTTATCCGACTTCCAATAGGGCATGATCATTGGCTTTCGGGCCAAGGGTGGAAGCATTTCCGAAACGGCTGAGTTTGTGAACTGTTCGCGTGCCGCCGTGGTAAAAGTGTACCGTGCATGGCAAAATGGGACTGTCCAAAATCAGCGACGTGGCAAATGTGGTGCACCACGGGCCATAGATGACAGAGGCGAACGACGGTTGCGGAGATGCGTTCGGGCAGATAGACGGGCTACCGTTGAGCAACTGACCACCAAAATGAACCAAGGGGCTACCAAAAGTGTCTCCCAAAGTACTATTCAGCGAACATTGCTGCGTCTGGGCCTCCGAAGCAGACGCCTGGTTCGTGCACCTATGCTGACTGCTGTTCATCGACGGCGAAGGCTAGAATTTGCACGCCAGTACAGCAGCTGGACGTCCACTGAGTGGCGACAGGTTGCGTTTTCGGATGAATCGCGTTTTATGCTCCATCGGACAGATGGACGTTGGCGTATAAGGCGTGAAACCTCTGAAAGGAACCACCCTGCAACCATTGCCGGAACGGTCCAAGCTGGAGGCGGGAGCATTATGGTCTGGGGAATGTTTTCCTGGCATTCTCTAGGTTCACTGATCATTGTGGAAGGCACAATGGATCAATACAAGTACGCATCTGTCCTTGCGGACCATGTTCACCCCTACATGCGCATTGTTTTTCCTCAGGATGATGGCATCTTCCAGCAGGACAATGCGAGGTGCCATACAGCTGCCAGTGTACGTGCGTGGTTCGAAGAGCACCAGGATGAGTTTACCGTCCTCCCCTGGCCAGCAAACTCACCTGACTTAAACCCAATCGAGCATCTGTGGGACCATCTCGATCGAGTTGTTCGCGCCATGGATCCTCAACCGCGTAATCTAGCGCAGCTGGCCACGTCATTAGAGTCGGCATGGCTCAACATCCCAGAGAACACCTTCAGGGACCTATGTGACTCTCTTCCTGCACGTCTCGCAGCAGTCCGCTCTGCGAAAGGTGGTTATTCTGGCTTTTGACAGATGGTCACATTAATGTGACTGGACTGTGTAATTAAATACTTTAGAATGTTTCATTAGCTAACGTTGGATATTGGACTGACTTTGGACTTAAGACTGACAGAAACAGTGATTTTTAAGTGGAAGGGGGATTGCAGTTGAGTCTGATATATCCTCCTCTTGATAACGTTATATCAGATTTGATTAAATTCCCCCTCTTTTGTAATTTTTAGGTTTTAGTATTTTACATTTCTCTAATTCTTATTTTACGTATTTGTAGGGTATTTTGAAATTAATTGGTATTGAATTTCACTTCTGTTGGGTCTTTGTGAAATTAGTTCTAAATTTCTTACCTTTTGTCTATACTGATCAGTTTTCAGCAGCATATTGTGTAGAAATACTTGGAATAATTTTGTGTTTAAATAAAACAAAAAATTGAGGTACTATATATACACTGGTGTCCAAAAGTTAAGCATAATTGATAATTATATGAATAAAGAAAGAACTGTAAATCAGAATGGAGGGAAACGTGATATGCGAGTGTGAAATGGTTATAAAATAAGGAATCAAATCAAAAGAACGATAATAATTAATTTTATTATCCAAAGTAGCAGTTTGAAAGAAAACTGAGAATAGCAGGGGTTCACACTTTAAAGAAAAAATGAAAGAAAACATTAAATAAATTACTAATGCTGCAGTTTAATAAGGCGTGTGGTCACCTCTGACAGCCAGGCACGCTGCACAGCGATTTACCATACTTGCTATGAGATGATGAATGAGTTGTGGGCTCAAACGGTTCAAGCTTCTTGGAGAGTTCTCTTAAGTTCTGTAACGGGGCTTGGTGGGTGCGAAAGGGCTGCAATTTGTCTCCCGAGCATATCCCATACATGCTCGATAGGATTTAAATCAGGGGAGTTCGCAGGCCACGACATGCGCTGGATGTTTTCCGTTTCAAGGAAGTCATCGACCAGCACCGCTCGGTGACATGGCGCATTATCATCCATGAATATGAAATCAGTACTGACAGCACCTCGAAACAAGCGAACATAAGGCTCAAGAACTTCGTCTCTGTACCTTTGACCAGTCACAGACCCCGTGTCAAAGAAATGGAGGTCTGTGCAGCCGTTCATCATGATACCTGCCCATACCATTACTCTCCTTGATGGAAAATGATGTCTTTCCGATATGTTTCCTGGTTCAAAACGTGTTCCACGTTCTTTCCATATCGTTACCTGATGAGAATCAGTACTCAGACTAAACCGAGACTCGTTACTGAACATCACATTGGCCCACTGTCCCACACTCCAATGTTGATGTTTCAAACTCCAGTTCAACCGAGCGCGTTTCTGCGTAGACGTGAGGGGAATGCAAACTGCTGGTTTTCTGTCATACAGGCCAGCATGATTGAGTCTCCTGTAAACAGTTTGTCTCGAAATTCATATTCCTGTGGCGACTGTGAGCGCCGAACCCAGTGCTCTGGCAGTACTGCCCCTCTGACGTCGCGCACTTATTACCAGATATTGGTCTTGGCGAGGGGTTGTGACTCTTGGTCGACCTGATACTGGTCGTTGGGTAAAATCTCTCATTCTTTGAAACCTCTGCCACAGCTTTGAGATCGCAGACTGGTTCACATTCAGAATTCGAGACACTTTGGTTTGTGATCGTCCGGATTCCAGCATTGCAACGATTCTTCCTTTCGCAAACCACGATCACTTTCGCAAACATCACGATCTTTGGGCCATCATTCACCTTGTTCGATGGTTAACAACGTTCTTTCGCACAGCAGTTGCCCGAAACTTGTCTGAACTGCCTATGCTGCTTGAATCGGTTTCTTTGCGTTCCGACATGCGCAGGTGTTTCGCGCAAGACGTAATCAACTGAAATGTTTTGCATAAACCCAATGTTCTTCTTCACCCAAATAATATCCGCAAGAAATTTGGAATAATTTTACGAATATTTACTCCATGTTTTTCGCCTTTTACAATTTATGCTTAACTTTTGGACACCAGTATATATATATGTATGCATATGTGTGTTTATATATGTCAAATATCAACTTTTTAGTAAATATTCAGCTTCACATTTTCAAAGAAATCAAATCCACCCCCAAAAATATTTTCTATAAAGCTTGAATTTAATCATGTACAGTGACTTACTTAGAAAATGTTAAAAAATTGATTTATTCACGTTTGTATATTTAATCTATTTTTATGTAGCATTCCTGTCAGATGAAGAGCTTGCTGTGGTCCAGAAGTTAAAAGAATTGACTGAACAGCACAGACGGCAGCTGATTAATAAAGACAAAGAGCTTTTAGAAAAGTCAAATGAACTCGAAAAGGTTTATTGAATAGACTTTTCTATCAATCATCTGTGCTTGAATTTTTTCAGTACTCTGATTGCTTCATGATCATTTGGTTGCTAATAAGCTTATAAATGCCAACTTCCCTTTATTTCCGTATAAAGATGGAATTCTACTATTAATCAAAATCAGCAGTTACTAGCTTAAATTCATGGCACTGATTTCAGATTCCCCAAATTTTTAATGTTCATAAAAAATGCATGTGTACATAACATTGAAGGATGCAGTTATAAATTTGCTATAATTGATTAAGTTATTGTTAAGATCATAGTTAGTTTAATAAAACAACTGAGTGATTTGTAAAAATTTGATGAGCTGAAAGATTTTGTTCCAGAAATATATTTTAATACTCTTCAGTGTACCGTTAATAGGTTCGTTTACAATACACAGTATCCACAAAACATTACAACTGAATTCGTCATTTATGATCAGAACAACAGTCCTTTTTTTGTTGCCATCTTGTACCAACTAACTATCCAGCGTTTTCTCTACCTTTGGTTTCTGGGAGGAAACTTAAAAGTAACGTAATAAACGTTAGAAAAATTACAAAAATATATTACATTGGTTTAAAATACAAATAAAATAATTTTAAGAAATTTAAGACTATGTAAATTAAATCTAAATTTTATAGTTCAAAACTCAAAACACAAGTGTTAAATGTTCAAGCTATTTCAAATTTAACAAAAGTTTGTGCGTATAGCTAAATCTTTCAACAGGTTTTTAATAGTCAACCAGAGTAGGTCTGAACAAAAGCAAGTTAATTAAAATTATTTTCCATTTCAAAATACTCAGTACTTCCTATATCAGAAACTTGTTTGAGATCCAGGATAATTGATTCACACTTGTGTTACCTCTAACAGGTATAGTCATTGTACTTGTCTCAAAACATTTCTGTTAGGAGTTTTTAATTTCACAACCCTGATAATTCCATCTTTTGCCAAAAAGGGAAAAGTTCTAGCACTTCTGAGGGACCAATACAGTCACTTTTTAAATCTATATGAATTAACACAATGTCCCCTATATTAATTATATCATGACTTTTGGAAATTGAAGAATGAAGCAAACTTAAATATTCTTTCCTAAATTTTTCTAAATTAAAAGAAGTTATATGTGGTCACACTTGGGCTGATACTCCATCCACTTCAGTGCAGTTTCAAGACTGGCAAATGCTTTACTACTTGATGGTCTCATTTCTGCTTTAACTTCAGCATTAAGCTTTTGCTTCTTCTTTCTCGACACTTTCTTCTCTCACATTTTCAATAAGTTCATCATCATCAAAATGTGAAACCCAGAGTCTGACGAATCACACACCATCCATTCTGCTGTACACTCAGCACTAACTTCTGAACATCCAGGAATTTTCAAAAAAATATTTCTTAATTCCTCAAGTGGCATGTCATCCTCATCTTCTCCTGTCTCTTCCTTTCCTTGGGCTTTTTTTTCCCTTTTTGTCCTTTTCCTTCTCTTCTTCAGTTGATTTTGAAAAATTCTGAAAGCAGTTCGGATAATCAGCAATTCGGATAGTCGGAGTTTGGATAATTCGAGTTGTACTGTACTAGAAATATCACCTGTGCAGAGGGTAGAAAAATTATTGCTAGTGCACAGCCACGTTTGAATGTCTGTATTGCTTATGCTGCTGCAAAATCTTTAAAATCCATCGGAATACAAATCAGTATGACCCTTGGATGCGGAAAAGAAAATAATGAATCAGAAAATTCAAATAAGAACAAACCAATACAGACTAACACAACAAAAAATATATCAGAAAATATTATCTCAATTCAAAGCTTGTTAAATAAAAATGCTATAACTAAAGAAAACCAATCTAACATAAACAATAAACAGAATTATAGTCAAAACATTAAACCTGGGAGTCAAAGCAACAGCTCCCTCGAAAGTATGAGCTCAGATTGTGATGATATGGAAGTTGAGGCGGGATTGGAACTTTCAAAAGTTTCCAGCTACGACAGACAAAGAAACAGCATAGGTAAAACAGACATTCATAATGGCCACGCTTATCTCATGGAAATGTCGTGGTGTCCGCCAGGGTCTCTTGAACATCAAGAACATGATTGATGTTTGTCAGCCAGTAAGTGGGCTTTGCTTTGAAGCAAATGTTTCTAAAAGCTGATAACCAAGTCAGGCTTAGGAGGTATTTTACGAGAAAGGACAGTGTTGTTAGTGAACATATTTGTGGAGGTGTAGGCCTTCTTATCTCATATGACTATCTGTCAGCTGTCCTTCCATTAGCAACATCCATTCAAGCGGTTGCTATACAGGCATATATTAAAGGATTAGTTTCTGTTGTTTCCATATATCTGCCTTTGAATGAAGCTATTGATCAGAGAGAACTGGATGAGTTGATAGAGCAGCTGCCAGAGCCGTTTATTATTATTGGAGACTATAATGGACATAGTCAGCTTTAGGGAAGTAGAGATACAAACCCTCGAGGTAAACAAATTGAGCAGTTGATCGAAGATAGTTGCATTTGTCTCCTGAATAATGGTGAGAATACCTACTTCCATGAGCCAACATGGACATTTCATGCTCTTGATCTTGCCATCTGTTCAACATCTCTGTTGTCCTTCTGTACATTTTAGTGTTGGAGATGATCCTCACAACAGTGATCATTTTTCTATATTTGTACCTTTTACAAGAGAAGGAATGAATCCCATCAAAAGGCCCTCACGCTTTATATTTGAAAGGGTGGACTGGGAACTTTTCTCCTTTCTTGCCCAGCTTACAGAAAAAGTTGTGAACGATGTGCTGGTCGAGAATGCAGTGAAAGCCGTTACTGACATTATCATCCAAATGGCTACAGGCTCTATACCTTTGACCTCTACAAAGCCTCCAAAATACTCAAAACCAAGGTGGAACCATGAATGCCAGGAAACTGAGAGAGCAGAGAAAAGCATGGGGACGTTTTTGAAGATATCCTACTCTATCAAATCTTATTGCTTTCAAAAAAGCCAAAGCAAATATACAAAAAGTATGACAGCAGAGTAAGAGGGATTTCTGGATATCGTATATGTTTGGAATAACACACAGTGAACAAGTGTGGGAAAGAGGTAGAAAAGCATGTGGAATATACCAAGACCACTCACTTTCCGTCCTGGAAAA
This sequence comes from Stegodyphus mimosarum, assembly GCA_000611955.2. Lineage (NCBI taxonomy): Eukaryota > Metazoa > Arthropoda > Arachnida > Araneae > Eresidae > Stegodyphus > Stegodyphus mimosarum. The sequence goes on from KK119586.1 coordinate 145,831, forward strand.
AGATGGATAAGTGATCAGCATTGCAGAAGAAACTGCAGATACTTTTGGTGAAACATTTGTGGCCATCTCCAATGGCCGCACATATTCCCAATAATTTTTGTCCTCAAACAGCACTCTGAAAATATTCCCATTAAGTTCAACTCTGACAACTGGGAACCTTACAACTGTGAATTTTCTGTGCTGGAGTTAAGGAGAGCTTTGTTACAAACACATAGGTCATGCGTGGGTCTAGATAGCGTTAGCTACGAAATTATGAAGCATCTTTCCTGTAAGTCATTGAATGCCCTTCTCACTTTGTGTAATGAGGTGTGGAAGGAAGCTAACTTTCCCAATGCATGGAAGAAAGCTGTTGTCATTCCTATATGTAAGCCAGGGAAAGATCTGAAGAATCCCAATAACTACAGACCCATCACCCTTACAAGCTGCATTTGCAAACTTTTTGAGAAAATGGTGAACTGCTGCTTAGTCTATTATTTAGAAAAGAACGATGTAATTTCTCCATATCGAAGTGGTTTTCGAAAAGGCAGAACAACTATTGATAATATGCTCCTTTTAGAAGCCTCCATTCCTAAAGCCTTTGTCAAAAGAAACAGCTTAGTCTCTGTTTTTTTTTGCCATAGAAAAGGTGTATGACAAGGCATGGAAACTTGGAATTTTGCTTGATTTTCATACCATATGATTATGTGGCAACTTGCCAATAGTTTTTTCAAAATTTTTTGAAGGGTAGGACTTTTCAAATGAGGATTGGTTTTGTAGTCTCAGATGTGTTCTCTAAAGAAGAGGGTGTGCCTCAAGACTGTGTGTTAAGCATTACTTTGTTCAGCTTAAAAATCAACTCTATTCTGAAAAAAAATTTCTCCTACGGTGTCAGGTTCTTTATATGTTAATGACCTCCACATATGCTCTGAAGGTGCAGTCATGAGATATGTTGAGAGGCAGCTGCAGATCGTTCTTAATAGAATCCAGCAGTGGTAAAAAAAAGAAGCATTTAGTTTTTCAGGACAGAAGACTACATGCCTACATTTTTGTAGAAAGCGTAACCTTCATCCTGAGCGTGGACTATATCTTGAAGAATCAATGATTCCAGTGGAGCCCAAAGTAAAATTTTTAGGAATGATATTTGACTAAAAATTGAACTTCTTTCCACACATCATCACATTTGGAAGAAGTGTTTCAAGAGACAATCTTTTGAACGTCCTGGCGAACACTTGGGGCACGGACCGTTGCTCATTACTTCGGGTTTATAGAGCACTTATACACTCTAACCTTGATTATGTCTCAGTTGTTTAGGGTTTTGCATGGCCTTCCATACTACTAAAACTAGATCCTGTTCAACATCAGGTCCTGCATATATCTTCAGGTCCGTTTTAGAACATCTCAAGTTTAGAGTTTCTCTATTGACTGCCATGAGCCATCGCTTCAGGTAAGGCATGAGCAGTTGTCTCTGTTACTGTTTCAAAGTGTTGTCACTTCCTGAGCATCCAAACCATGTTCCTTTCATTGATGACAGTTACAAATTGTTGTTTGTGGCTAGACCATCCCATGTCTCATACTTCTTAGTTAGGGTTAACTCACTAATCGAGAAACACCACATGATGGATCTCATTACCCAGGCAGTAAAGCATTTTGAAATGTCACCTTGGGAGGATGTTCATATTCGGCTTCTAGAAGTTTTCCAGTATTTTGGCAAGAAAGACAGTAACGAGTTTGCATACAGACAACTTTTTTCTGACCACAGCCGCAAATACACTAGTTATGTTCCCGCATATGCAGATGGGTCGAAAGCAGTAGGACGTGTCAGTGCCTACTTTGTTATTGAAGACCACATGAAGGGTAGAAGACTGCATGATGCCTGCTCTGTCTTCACTTCAAAATTAAATGCTATATATTATGCACTTTCATTTATTTCAAAGCTACGTCAAACACAGTTCATTATATATACAGACTCGTTTAGTGCTTTGAAATCCTTAGATTTATGTAATAGTACTCAGAATCCTATCGTGGTAGACATTTTAAGCCTTAATCTTAAATTAAAAAGCCATTGGTATTGTATCCTTTACTGTTGGCTTCCAGGACATGTGGGAATGAGCTAGTGGACTTACAGCCAAATCTGCAGTTCATTTGGCACATTGCGTCGTCCCCTTTAATGATATCGGTAAAGTCATCAAAGACGCATTGTTGATCAAATGGCAGTGACTCTGGGATAGAAAATAAGCTTAGAAGAGTCAAACCAAAAATTGAATGTTGGGAGCCCACTAGGAACCGGAAGGAGGAAGTTTTGTTAACCCGTTTGAGAATCGGTCACTGGCATATTACTCACAGCTATCTGTTAAAAGCTGAGAGTGAACTGCTATGCCCAAACTGTTATTCTGTAATGTCAGTTAGTCATTTTTTAATAGGATGTCTATTTTAAAAATCTTCGAAACATTTTAAGAAATGTGACTTGCCTCTGGAGTATTATAATTGGGAAAGAGGTCAATCCAAATTTGTTCCATTACCTGAAAGACATGTATTTATTATTTAATTTGAGTTTGGTGCCCTATCTTATTGATTCAATACAGTAGAAGTCCGATAATCCGGCACGTTCGGGACCGGCTCGGTGCCGGACTACCGAAAATTCCGGTCTATCGGGCGGTAATTATAAGAACAATTAGGTTAATAATTAAACTAAAAATACAGTATGCAAATACATACAACAAAGTTTATTTTACATTTCATATAATGTATGTACACGAACTGCAAAACATATTTCACTTAGATTTAAAAAAGTCACAAATGTCTTTTTGTTTTCTTGACTTTTGGCGTTTTGTATAAAATTTATTTCTAATGATATGGAAATCAATAATTTCTGAAGCACTGTAGCTAGTACTAGCCTCAGCAAAAGAGATAAACTTATTTAGTGATTCTGCAGCTTCTGCCCAGCTGATTTTTTCCTTTTCTTCCGTTTCGGCATCTGAGTCATTTTCTTCAAGATTTTGAGTAGGCTGAGGGTTTACTACAATGTTGATAATGTCCTCATCGGTTAGTTCTTGTTCAACAGGCTCATTCTCGTCGATTAAAAGCCACTCCTCTACCTCATCTTCAGGCAGGTTTTTCAAGGGATTGTCAGTACTTCTAACGACATCCAAAACTTTGGTCAGAGCGTCTTGATGGTTTTCTTCCTCATCAGTCTGTAGAGTTAGGTCAGATGCAGGGTTTGCAGCTGGCCAAAGTTTTCTCCAGCATTTTTGGAGTGTTGTATTTTTTACCTGGTTCCAAGACTGTGCAATAGCATAGACGGCATCTTTTACTGTAAACTTTTTTTGAAAATCAGTCACGTCACAGTCGGCATTTAACAGGCCTTGAATAAAAGACCTTCTATAAAAGCATTTAAAATTTTGAATAACCCCTTGGTCCATGGGTTGAATCAAAGATGTTACGTTAGGTGGGAGCAGAGTAGCAACAATATTTCCAGAAACTAACTCATCTACTGGCGGATGGGCTTTGCAATTGTCCAAAAGAAGGATGGCTTTAGTATCTTCTGGTAGACCAAGGCTTTTGAATGATTCCTTGACCTCAGGCACAAAGTGGTGAAAAAACCAGTCTTTAAAGAGGGCGGCAGTTATCCACGCATTTGATTGAGCATCGTATTGGACAGGCAAGTGTGTAACATTCTTAAAAGCCCTGGGTTTTGCAGATTTACCTATCACAAAAGGGGTCACTCGGTGGTTTCCAGACGCATTAGCACATAGCAAAACGGTTAATCTGTCTTTGTTTTTTTTAAAACCCTTGGCTGCTTTTTCTCCTCCCCCAGCTAGTGTAGATGTTGGTAAACATCGCCACAATAGCCCTGTTTCATCAGCATTGTAAATCTGTTCAGGTGTTAAATCATTATCAGCCACGATTTTCTCAAACTCGTCTTTGTATTTTTCTGCAGAGTTTTGGTTTGCTGAAAGGGTTTCTCCAGTTACATCAAGTCTTCGAATTCCATGCCGAAACTTAAAGTTTCTGAGCCAACCATCAGAATAATTACATTCACTTTCAGCAACTCCTAAATCTTGGCCGAATTTCTTTGCCTTTTCAACAATCATTGGCCCTGTTACCGGCTTTCCTTCAGAACGTACTGCACTAAACCATTTGAACAATACACTATCTAGCTGTTCCAGTTTTGGTTTTTTTAATGTTTTTCTAGAAGCCAATTTTTCAGTTGTTACCGATTGAGAAGCAAACTTCATTAGTTCATCTTTTTGTTTTTTAATGTCATAAATAGTTGATGAGCCAATATTAAACTCATTCATTAAAACATTTCTATTCTCGCCTTTTTCTAGCCGTTTGATGATTTCTAGTTTCTGATTGAGAGTCAGTGTTACGTGTTTTCGTTTCTCTCCTTTTGAACTCGAAGGCTTAGGTTTTGAAAACATGGTCACTGTACAGTTAGAATGAAAATCACTTTTTTTATAAACAGTTTCAAAAGTTACGTTTACTGCGATGTGAAAGGACACAAAACAACAACGCACAAAAAAATGGCGAAGACGCTTCGTGATTGATTAACGGAGCTGCACTGCACCTGAATTTGTTGTGACAGCTGAGACTAGCCGGCCGCTAATTGTTTCCGAACAATACCGAGCGCTTCCGGATGATCTCGAACTACCCCGAAAACTTCCGAATAGCTCCCGAGCGGTTTTATTTGCTTTAAAGACACACTTTTGGAGAAAACCAAAATTTTTACAATTTTCCGGAGCGATGCCGGACTATCGGGCATTCCGGACTGTTGGATGCCGGGCTAATGGACTTCTACTGTAGTATGTATTTTAATATATCTTATGTTGGATGGCTTTAGTCTAGTTTTGTATCTGTGATAATTATGTGAAGTGTGCGTAGTTGTTAAGCATTTTATCGTATATCATTTTCATCATTGTATTTTATGTTATTCTTGTGGTTTTATCTGGTCAGTTTGTTTTTATGTCTATTTGTGTTTAATAATATTTGACGCATGTTTCGGCGCATATAACCAACCGTTCTGGTTTTTGTGCCAGAAAACCAACTACTACCACTACCACTTTGAAACTCTGAGTTGAATTCTTTATCATCTGTTATAGTGTCTAAGTAAGCACAGTGTTTCAATTCTAATGTGTCTGCCTTTTTTTTTTTTAACAAACAAAAGACATTAGCCTTTTATGTGGTTTGTAAAAGCAGAACATTGTACAGTTTTGTTTCATTTTATCACTTCCATTTTGTCTTAAATGTTTAAAATATTAAGAAAAAAATTAGTTATGAGTAATATTTTAGCTTCAGTAACTTGGAAATGGAAGTATAAGGTAATCATCACCGTATCAGTTCTTTCATCTAACATGTTTCTAACAAACTCACCCACCCATGGTCACCAAATATCATAAACCATATCATTAATCATTAGTTTAATAAAAAAATGAGCAGTTTACTAAAAATTTGACCACATGAAAGATTTTAAAAATATATTTTTAATACTCTTTTTAGCACAGTGTTAATAGGTTCATTTACAATATACAGTATCCACGAAACATTATAACTGAATTCAGTCATCTGTTATCTTCAGAGCAGAAGACTTTTGTTGTTGTTGTTGCCATCCTGTAACAACTAATTTTCCAACAAAAATAATTATATAAAGCATTTACAGAATTTATAAATAGTTTTATGTGGGGAAAAGGGGGATAATCAATTATGTTATATGGAGTTACTTCTAATTTTAGTATGGTAAGTTTTTTTAATACTGTAAACTCATGTCTGTTGTTTGTTGTTTCAAATCCCCTTGGGGCAGGAAAGCCAAGAGACCTTGCCACACAAGCAAATTGCTGATGTCATCCTGCTCAGCCAACAGCTTTCTCAGTGAGATGCCTATACAATCCAGTAGGTGAGCGGGAGAGGCAGGGAGGAAACAGGCACACAAGGGGAAGGTCTTTTCTCCCTCTTTGAATTTCATGCATTTAAGATGCCCACTTCTGAATCTGGCCATGGCCATTTGGATAGGCTCATCTTTTACTCAGAAGTGACAGGCCTAGTTCAGCGAAATACCACTGGTGAACAGGAGAAATTTTCCATGCCATGTTAGTTTTATGTTTGTAATAGGAATGAATTTCGGTTGGGCATAAATCAGTGGAAGTGGGTGTAGGGAGATCACAACCTTTTCTTGTCAGATTGTGAGCTGTTTCATTACCATACACCCCAACATGGGACCAGTATCCACGGGAGATATATTGATTTATGGTGTCGAAGCTTGAAAAGTATCAATATCCTGACTGGTTTTATCCATGACCAGCCACATAATGTCAATTGGAAACTCATGTCTGACTATCATAAACAAAAGTAAATGAATTTGAAACAAATGTGTGTTATTACTAGTGTGCAATAAAATGAACAAATGCCTGGAGCCAAAATTGTTGCTTTCAAAGTGCATATGTATCATAATATATTTAATAATGAATATTGTTTATTTAATTTTGTAGCAAATGTCTGAATAATGTTCTACAGTTTATGGTTTTAGACATTTTTTATTAGTTTGCTTTTAGTGATGACATTCTTGAGGTAAACTGAGCAGTGTTGTATGTCATATATTCAGACTTTTCTGAAATGTCAGGCATGGTCCATTAATTTTTTTTTAATTTGGCTTTTGTTTAGAAATTTACTTAAATTGCTTTTCTTGTGAATTTTTTGTGGATCATTGAATTTTTTAATTACTAATAGTATTTTATTAATTAATTTTATTAGCAATTTGTTTAATTTGTGAAATTGTTCATTTGAAATCTAGATTTATCTTGAAAGTTTCTTTGTTTTGGGATTTTGAATTTGAGATTCATTTTGTGCATTTATGTTACAAGGCCATTCCTGTTCATTTGCTGTTTCTGATATCACTATAAATTGTGAAGCTGCTGCTGTTTTGCTTCCTCTAGTGATGTGAAATAACTATGTTTTAATATTTTTGAGAACCACTTATATGTATTATGCTACAATTTACAATTGTGGAAATGTTAATATGTGGAAAATGGCAGAAGCCATAAATGCCCTTTCTTTTTTAACAGTCGAGTATTACTTTTTAAAAAAAATCAGTATGTGTGAACAGAAGGTATTGAATTGGTCAGCATTTTTTGTCTTACAGAAATATGATGGCTGTGTGTATCCGAAATGCCATTATCCGTAGCTGTGACAATTTTCTACCTGTGACTGGTATTGAAGTGCTAAGCATGTTTGAATATACGGTAGTATTATTTTAACATAAGATTTGCAGTATATATCTTCCTTTGATCTCTCAATTATGTTTTAAAGCTTATGATATCCTTTCTAAACCATGTAATCTCAATGTAACTTGATGAATGAATTATTCATGAGATTTTTCACGGTGAAGTGCTTGTAACGGTAATGCATAACCGGTCTGCTGATGTTGATAGTTTAATCTTGAGCATAAATATAGCAAAGTTTTTTATCCAAATGTGTGTCTTTGCTGAGTTTTTCGTATCTGTGTTTTAAATATTGGAATTGATCAAAATAATGTGTCACTATATTCTCATCTGTGTATCCAAGATCAGTAATAGTACAAATTGATTACCTAAAGTCTTGCTGGTATTATAATAATTTTTGGTATGATAATGATTTTGCTTTCCTCCCATAATATACAGTCATGACCATTTGAAGCATACTATATCATATAATCATGTAATAATGGATGGATGAGATGGAACTCAAGCTTCATAATTTTCTGACATAAATTCTGTGTTTTTTTCTAGTTATAGGCTGGTGATAAAAAAAGAGTTTGTGTATGTCGAGTTCACTAGGCAATAGAAAAAATTTTTGATATAATGGTAGATTAAAAAATCTGATGTGTACACCACAAGACTTCCTTGTACGGAATATAAAATTATGCATTTGTCCTGCATTTCAGTTAAACTTTTGAATTTAATTAAATCTACTTCGATAGCGCATAAACTACAATAGAATAAATACACTCTTTAAAATTCACCATAGCGACACTGGCGTTAAGTTTGCTTAACAGCATTACATCTCATTCATTTTATAACTCAGCATGCACACAAATTATATCATCTTAAGAATTATCGAATTATCAAATCATTGCCACATGTTCTATTGAAATACTATAATAAATCTAAAATGATGTAAAAAATTTAAACAAAAAAAAAGTTTTTCAGACGATTCAGCACCACTTACCTAATGCGTATGCGTTACTCATAAACATTCTCCTCTGTCCGAGGCAGACTGGCGAAAATATTTGCTGGTAATACAAAAGTTATTTCCTCAAATTTCATTAGGTATATATTTCTCATTCAATTAATTCAGTTCTCACTTCTCGTCAAGGCAAAAATACATAAAATCTCAAAATATCTTCATTAAAAATTTAAAAATTCAGAAAAACATAAAACACCAAATACAGTTAAAACAGTTTTAAAAAATTTACAATTAGAATGAGAGTTGGTGTGGTAATTCGGCCAACAGGCAAAAAGGCAGATTTTTCAGTGCACAATACTAAAAATTTTGGCCAAGTATCAAATGTAAACAAATATGGCTGCTATGGTAAGAAAAATTAGGCTTAGCCATTGCTTAAACAACTTTTATATTGTTCATAATTCTGCAATTATCTCATGCAGATTAGCTGAAGGCATAAAAACCTTAGCTGGAAGATAAGCACAACATAATTCAATCATATTTAAAGTGAAAAGTGCACTATTTACCAACATATAAGAATAAAAAAACTGAGCCAAATAACAGAGTGGGTATACATATATATATTTGTATATCTTTGGTGCGGCTGATTGCAAACAAAAAGAGAGGTGCACAACTACATATTATAGCAGTCCTATATAGAAAATTTCAACATTCTGAGGTTACTCGTTTTTGAGTTATTCGAGATACATGCATACAGTCGCCATGAATAAAATTTCTTTTGAATCCATTTTAAATCAGTTTTATAATTCATTTGGGGAAAAAAGTATTTTACTCTGACCTTACATATACAGATGTCATGCAAAAACATTATTTAAATTGCATTTGATAGCAGTCAAAATGGATATTTTCTTTGAAATATAGTGCCCGGAATTTTTCGCGATTACAGAACTTCCTTTAAGAAGGAAGTAAAAGTGGTAAAGTTTTGTCAATAAAAGTGTAGCATTAGCTTTAGCATATGTATGTTCTTGCAAGAGTTGTGCATGTATGTTTGTATTAAATTTCAAAATTTGGAAACTGCATGTAGCATTTGGAATTGATGAAGCTTTGTTTGTTTATTCTGTTTGGGTAGAGAAACCTGCAAGGAAAGATGAAGTGTATCAACAGCTTTGAAACTATGTCAGTCTTGTACACACTTTGCAAAATGAAAAAAAAAATTCTCATAAAAAACATATACATCATATTATTTAGGTAACAATAAAAATAAAGAGGTATTCTTTAATTATTTCATATGTTTAGCTCTGCAGTCCATGCAATATTAACAAATTCCTTTGACTTTTTGACGTCCAGAATCCCAGGTTTTTGTGAAACAGAGTTTGGAGGATATGGTTACTGAATGCTGGTAGTTTTACTGCTTGAGTCTTTGGAAGCAGGTTTGCTTTTTTTTTCTTTAGTTTCTTGATTTTCTGCATGTCTAACATGAATACGAGTTAGTTTCCCTTAGAAAGTTCTCCATGAAGGCATCCATTACCATAAGTAGCATATATGTACTTTGCTCTTTGATGTATTTTAACTCTTGTATTTTTAGCTTATTACAGGTGCTTTTGAAATAGACAAGTTAATTTTAGTATATAATTAAAATTTTCATTTCAGGTACAGTTAGAAGTTGAGAGATTAACTTTGGTAAATAAGGAGCTTTCTCATCGAAATAAGCATTTGCAGAAACAGATGTGCTGTTTAGTTGAGGAAAAATCAGATCTGCAAGCTAATATTCAAAATCAACAGAAGGAATGCCAAGATTTGCAAGCAAAACTTAATGCTCTTGTTAAGGAAAACTTGGATTTATCTACTGTTGAGGTATTTATTTTCATTGGTAATTTCAAATTGTGTGTATGTATCGATGAAACTAAAATGTGATGTAAAGAGTGCATGACTCAGTTATATATAAATAACTGAATTTGGAAATGGGAATGCATGATATAAGCAATTAGAATTATGGCAGTTAGGTATCTTTTTTTTTGATTGGCAGATTAACAAGTGCTAGCTTGCATTTTTCATTTCTCAAAAATGCAACTTAGAAACCAAGTTAGATTCATGTATAGCATTTTCCTAACATAAGTATTTGGGTGCAAAATCCGTTTTTTTTCCTGAAATGATGCTAATTATGTATATATATATATATATTATGATTTCGAAAATCTTTACACCACTTTGCTGTTAGAAGAAATATTTGAAAGTCTACTTACTCTGCCTGATTTGTTTATACAAATTCTTACAGTTGTCTCCAAATAAGAATGGAATATTTACTTAAAAAGCATGTTTAACAGTTACATCAAATTTAATAAAAAAATTCAGACAAGTACGAGGCATACCAATGGGCTTCAGCAGCTCATCCACCATTTGTAATAATTTTCTCTGCAGACAAGACTATAAATTTCAAAAATCACTTAATTTGGATCAACATACCGTATTTTTCGCCGTATAAGACCCACCGGCATATAAGACGCACCCAATTTTAAAGGAGGCAAATCTAGAAAAAAAAGATTATGAACCAAATTCTGTAGTAAAATATTTTATATCGACTGTATAAAGTTAACAGCAGGTTAAGTTATCCATGTTCCCAATCTGGCTCATTTCAAAGTTATTCTTCTTCCTCGCATCAATAACAAACTTATGAAAAGACAGAATCATTGATTCGTATTCCTTTGGCATTTTTTGTGCAATTCTGGTTTTGGTGCGCATAGAAAGGCCAGATCTCTTCATAAATCTATAGCACCACGATGGTGATCCGGTGAAATGCTGAATGCCTTTCTCCACAGCAATGCGTTTGGCCTCATA
>KK119587.1:8969-43552 GCA_000611955.2 Stegodyphus mimosarum
CTGAAAAAATTTATATTTTGGAAATTTTCTGTGTGTGTATATAGGGAATTTAGAAAAATTTCAAGTAATTTATTGATTTTTCAGTACATGATTTAAAATAAGCATTATAAAAATTTAATATGGAAAAGAAATTTTTAATGAATAAAATCATTCAAAAATCTGGATAATCTTACAGTTTGTCTGAAAACAGTTCATTGTGCCAAGCTTTTCGCTTTAGACGATCTTTTATCATTGCACAGTACTTCATGTTCGACATTGTTTTCTTTTCTCTCTCTCTCTCTCTCTTGCGACGGAGGGGGTCACTGAGGGTCTTAATGGGTAGCATAGAGCAAAGAATAAAAGGATATTTTATTGTTATCTGAAAAAGCATTTATAATAACGAGGAATAGAAAACAGAGCATTAAAGTTAAGATTTTGGTAGCAAAAAAGAAAAATGCAAAACTTGTAAATATTTAATGTCACAGGAAAAAAATTAATTTACTACTCTATCATCTAAATTCATTTTAATCAACTTGCTTTCAGTTATCATGTAAGGAAACATTTTTGATGTAGATTTACCATGTAGAAATAGATTTGATATAGAAATAGATTTTGTAATAATTAAAATCAATATCGTTTGAAAGCAATGCTAATGATAAGAAAATGTTATTAATTAGAATATAAATTGAAATAATTAAAGCTAAAATAAGCAAAATTAGTAGTTTATTAAACTGTATGCTAAAGTTATGTGTTTTCATTTAGTACATAAATTACATACATTTTTATTTGTATAATACGATGAGTAGAAAATTTTTGACGACCGAATCTTTTTCGCCTAATTATTAGTCCTATTATTCTTTTTGCTACGTAATACAAATGAGTAATGGTACAAAAATCGAATCAAAAGGTAATTTTCTATTAATTTTATGTTTGAAGAATAACTGCAATTTTTATGCTGACTTTGAAATATTTTATTAAAACATGGAGAATTAAAAGTAAATAATCTTCCAAAAAACCAAAAACGCAAAGCAATATCAATTTTAAACACATATTCATAAAATATTCATAAAATACGTACGCTGTTTAAAATCTCGCTTAGTTACGCAGCCAACACGGCGATAACCGTTAAATCTGGTATACGTTCAATTCAGTCTTTCTTGTCATAACGGGAGCCTGCTGGACAAAAGGACAGGGACACGACGTAGGCAACTAAAGAGAGCGAAATGACTGCCGCTTTTAGCATTAATCTGGTTACAGAATGGGCAGAAGGAATAGTAGAATTTGGTTTTCTTTTCAAGACTTGAGAAGAGGAGTTTTTAGTAGAGGGTCTTGGCCACTGGGGGGGTCAAAATATAATTCAATGAAGGAAATTTTTTTACCTTCGTATCTGGAGCTTTTCAAACTATTCTTCATGTCTGGATCTTCTTACGTCGCTTGATGTCCCGATTTCGAGTGCTAATCGGTTCCCGAAAATTGAGAGTACCGTGGCAGTTTGCCTATCAACTCACAGGAATCTAAATGTCAGTCTGATAGGTGAGTGCATGGAATTTCAGAAATCCTTCGAACTGAGGCTGAGGTAAAATGGATAGGAGGGGGAATTATAGGAATTTGTGTTGGAGAGGAGGAGGGAGACAGAGTGGAGCCTCTTTTCGAGAAAAGAATAACTGGGGAGGAAAAGGAAGAATCAGAAATAAGAAATTGGGAGAGGGAGAGAGAGAGCAATCCTGATGAGGATTCCTGTGTTCATAAGGTAAAGGGGGAGCGAAAGCTCTCTCTATCGCAAGTGGACATAATGTCTTGCACTCACATTTATACGTATTTGATTACCCATGTGGGGTGGGAGAAAAGAGATCCCTGAAACAGCGGCAGGGAAATGAGAAAGAACGCCCGGATGGAGAATCGTAAGGAGAAGATTTGGGAGAGCAGGCTAATGGAATGGAGATAATTTGTGAAGGGGGAAGGGGTGGAAGAAGAGTGAAAGGGATAGAAGGATCGAGAATGAAGACATGAAGAGATTTTTACCAAGTAGGTAGGGACAGCAGGGAGTGAAAAGAGGTATGTTTAAGTAATATTAAGACAGTGGTGCAGAGCACATGAAAATTTACTATAGTCAAAATATTACAACCCGGAAGGTATTTATTATCTTTTTCACAGACAGTGACGCAGAGCACATGAAAACTTAGTATAATCAGCATTCAGGAAGTATTTTGTTATCTTTCACAGGGTGTGAGCGAGGACAAGTAGTAACATTACATTTAAAAAATCTTTTTTGTAGCAGTGTTTCTTAATTACAGCAGGAAGTTGCCAATTTGATTACACAAGAATTAATACATGGTATATGAAGACTAGAGTATAAAATAAGTATAAAATAAAAAACATAAATTAGAACTAGATGCATAATATAGTTAAGGTGGCATAGTGATAAGTTATTTTAAAACTGGAAGTTAAATCTAAGCAAAGGTACTTACTTTTTTGCAGCTATGTCTGCCTTGATTGTAGGGTGTTTATTATATCTTGTTGGGATGTTCTCCAGTTGTAGGACATTTGACCAACAGTAATTTGCATCGTTTATTCTATTACATTCTACTCTAATGATTCTATATTAGACAGACAGACAAAGAAGACAGATGTCGGTGCTAAAATTAATAATAATAAGAGGTACAGTTAGTTACATACATAACATTTTTCTTCAAAGCATTTAAGAAAGCTATCGCTAGAGCAACCCTGTTACGGCAGCGCATTTTTAGTTCCTCCCTAGGAAACGCAACCCGCGACTAAATTTGGCGATTTATAAGGCTTTGGCAAAATTGTGAACTGGAAAGTGAATGTTATTTGATGGATGTTCGTACGAAGTAGTGTCTTCTAAATTCGGAGGAAAAGGGGATTACCACTTTGAGATTAGATGCTATCTTAATAGTGAAGCTCGATGGGAGAGTTGGAAAATACATTTTGAAGCTGTTTCCCATGTGCATTGGATTGAATCTTCCAAAACAAAACACAGCAAAATCGGAAGCAGCAAAGTTTATTTTTAAGGATTATGTGTGTCAGCTTGCAAGACAGAAATAAGGAATGTATCGCAACCGTGTTACGGCCTGCCCTTCCCGGGGCAAAATTAAGTCTGCGAGTCGATGCGTTTGGTGTAGCAACCGGCGGCTCCCTCCTGAAACCTGCTAAACATCAATGGCAACTATAGCTTTCTATTGAGTTAAAGTAAGTAAATTCTAGAAACGGATTGGTCCTATTATGACTGTGAGCTCTATGATATGTACTCTTCAGTAAAAAAAATTCGGCATATGCTTGAAGGGAGGAGTTTTGTCATCTACAGCTGATCAGAAACCCTATAAATTTGTATTCCTGTAACATTCTGACAAATGCAGTCCTCGCCAGTTACGACATTTGGATTTTGTTTCCCAGTTTACCACTGATATTCGATTTACTAAAGGCTCTGATAACATTGTCGCCGATGCACTATCCCGAGTTAAGACAGATGACATTTCATCTACTGCGCTCGATTCGCTGCTGCTCAAAGAAACAATGAAGAAATTCAACAATATTTAGTGTCAAATACGTCCTTTTTAAAAGTACAGGAAAATTATTTTCCTCTCCAGGGTATTCATCTATCTTGCGACATGCTCCCAAACATGTATGTCCTATTGGTCCGCAATGCATTAGATTAGCAGTTTTCAAAACCTTAAATTTTTTTTATTTCATTCCGGTATTTCAGCCTCTCTCGATTTAATCGCTACACGTTTTTGTATGGCTCGGCATGCGAAGAGAAAATAAAATTTTTTTGTGTGCAGCTGTGATAAATCTCAACTAGCTAAAATCACTAAACATGCCAAATATCCTATTGACGCATTTGTTGAACCTGATGCTCGTTTTGCCCACATGCATAGAAATTTTATAAACCCTCTCCCTCCATCTCACGAAAACCATTTTTGCATGACTATCATAGACCGGTTCACAAGATGGCCGGAATTTATTACAACAACCGACATATACAGCCGCTTCTGCTTTGGTTCATGGCTGGATATCCAGATTTGGATATCTAGTCACATATCCATCTGACCAGGGAAAAAAAATGAAATCTAATCTTTTTAGAGAACTTACCCGCAAGCTTCGGTGCAACAGGATTCGAACCTCTACACATCACCCCAAGTCAAATGGAATTATAAAACCCTTCCATTAGCATCTTTAAGCAACCTTTAAAACACATAAGCACAACGGACAGAAACTCTCCCACTTGCTCTCTTAAACATATGCTCTAAGGAGGATGTTAAAACAACTTCTGCTCAACTTGTTTATGGGATATTACCTTCTGATGTAGTAATTGGTAATGTCATATACCAAACTCAAATTCCGCATATATGAATAGTTTACTTCAAATAATGAAGTCTTTAAATCCTATTTTAACTGCCCTACACTGTAGTCCTAAAATTTTCATAAATTCCTCATTAAAAATTTATTCTCATGTACAATCTGCCACACACACACACACACACACACACACACACACACACACAAAAAAAAAACTGCACCCAGAAGGAAACGAACTACTATCACAAAACTTAACACGTATGTAGCATATGAGGAGATAAACAAATGATTACAAATACAGTCAAGAGATCGTTTTATTAACAAGTTATGGGCATAAAAATGTTACAAATCCGTAAGTAATTTAACCACTTCTGGCAGCTATACAAGCCGAAAGACGGAGTGACATCGAATTAAGTAGATCACCTATTACCGACTGTGGAAGATCATACTATAAGCTTTGAAACCAAGCTGTTAATTCACCAGTATTCCGGGATGGCTGCAGTTGCATTCCAAGCATGTCCCAGACGTGCTCTATTCGCGAGAGGTCTAGTGACCTGGAAGGCCACGGGAGTACAACATATCCTTGAAGACAATGTTGGGAGAGTGACTCAGTATGTGGACGAGTATTGTCTTGCTAGTAAATGACACTTGGGCGACTTGATAGCATAGACAGTACAACCGGCGTTAAAATTCCGTTCACGTATATGCCAGCCGTTATACTGCCTTGAAAGACAACTAGAATTGATCATGTGTCCAAACAAATCGCTCCCCAAACTGTCACATCTTGTGTAATCGCCGTAAGCCGTTTAACAACAAATACTGGATCGGACCGCTGGACTGGCCGCCTCCACACTCGTGTGCTTTGGTCACCACCATTGAGACTGAATCGGGATTCATCATTGAAGATCACAAGCCTCTAGTCGGTCACACTCCATGTCCGAGTTCGGCAAAAAACTAATCGACACTGCCTATTATGTCGGGTGAGTGGTAGGAATAATGGACGTCGAGAGTATATAGCAGCAGTTTCCGAATGGTTTCCCTTGGTACCACTGGATGTCTGGAAGGTGTAAATGGTGTCGCATCGATGCTAGCGATGTTGTTGGTACGGAAGTGGCCGCTCTTATGATTGCTGGATCGTCGATCCATCCAAGTCGACAGATTCGTTTCAACTGCACCACGGCACGAGCAGTCGCTTTTAAACTCTCGCAGCTGCGCATAGCGCGCTTACCGTTGTCTCATTGGTGTCGAAATTTAAATCATTTGCATATATATCTCTTACCAGACTACAATCCTGCAGAGTTTCGAGTTTGAGGCTCGATTTCTTCTGGGTGCATATAGTTTTTTTCTGACAGAGTCTATTTTTAAGATCTAACGAAGTACCTCTACTGACACTGCCATATACTGTACCTTATTTAGTCGGTGAAAGAAACCACAAGAATTTTATTATTTATGTAAACGGAAAATACACTACAGTTTCAATTGATTGCATAAAACCTGCTTCCCAACTGCCAGATGACATTACCCATTTCCCGTCTTCTTTACTTCTTCCGGTTTCAGATCCTTCCCCACTCACTGATGTTTGATTATAACTTCTATCCCAGATTAGCTCGGCATTTTTTAAAAAAAATGTTTAGGGACTTTGGAAATATTATGCAATCTCTTTTATTTATCCAAGAACATTTTAAAAGGAATTTAAATTTTTACGGTGTGCACGATGAAATTGTTCAGTCTTGCTGATGAAAAATACTGGCCATCCCCTCCCATTGCGAACGTGAAAATGATTTGGGAAATTAAATTTACTTACTTATGTTTTTATTTGGGACATACTCATTTTTACTTTAGTGATTTCAGCATCTATAGTTGCTTATTGAATTGCTATCGTCAATTATATGCGATAGGAACCGCCGCTAACAGAGAGGCGCCCCGCGAAATGAATTTTCTTCAGTTTTTTTCGTCTTCTCACTTCAGAGATTCTGGCCTTCTGCCGTCATATCCTTCCGTTTTGGCGAATTTGCATATTGCCTTGGGGCTACTAGATTAGAATGACTAGATGCTTTAAGAAGCCGAAAACTCCCATGAAAGTAGCTATTTACAATCTATGATCTACCCTCCCCGAGTCCTTTCTGGCGGGTTCGCTGGGTGAGAAAGGTTGCTATAGTGCTTTCAGCTCAAATTACTTTTCTATATGTGGAATAAACTATGTTTTTAGACTTAATACCGTTCCATGATGCTTTAATGAAATATGGGAGTCAGATCAACTAATGCAACCCTTACCATCAACCTCTCAAGATGACTTCTGGACTGAGTGGCTTAAAATTTATTTGAGATCATTCCACAAAGGCCACTCATTTTTTGCAGTTAACAGTAGTCTTCTAATATCAACAGGATGAGAAAGATCAATTATAATACCAGAATGTAAATGAGTTCGCGTGTATTTAAGTGAGTATTTGAGAGTATTAAGTTACAGTGTGTTCTTTCTCTTCCAGGAAATGTTACTAGGTTTGCTATTCTAAGATAAGAGTTCCAGTCTTCGGTTTGCATTATACTTGGCATTAGTTAAATTCACTATGGTGATGTCATAGCCAACTCTGCATTAAATTGCTCTGTGTAGCCTTTGGCTATTAGTTATTTAAATTTAGCTATACATTTCAATTTCTGCTTGCCATAAATGCTGGCTGATTTGTAAGCACCAGGTCTGCCTTTTGCTCATCTTAGTAAGTTTTAAATAAAGGGTGTCTCAAGTTTTATGTTGTATTTCAGACATAGGGATAAGTCACTTAATATCTACCAAAAGGTGGTCACAAGTTACAATAGTGAAAGACATAAAATCTGATAAGTTGATGACTTCATGCAGTGAAAGGTGAAAAAACTTCATACAGAAAATTTCTTGCACTGTGAGATGAAACCGTAACAAGCTGAAACATTGTTCACTTTAAGTTATTTGCAACATTTAAGAAAACATTGTTACTGTGAGTTAAAAATATAAAATTGAAGTTGCATTATCATTTGAAATCCTTCATATTACATACCCAATGAAAAAACCTGAAAACATCCAGAATTCATTTTATAAATGCATGATTTCGCCCACTTGCCCATCTTCGGCTACAGCTTTACAAATTTATTTAAACCATTTTTTAAGCCTTTAAACTAATTTATGTATATAGATAACTACAGTACTTCACATTATTTTATTATTATCACAAAAGCTTATTTTATTTTAATTCATCCATTCTTTGCTTAACTAGTTGTGTGGTAAAGTATATCCGATAAAAATCGCATAACTATTTGAGTTTAAAAATTTGAAATTTAACTCAATGATGAAGAAATTGCTTATTTATCATAAATTTAATTTTATTTCGGAAATACCGGTAAAAGTGAAGTTACATCCAAATTGCCAGATAATAATATAAAATAGAGCTTGTTAATTATTATATTTGCATTTAAAGTGAATCTAATTTTCACAGCTCCACAGATACTCTTACATATTCAACTCTGAATATTTACACAATTCTTCGGCGGCATAATTAGTACCTTAAAGGCTCAAAATTTTTCATAAAAATAGACAAAATTTACAAATTCTCTTAATTTTGCACAAGTATATAACAGACTTGGAACATTCATTGAAGCATATTTATTAATTTCTTAAAACTTCCTGTGTTATTAAGTCATTAAATTTGTTAATTGAGGATGCAAAAATAACATTCAAAACAATTAATAGTAACCAAAATGTGATTTAATTCATGAAAATTTTCATTAAATCAGGCTACTGTTGAGTTTATTTTTACTTAATCATATTTTAAAAAATGCTAAAACTTTAGTGTGTACTTCCAAATTAAATATGTTTTTTATGCATACCATTACAAATACTGTTTTTCATCTTTTAAAGATAATTAAGATAAATTTTCACCAATTTCATACACCTTAAAAATTTGACTTGAATAAATACTAAATAAATTTAATAAAATAAACTTTTAATTAAATAAAATAAATAACTTTAAAAAATTAATTATTGAATAAAATAAATAACTTTTAATTTAATAAAATAAATTTTTAAATCACCATTGAACAGAACATTCATAAAATCTGGAGGATAATGAGATGACTATTCTCTTTCAACATTGTTAGTGTTTAGTGTCTAAAACCCCTGACCAGTCACCCAGTGAAGTACGGACAACAGAATTTTTACATTCAGGAAGCTATCTAATGGCAAAATTTTGAAGCCAAATAGATTCCACTGGGGAAGGGGCAGCCTGGCACCTCCCTGTCAGAATGTTCTCATCGTTTTTAAACCTCTTGTTGCTGAATAAAGACTAAAATTCCCCTATGTATATATGACATGTTCTTGTATTGCCTTCTTTACAGATCTTAATAAATTTTAAAACAATTAGCATCTGTATTCCTTTGAAGAATTCTGTGTCTTTATTAAAATAAAAGATATAAATTATACAAAAGGATGTTTATTGTTTATAAAGTTTGAATGTAGAAGATAAATATGCTACACTGAATAACATTAATACTTCTGAAAATTGGCACTTTGCTATGCAGTGAGGATGATAAATACACCAATAGAATTGCAAAATGTAATCCAATGAAAGTTAAAAAAAAAATAAAGTTAAGAGATAATAAAGAAAATAAGACTAAGAGAATGCTAAAACTTTAGTGTGTACTTCCAAATTAAATATGTTTTTTATGCATACCATTACAAATACTGTTTTTCATCTTTTAAAGATAATTAAGATAAATTTTCACCAATTTCATACACCTTAAAAATTTGACTTGAATAAATACTAAATAAATTTAATAAAATAAACTTTTAATTAAATAAAATAAATAACTTTAAAAAATTAATTATTGAATAAAATAAATAACTTTTAATTTAATAAAATAAATTTTTAAATCACCATTGAACAGAACATTCATAAAATCTGGAGGATAATGAGATGACTATTCTCTTTCAACATTGTTAGTGTTTAGTGTCTAAAACCCCTGACCAGTCACCCAGTGAAGTACGGACAACAGAATTTTTACATTCAGGAAGCTATCTAATGGCAAAATTTTGAAGCCAAATAGATTCCACTGGGGAAGGGGCAGCCTGGCACCTCCCTGTCAGAATGTTCTCATCGTTTTTAAACCTCTTGTTGCTGAATAAAGACTAAAATTCCCCTATGTATATATGACATGTTCTTGTATTGCCTTCTTTACAGATCTTAATAAATTTTAAAACAATTAGCATCTGTATTCCTTTGAAGAATTCTGTGTCTTTATTAAAATAAAAGATATAAATTATACAAAAGGATGTTTATTGTTTATAAAGTTTGAATGTAGAAGATAAATATGCTACACTGAATAACATTAATACTTCTGAAAATTGGCACTTTGCTATGCAGTGAGGATGATAAATACACCAATAGAATTGCAAAATGTAATCCAATGAAAGTTAAAAAAAAAATAAAGTTAAGAGATAATAAAGAAAATAAGACTAAGAGATGTTTATGCTCATGAACACATTATTTACTAAGCTAAGAAAATTTTCCAACTTCCTCGTAACCACTTTTGCTTTCTCACGAGGATTTCTCACTCAGGATTTTATTATTTTTGAATACAATCATCTTGCAGAGATGAAATGGCAGTATCGAATTAAAAATTTTAATTTGTACAGTGCAGTAAATTTTGTACATACACTGCAGTCAAAATAGAAACTGTGGTTGGAAAAAAGTGCACTTGGGTAGTTACATATGTGACATTACACTGACATTTAGAGTTTAATAATTAATAACGCAACTTATACTGACAAATCAAAATTTTACACACACACACACACAAATGGTTAAACTTATTTGTAAAGTTAATTTTTATTACCAACAACGTATCATTGCATTGTAACACATAATATAACTATCTCTGCCATATTCACTGAATATATTAATTTTTTGCATTCACTAAATTGGAAAAATTAATATATTTGAATATATCAAAGCATACAAGTGCTATTCGCCTAGGGGCAGGGATGCCTTCCTGGAGAACTTCCTAAAGAAAACTGGCTCACATTCACACAGGAAAAAGCCATGAAACCTAATCATGCAGCCAGCCTGTTCACCTGTGATCGAACTCGCAGCATTCGAAAGTCTTAACTACTCAGCCACATGTGGGGCGAAATTAATAATCAATAATATTTAGATATTCTATGCCTTGAACATAAATATAATGTATAGCATTCATCAAACTATTTTACGTAAATCTTATATTTTTAACAAAACATTTAATTTTTATTTCATTGATATTTTACATAGGAAACAATGTTTTTTAGAAACATTTGAATTTCTTAAATATGGAGAAACCTTTTCTGGTTAAAAAAATCAGCATGCTGGGATCCTCTCCACACACTAATAGTTCAAAGCACATTGAAATCGTTGCAAATGGGTTATCTGCATGAGTGTTTTTGTGGTTTTTTTCCATCTTAAATATGAATGCAAGCCATAAAGGTAATTTTTTCCTTAGATAGTTAAGTCCTCGTTTGCTTTGTGCTAATCAATGAACCTTGTTACAAAAATTTAGATTAGTTAGTACTAATTTGTGATTATAGATATTTTTTTCTTTTAAACCTTAACTGAAATGTATACAGCTTAGTTAAAATTTTGATATAATAAGCACAATATCAAGTTATCACATTGCCTTGAACTCTTGATGATATCAAAGTCTTTGGAAATTTTAAGGCATTTATTTTTGAAATGTGTAAGTACTAAACTAACACATATCCATGTTGCAATACAATTTAAGGTAATAATGAAATTCAAGATTATCATAAAGAAATTGGATAATTTATCTCAAAAATATTAAATCATTAATTAGCATTTTAATGTAAACTTTTGAATATGAAATTTAAGTATACAGAGATCTAATGCTCTTTTAGAATGAATTATAAATAATTAAGGACATCAGTATCCCCTCAGCTGGAAATGAAACCAAAATTAACAAAATCACAGCACTAACCCTTCTGCTATTAAATCAGCTACACATTATAGTTAAAATTAAATTTGTACTCATTTAACAAATATAATTACTCATTTTTCAATAATTTAAAGTGATTATAAAATTATTTCACATTATAAAATAAATGTTTCTTCATACAAAATGGTGAAAGCATTAACATTAAGTACTATGTAAAGTCTTTAGACTATTTTGAAGCAGGAGATGTGAAAAATGCGGCATGCTCTCATGGGGGACTCAAATCCTGGACCTCTCGAATATGCATCGAGTATGTTTCCAATTGCACCACAAAGACATGTGGAAGGACGGGAGAAATTACCTTATAACTATCTTACAAATAAATGATCAACAAACTTTTTTAAAAAAATAAAACATATTTACAAATAATACATCAGAACAAACTGTCAATATTTCAGTTGATCTTCATTTCTAAAATAACTTTGAAATACAATTTCTAGTAACCGAAAAGAAACATTAAATCGTTATTTACCATCTTAATGTATATTTTTGAATCAGAAAATTAATTATACAGAGATCTAATGCTTCCTTAGTATGAATTATAAATAACTAAGGATGTCAGTATTTCCTCACTTAGAAAATGAACCGATAAATTCAGAAAATAACAGTGTTAATTACTCTCCTATTAAATCAGTTGCACATTAAAGTTTTAATCTTTAATTTGCAGAGACTTAATCAATATATATATTAATATTAAATCAGTTGCACATTAAAGTTTTAATCTTTAATTTGCAGAGATTTAATCAATATATATATTAATTTCTTAATAACTAAAATAAAATCTTTGAATCTTGTTATTTTTACGGAATCAATAAACAATTTATTTTTGTATTACTTACATGAAGTGTTCAGAAAATATCCAGTCATGATAATTATGTATTAGTTTCTATACTATGCTAACTCAGTTGTATTTTGTTGTTTAATTGGAAGAGATAAATTAAAATAAATGATAATTAGCTTTGCCTTTCATTTTTTTATTTAATCTCAAATCAAACATAGTTCAGTTTGCTTTATTTGACTTTGGCAAAGCATGTGAGTGCTATTTGTCATAACGGAGGCATGCCTTCGTGAGACTTTCTAAAGGAAACTGGCTAGTATCAAAGTTACACACTGGAAAAATTGCAAAAATGCTCATGCAACCAATCCATTCGAATGGAATCCAACCTAAAGCAAACTATTAGTATTCAGCGACTTTACCACTTGGTGTACGGCTGGGACTCAAATTGAACATATGTTTAATTATTAAAACGTGCTATTGAAAAGAAAATTCTGAAAGAAACAATAATTACTTATCCAAAATGAAAGTAACATAAACTGATCCAAACCATTTTAATTCGCAAATTAAAGGATATTTAAAGAGTTTAATTAAAATCTTAAACTCTGCAATATTTCTTAATTCCTTATAGAGTTTAACCATACATTACAGGAAACATAATTTAATTATAAAATTTATTATTAACAAATTGTAACAAATAGAAATAGAAAGGCAAATAAATTTGATGAAAATCTTAAATCATAAAGTATAATTTATATATCACAACGAGAAGTCTACATAAGATAAATCAGGGATATTTTGCCGCTGCATACCTATTACAATACAAAACCAGGATCAAATTAAATTGTTTTGGGTTATAAAACCAGCTGAAATCGGTGTAGAACAATAGCTATTCTGATCATTCACAGTTTATGAATTTTATTTGAAAAAAGATAACTATGTTCATAATTATAAAAGAACAATATAACTATGAGATGTTAGAAAATAAAATTAAGCCTAATATTTTGAAACTACATTTGTTCAGAGATTAATAAACGATGCTTATCATCACTTCATATCGAAAGATTTTGAGATGATCCTGTTAAAAACTTAATTCAGGAATTACTGAAAAATTATTTCAATATTAAGAATTATTGTTACAGTATTAAATGGTTAAAAAATATTTCACATTATACTATAAATGCTTCTCCTTATAAAATAGCATTTAATATATAAAAGCATTAAAAGTAGTAATTAGCTCATGGAAAACTTTTGACTGCATACGAGCATCAATGAACAAAAAAATTATGTAAAGAATAAAACTGATTCGCGAAGATATCAAAATCGCGACATTTCAGTTGATCATCGTTACTATTACAAACATAAATTTCTTGTTCTAGTTACCCGGAGCCAAAAATCTTCTTCTGAACGTCATGAGTGATTTACGTTGATTATAACCAATGAGAGGGTACCATTTGGTAGGAGGAGCGAGAAGACATTCTCTGAATAACACAGGGAGTAGCAGAAGTAGAAGTAGTATTAAAAAAGAAGGCCTTATTGTAGAACATTTTCTCACCATAGGATAGGCAAGCAGAAAAACAAAGAACTGATCCAAAACAGGACAAAACTAGTCAAGAAATTAAATGCGACATTAATAAAAATTGAACACAGCGCAAGTCTGCTTAGAAACAGCCTAGCCTTTGATTTCTTTTTTTTTTTGAAGTTTTATGGTTTTATACTTTCTTGTATTTTTAGTTTTAGAGTTTTTTTGGCATCTTTAAAAATTTTTATAACACATAAATACAACACTATAGTAAAAAGCGGATAGGAAAGATTTTACAGATTAATAGCCTCATTGGCATATGATCAGAATAAACCATTATGAAGTAAAGTTTTAAAATTTTCGAGTGGAAAGATCAAGCGCAGAATTTTATTTCTGCGGGCATGATGTGATTAATTAGTGAACAGATTGATAACAATGTGTTCTGGTGCTTATTGTACCAGACGTTAAATACTAACGTTAAATTACTAAATGTTACAATTAAAACCTGAACTTAAATAATTTGCCTACAATAATATCAAAACCAAATCTGTACTTGCGTTGTGTAATTTTTTTCCAAAAGAACTAACCCGAACAATCCCTAAGACCAAGCAGGAGTACTGGTGTTAAGAACATTTACACAAGACATCATAAAAAAAATACTCTGAATCAAAAATATATATATATATAGCCAAGGATATTTATTTCAGCATTATAAGGAAGACACGCAATCTTTCAACTTAATTTCTAGATCTATGGTACCAGGGTGACAACTATTTAAAATAATGCATTTAGAATTAATTATATATATTGCTATTTTCAGATATGCACCGAGATGACATCAAACAAATATTTAACCGTAAAAATTAATATTAAATTTTTATATGCAGTTATCAAACTCTGCTGACCAGCATCAAAATACACAGGAATTTAATGAATCACCGAGCATGGTGTCTTAAGTGTTTACCAATATTGATAAAGATTACTTCATTCAAAGAAAATTCTTAATTTACACAGGTAAAAATTACATACATCAATTAAGCAATCCCTTAGGCAGTTAGAAAATATTCCATATTCATGTAGACCCGTTGGAGAAAAATGAGTACATTTATTCCTACATTCAATTACTCAATTAAAGGTAAAGTAGAATTTAAATTTTTATTTGTTCCTTATTTTGCAAAAGTTAAGGTTAATTCTCAACCAAAAGTAGTAACAACTTAAAAGTAAAAAGGTAAAATTATAAAATTTAGATAAGTTTACAAATTTAATATCCTGTCTTAATCCATTATATATAAATTTTAATTACATTCCAAGTTAAGATTAAAAATCCTAAATAGATTACTAGTGCAACAATTGCTTAAATACACAGCCTGGATTTAAGATCCAGCCGAAAAACCTTGACTAAAGGTTAAATAGAATTTAATTAGAAATTAAATATGCATATTATTACTCCTTACTTTAATAAATCATAACTGGAAAATTTTTTCTTCAATTAATCAAATCCCTTCATTATTTTAATTAACCTTATTATTTAGGAGACATGTTCACAGAACTTAGGTTGAATGCTATACTAAATTTCAGTGAAAGGATGAACCAAAAACTTTTGAAGCTTAATTAAGCGTTAACTTATCTGATAAATTCTTCTCCGGATGACCAATCCATAGAAGGTGTTGAACAAGGCTCTCCTGACGACCAATCCTTAGCAGATGTTGAACAAGGCACTCCGAGGAGAAATCTGGACACTTGAGTCAGATAATATGAAGATGGTAAATTCGGAGGGGTTCACGGATCGTCACGTCTCTTCCGTCAGCATGCAAATGATGGTAATGTGCATTTGTGCAGCATAACAGATCTCCTAAAGGTACCTAAATGATGGTAAGGTGCATTTGTGCAGCATAACAGATCTCCTAAAGGTACCTCCCTTTCCGACTGCACGTAAATCTTGCGAGCAGGAGATCAGGCTCATCCTGGCGAGTTGATGGTAGTACTCGGATCTAAGTGAACGATCAGGGAGAAGCCGGATTAAGCTGGATTCAAGTTGCATCCACTATGGGGTTAACGCATTGATTCAATGAGAAAAAACAACATTCTAGACTCCTACACGGGGATGGTAAGGTGCGGAGGAGTAGGCGTTCAACCGATCTTTTTAGACGTACATCTTTTTCTTATTCCTCATCTCCCCCCTCAAATGAAGCCAGCAATCGTTCTATTCAGGGCAAGACGTAAACATGTCCACTACAGGACACCCTGGGTCAACATCGGCTCTTCCAGAGGAAGAATGCTCGAAGAACACCCTTTTAGCAGAATAAAAAATTTTAGACCCGAAATTCAACAATTTTAGCAATTAAATGGGCATAATTCTCCAACGGGGCGACGTACAGTCATGAAAGTAGATTCATAAGAAAGCTAAGTTTTTTCTCTCTAAGAGGTATAAATTTCATCCAAGTAAATAAAAAGGAAGTATTTTTAAACTTCAAATATTACGCAGAAAGCAACCGATTTCCCATTGTCTCCTTTTCCCGAAAGCTATTACTATCGAACGCGTAACGTAAGAATGAGAACTCTGTTTAACTCGCATAAAAATAATTGATTCAATAACGTAATCAACACAACTAGTGAAGAAAAATTTAGAATAAGCATAAATTAATGCATATAATTTTACTCACTCAATAATTAATTAACAAATAAACTGCAATTAACTACATATTAATCCACAATTCTAAACTAACTAAAATCGCTACATAACAAATGCAAAAATGGCCACTTCTCAGGAATAGTGGAGCAGGAGGTAGCAATTTTGGTAAAAGCAATTATATGACTGTATGTCCTTCTTTTCATGGGGCGGGCGGTGGAGCTGAGAAGAGAGCCCAAGTTCCACTTTGTGCCGGAGTTATCGCAAAGTTAGTACGACGTTTTCTGGCCCCATGAAATTAGGCCCGAAGGGCACCTGACAGTGATGTGTTCGTAAGCGTGGATCTCCGAAGAGCAGCAGTGAGGGGAAGAAGGGGGGACATTACAGGCCAAGTAAGACATAAAGTTCGTCTGTCAAATTAATAACAAGGGTGTAAAATACATTGTGCGATTTCACCCTTTTATTTCTCATTTCAATATTAGAAACCCATTACACTGATAAGCGAATAATCGCTTGAGTGTGTGAACAGAGACATAAGACTCAAGAAGGGTTAACTACCCTTTATTTCTCAAAATAAATATGAACACATTAAGCTACTGTCTCGGAGCGTACAGAAAAGCCTCTAGTTGGGCTTGAATGTAAATTAATAAGAATTTAAACTTAACTAAGGCTTAACTAAAAGATATAGCCGAAGCTGTCAATATTTTAAGTAGTTGGCCCCCAAATCTCAATTAAGTCGGCGAAGCTAATCAAGGACCTAAAGTATGGTCGAGCGTAACAATAGCTTAGAGAGATGTAGCCAGAAGCAAACTAGCTCTAGTCAGAAACTCGGACTTTCTAACGAAGTCAGTGAAACATCGACTTAAATACCACTCATTTGCATTAACCGTATTTCTGAAATACATTCTGGTAGGAAACTGTAAGCTGAAACTAGGTGAGACAGGAAAGGTGCATAAACTTAAAATAACTGTTATAAAATTAGGATAAACCTTACAACATAAACAAATATTTACAGCAGTATATACAAGTAATAATTAATACACTTATAGAGCGTGAAGTCGCCACATTTGCAGTAGAGACCGAGGCATAAAACTTGAGTTAATTGCAACTAATGCCCGAAAATGCATTAAATGGCAACTAACCACGTAAAATGTTCATAAAATATAGGTTATGATCAGGAGCGGCACAGCGGACATTGCGGAGTGTACAACGCAGTGAAAGCAAAATAAATTTGGGCTACCCAGCAGTCAGCTTCTGCGCGCATTCTGATTGGTCAAGCAGTAGACGTCACAATGCCATACTAGTTGTGAGATGGTGAAAGTCGCAAAACTCGCTACAGTGCGTTGAAATTACGTACCAATATGATGTATGAGCTATCAAAATACTGAGAAAAATATCCACAATAAGCTGATTCACATAAAAAGGTCCTTGTTAACAATTTGAGTAAAAGGTTTGTTTCGAATCACAGTGGTGGATTCCGTAACGAATTGCATGCGTCTGGTTGGTTCGTGGGGGAGTAATCGCATTATTTTGTAAAGAACAGAGAAAAATTTAAAATAATCGTGTAGAAAGTCATAGTTTAGGAACAGAAACTTTAATTTGTGAAATTTTGACTTTTCGTGAACCAGTGGGTAGCCAGGGGTCACAGGTGACGATACTTATTAAGTAATTCATAATGGAACGTCCCAAAGTATGAGAGAAAGTTGCACTGTTTAGCACTGTTGAAGAAATGGTCATTGGTCTTGGTCAGGTAATCGATGATAAAGTAAATTTTTTAGGTCCGAATGGAGACGTTCATTGCTGACATAAAAGTGAGCATTGGTAATGTAACGAAGAACCTTTGATTGAATAACCTGAAGTTGATTAATATCATTTTTGGTAGCTGCAGCCCAGGCTGGAGAGGCGTAGATGAGAATGGGTCGAATAACCACATCATAGATGTGACGTCTTTTGGCAAGTCCAAGTTTTGAGTATTTTCCAATGAGGGACAGCAGGCTGTGAAGGACAAATTTAACCTTCTGCTTGACATATTTGATGTGATGAGACCAGGTGAATTTTTCATTGATAATGACACCGAGGTACTTGGCCTGTGAGACAAGAGGGACGGCATTATTAATGATAGAGCTGTCTCTTCACAAATTGCACTTTCTTTGCGCGTCGAATAACATATAGCTGAGACTTCTGGGCATTAATGGAGACCTTCCACTTACAGCGCCAGTCCTCAATTTCAGGGATATAATCCTGAAGCTTGCGAATTGCATGGTTAGTGTTAACGGATTTAACAGCCAGGGCTGTTACGTCCTAGTAACACGTCAGCAGTGAATTAATAGCGAAGCTAGGTCTTGGAAAATCAGCCACGTAAAAGAGGTATAGGATCGATCCAATAATACTTCCCTGAGGCACAGCACTGTGAATAAGTTTGTCTTCTGAAATGTGAGAGCCAACAGAAAAACAGAAGATCCGGTTGCTTAGGAAAGAGCAACCGGAGCAGGATGATAAATTCTCTAGAAAAGTGAAGATTGATGAGCTTGACGATGAGCCCCTCGTGCTAAACGCGATCAAAAGCCTTCGCGACGTCTAGCATGAGGAGTGCAACATCGAGCTTGTTATGCTTCGCAGCGCTGACAAATTCCGTAATTCTTGCGAGCTGTTTAGTAGTGGACAGTTGCTGCCGAAAACCAAATTGCTCCAATGGCAGAACACTGACATGAGATTTCATTCTGTTCATAATAATGCGTTCATAAAGTTTTCCTAATCCCGGGAGGAGACTGATGGGTCGATATCTTTTAGGCTTAGTGAGGTCTTTTCCGGGATCATGATAATTTTTGCCTTTTTCCAGCACATCAGAAAATACGATTGCATGAGGCAGGCATTCAGAATAGAAGTAAATTTGCATATGATATTGAAAGGAAGATGCTTCATAGCTGCATTTGTAATCCCGTCAATGCCAGGAGCTTTTCTAATCTTCAGTTTTTTGATGCGTTCGGTGACCTCAGCCGGGGTGGTGAAAACAGGCAGATTTTTCAATGACGGAGCATTCAATCAATCACGGAGCAGGAGCAATGTGTTCAATTCATAGTTATCATCGCTCGGCCAAGAATTAGGAGTGAATTGATTTTGTAGGTAATTAGAAAAATTTTCAGCTTTATCTTTTGATGAATATACAATAAGGTTTCCATCGGAAATAAGTCTGTTACAGGAAAATTAGCTTTTTAAATTTTTGATGGTATTCCAAAAGTTGTTATTAGTTGGATCGAGGTTCAGGATTTTATCTTCCCATAATCATGTTTAAATTTCTTGATGGCATACTTAATTTTCCGGTTGAGCGTATTGATGGAATTTTAAAAGCAGGATCACAATTGAGATGGAAAAGTTTACGTTTTTTGTTACGTTCTTTGATGAGTTCACGCACACTAGAAGGAAGTTTAAAAAGCCTGTCAGTGGAGCAGAAGAAGAGAGGGGCGTGTCTACATCTTTTAGCTGGTGGATAGCTTCCGTATTCACGTACATTGATTGACCGAGGTCTTTTCTGTGAGCTGCGAATAGCAGGGTTGTAAACTGGTAAATGTTGCAGTGCACGGTTATCAATCTGTTTAATTTTGAGGAATAAATTTTGACTAAGTTTTTTAATAACGGCATCTATGGGTTTAATGTTAAGATCCGAATGAATCACATCAGTGCGGACATAATAAGCTGCATTAAGGATTAAGCGTAGGGTCTTACTTTGAAAGCCTTGAAGTTTTTTTATATGAGTTTTTGCAACAGAACCCTAAATGGTTCATGCATACGAGAATATTGGTCGTATGATGGAAGTATAAAGAAGAGCTTTGTTTTTAATTGACAGAGTGCTCTTTCGAGCTAAGAGGGGGGTAAAGTTGGGTTCTGATATTCTTCGCTTTATTGAATCAGGATTAGTTATTGAGACAAAAGCCTCTTGCTGTATACTTTTAAGTAATATCAGCTGAGCTTGTTCTATTTCTTTGTCAGTCGATTCAGGATAGTCTTAACTTAGATTTCTTGGCATTTGCTACGAAACATTTCATCCAGGCAAAATTTCTAACTATCTTACAGTAGGAGGAAAACAAATTATGCTAATTGACGATAGAGGTCTCAGTGAGTTGATCGGAATGAAACACGGTTTTTGTTGTTCAGTTAATTGACTTTGTTTAAAGCTTCGGAACACTTTTCCCTTGACATGTTCTGTTTGGAACTTTAAATAAAAAAAAAGACTAACTTTGGCTTTCACTGTTTTTGTATTTTCAACTTTTTTTTACTTTTTCTGTTCCAAATGTATATCACGAAATTTGCAAATTCATAAAAATGGAAATAGGTAGGGGATCATAGTTCTTACAATCCTTAAGTAATTCTCTCATATATTTCATTTCCCATATATATACATATATATATATAATTCACTATAAATTATAAAAAGAAAACTCTCCATATTACATCTCCAAGCAACGGAAATTCAATTTAAAAACATAAATGTATTTTTCAGAATTAAAAAAAAATATAGAATTTTAGTCCTCCTTGCTTTAAACACAGTTAAGGAAAACGTAAATCCCAAACATGCCAAAATCAAAAGTAAGCTTTTTAAGTATTGAAAAACCAGTTACTGTTATTGACAGCAGATTAATCGACTTATCAAGGGGATAAACCAATCTACCATCAATTAACAGTAACTAAAATAAGAGAGAGTGACATTCCAGTCATTTGGTTTTTAAAATTTTAAGGCAAGTTGGTTAATTTTTGCTTACTAGTTTGATTTTTGAATTTCTTTTTTACTACAGTTTTTACCTTTAATTTTATGGATTATTACTTTTAATCTTCTTATGATTTTTTAAAATTTGTTCTTGAATCTACTTTTGTTTTTACTTTTGTATTTGAAATGAAAAGAGAGTGTAGGGGATATGTCTTCTAAAGTAAGCGTCTTGTTCAGATTAATTGTGTTCTTAATGAAAAAATTTTAATCTTAAAGATTATTTGCTTTTTAACAGGATTCTTTTGGTTTAGTGACTAATATCTTTATTTTGATTGAGTTTCAATTAGTGATTTGAATCCAGCAAATAATTTGATGCTTACTTGGAAGTAAGATGAAACACTCTCTCTTATTTTAGTTACTGTTAATTGATGGTAGATTGGTTTATCCCCTTGATAAGTCGATTAATCTGCTGTCAATAACAGTAACTGGTTTTTCAATACCTAAAAAGTTTACTTTTGATTTTGGCATTTTTGCGATTTAGCTTTTCCTTAATTGTGTTTAAAGCAAGGAGGACTAAAATTCTATAAGTGTTTTTAAGTTCTGAAAAATACATTTCCAATTATGTTTTTAAATTGAATTTCCGTTGCTTGGAGATGTAATATGGAGAGTTTTCTTTTTATAATTTATAGTGAATTATTGCTTAATTACTTTGCAGCTTTAGCGCAAGTCACTTATGAAAAATTAATATGTTGAATTTTAATAAAATATATTATTAATATATATATTATTAATATATTTATGTTTACAAACTTTTAAGTATTTTAAATGTCAAAATATTTCAAATTCAAGGAAACTGCTCACAAGCATAATAAATTCCCACTTAAAAATAGCTTAAAACGTAAACAAAATCACTCTTTTTATTATAATTCAAATAAATGGGCACACATACAAAGTGCTGTAATAGAATTTTTTACCGTGTGTCTTAATATGTCGAAACATGTATGAAAACGCAGGCGGGAGCGAAAAACAAGTCCTGACAAGCTTTGACAAACTTTCACACGCTTTTAGCCGGACTGTGACTATAAGAGGAAAACAGGTAGTTCTACCGTTTTATTTATGGAATAATTGCTTTGCAGATTCATTACTAATGATATAATACAATTACTATTTACCGGGCCTTTTTTAAACTTGTGTTGTGTTATAAAAGTGAGGTGAGTAGAATAATTAAAAAATATACAGTTTTTCTCAAGAAATATTTAAATAGCTTCTACAGGATATTTCTTTTTAAACAAGGCTTTTTCATGTATTTTTAACCGACTTCAAAAAAGGAGGAGGTTATCAATTCGATAAATTTTTTTTTTGTTTTTTATGTTTGTCCGGCGATTACTTCGGGGTATCTCAACCGATTTGAATAATTTTTTGTTGTTTGATAGGGTATGTTACCGGATTGGTACCATTGTTAAAAAGGTGGTTTAAAATGCCATCCCCTAGTTTTGGGGGTAACATTTAGGGGTTGATAAGAAATAAAAGTTTCCGAAAATAACTAAAATTTGATGCGAATAGAGCCACTGGGGATCCAAATAAAATGCAAAATTAAAGTTTTAAAAAACTACCCCTTTCGCCTTTGGCGTTCATATGGAAAAAATTAAAGTTTCCCGATGAAATAAGGTTCCAAGAGCGTCCGCTGAACCTACTCCAAGAACGTCCATTGAACCAACTCCAGAGACGTCTACTTTACCCACTCTAAGGACGTCTACTGAACCAACTCTCCAGGGATATCTTATAAGGTATTCCTCCCGCCTTCTTGGCATGCCTTCGTGCTGTAGTGGTCTGCATGCTCGACGCGTAACCGAGAGGTCCGTGGTTCGATTCCCGGCGAAGGCGTTGCTCATTTTTCACCTCTCCTGCTTCGTAATAACCTAATGTCTCTACAATCTAAAGAAGAGACATTTGGTACAATAATAAATTCAGATCCGGATTCCTGGCCAACTAGCTTATTAGAAGCAGAAATATATTTTTTGGTAAAAGAAGGACTACCTCAACCATTAAAGGAATACAGTTTTCCGTATAATGATAACGGTCGAAGATTTAGCGCTCTTAATTATTTGAGAAATATGAAAAATGGTGAAAAAGTCATGCGTAAATGGTTAGTTTATTCAACTACAAAAGACTGTTTATTGCTTTTGCTGCAAACTTTTTGGTTCTATTTCAAGTTCCTTTTCTATTGGAGGTTTTAAAGATTGGAAGCACCTGGATGAGACTTTAAAGCAACATGAAACCTCTAAAAAACATATCCAAAGTCAAAAGTCTTGGATTGAATTAAGCCAAAGAATGCAGTATTATAAAATGATTGACAGTCACTCACAAAGACTAATTACCGCAGAAATAAATCATTGGTACAAGGTGCTTCTACGAATTGTTGCAACAATAAAAATGCTTGCTCAAAATTATTTAGCCCTCCGATGTACAAGTATCAAACTTTACGATTTCGGCAACGGTAATTTTTTACAAATTATTCAAGTACTTGCTCAATTTGATCCAGTAATGAAAGAGCATCTCCGCAGAGTGCTTAAAAAAGAGGAAGTGCACTATCTCAGAAAAGAAATTCAAAATGAATGAATTATTGTTTTAGGTGAAAATATAACATCTCATATTATTAGTGAGATTAAGAAAGCCAAATATTATTCAATAATTCTAGATTGTACTCCTGATATCAGCAAGATCGAGCAAATGGCAGTCTTAGTAAGCTATGTATCCATTGACAAATCCAATCCTAAGGAGGTTTCCATTAAAATTAATGAAAGCTTTTCAGGCTTTCTTCCGGTTGAGAGATCGACTGGCTATGAGCTTTGAACTCTAATACTTAAAAGACTTGGAACATTGTGATTGAATTTGCAAGATATGAGGGGACAGGCTTTCGATAACGAGACCAACAATAAATCGGGAGCAATAAACCGGGAGTACAATCTAGAATAAATGCGTTAAATCCGAGAGCATTTTACCTCCCATGTAGCAGCCAGTCATTAAAAGTGGTAGATAATGACATAGCAAAAGCATCCTTCGAAGCCGCCATTTTTTTTAATATAGTCCAAAAATATATCTATATTTTTCCTCATCAACTTTTCGATGGACCACATTAATAAAATATGTTCACGGACTTACTTTGAAACCTTTAAGTGATACTCATTGGGAAAGCCGAATAGATGCATTAAAACCACTAAGGTATCAATTAGGAGGGATATACGATGCTTTACTTGCTGTTTGTAATAATTCGGAGATTGACAAATCCATAAGAGTTGAGGCTTCTGGACTATTAAGTTGTGTTAAACAATTTAAGTTCTTAAGCTGCATTGTAATTTGGTACAAAATCTCAAATTGTATCAATCCTATACATAAGCTCTTGCAGACAAAAAGACTATGATTTATCATCTGCTGTGGAGCTCTTGAAAAACTGTAAAGATTTTTTCAAGGATCTCAGGTTGCACACAGCCTTTAATGAAATGCTTTGCGATGCTCGAGAACTCGCCGACGAAATTGACATACCGGCTAATTTTGAGCTCACCCAGCCACGTCATAGAGTTCGAAGAAGGAATGTTAATTTCGACTATGAGGCATGAGATGATCCGATAGAAGATCCTGCTTTGAAATATAAGGCAGAGTTTTATGTTTTCAAATTAGATAAAGCTATCAATGCACTTGAATCCAGGTTTGATTTGATCAGTACACACAGCAACTATTTCCAATTTTTATACAATACTTGTGATTTAAAAGATACTCCTCAAAACGACGTACTAAAGTATTGTAAAGATCTAGAAACGGTGTTAACTGATGGGAATTCATCAGATATAAACGCGCTGGACCTGGCAGACGAGATAGTAGCGGTTTTGGCTTTGCTAAATAAAAAGGAAAGTCCAGTCGAGATTTTAAAATTCATATCGAACCTGGATTTTGCTCCAAATATCGGTATAGTTTTAAGGATATTGCTTACTCTCCCAATAAGTGTGGCAAGTGGAGAAAGGAGTTTCCTCAAATTAAAATTAATTAAAAATTTTTTTCGCTCCACAACTACCGAGGATCGGCTAAACGGCTTGACAACAATAGCCATTGAACATGAACTGGCTGAAGAAATTAATGTTAAAGAAATTATAAAAACATTTTCAGAATTAAAAGTGAGGAGGAAAACACTTTTAAGTTTAACTCTTGATTTAAATGTATTTTTAATTTGTAATTAAGTTTTAATATTTAGTGGTTCTATAATTTGTTTTAGTATATTTTTAATATCTGTATATTATAATTATACACTAGAAATGACTCTTTTCGTTTTTTCTGTGCAACCCTAACTTTAATTTAGTGCCAAAAACAAATTAATAAATTAGTATTTTTTGCTAATCAAAACTTCAACATTATTGATAGTAATTTTTTTGCTATCCTCAAATTAAAATTAATTAAAAATTTTTTTCGCTCCACAACTACCGAGGATCGGCTAAACGGCTTGACAACAATAGCCATTGAACATGAACTGGCTGAAGAAATTAATGTTAAAGAAATTATAAAAACATTTTCAGAATTAAAAGTGAGGAGGAAAACACTTTTAAGTTTAACTCTTGATTTAAATGTATTTTTAATTTGTAATTAAGTTTTAATATTTAGTGGTTCTATAATTTGTTTTAGTATATTTTTAATATCTGTATATTATAATTATACACTAGAAATGACTCTTTTCGTTTTTTCTGTGCAACCCTAACTTTAATTTAGTGCCAAAAACAAATTAATAAATTAGTATTTTTTGCTAATCAAAACTTCAACATTATTGATAGTAATTTTTTTGCTAACGTTTTATTTTACCATTAAGCATGGGAAGGGTTTAGGTTATCTCTTTTAAT
Source organism: Stegodyphus mimosarum (assembly GCA_000611955.2). Lineage (NCBI taxonomy): Eukaryota > Metazoa > Arthropoda > Arachnida > Araneae > Eresidae > Stegodyphus > Stegodyphus mimosarum. The sequence goes on from KK119587.1 coordinate 34,782, forward strand.
TTTTGATGTAAAGGGGAGGCATTTTACCTCTTTGCTCGAGGCGGCGAAACTGCTAGTGCCTGTCCTGAATCCATTAACCATGGAAACTGTAAATTATATTTCATAATTGGAAGAGTAAAATATAAAAATTAGTGAAGGGAATCCAAAGAGAATCCGAGAATTTTAGTTAGTAGAATATCACCCACAAACATAAAATTTTTATAAATAGTTATAAACACAATCCAACGCATAAAAACGTAAGCTTAGCTTCATCCCAAGGCATAGCTTCTTCCCAAGGTATATAAATGTTTATATTTGGATTCCGCAAAAGACAACTGCAACGCCATCTAGTGATCACAACATTTTTGGACCCGTTTGTTTACTCTGCACTTTCACTTTCATCTTTATATGCTGTGTTTACACCACAGCCTTTCATCTCGGTTTTCCAAGTTCGATAATTACTAGGCTTTCTCTCTCTCAAGAGTTTTTGCTTAATGACAATCGGTCATCCCCCTAAGCCACAACTCCAGTTCTACCTGTATGCAAGATCCTCATTTCGAGATCATTTACCATTAAGCGTCACTGAGGGAAGTATTTCTACTTCTCTCAAGTGAAAAACCGAACCGAGTGAGCCGAAAACAGTCGTGCAAATCTCACGATAATCGCGGCAGTTGGAATTCGAGCATAGAGCTTCTCTCCCAAACCAGAGAAATGGCATGTTTGACCTTAATGCCATTTTTCAGGGATTAAACTGGGTTTCAGTTGTGATGAGCAATTCCAGTTTATTTGAAATAAGTCCACATCGGACCTGGTAGTGATAAGATCTGACCGTAGTCTTGAGACTAGCGAACGTGATGAAGAGAAAAAGAAGAGCACTGTCTCATAGTTCATAAAACGTAAAAAAGATTATATACCACGTAGCGAAAGGTCCCAAAATTTTTGAGAGACAAAGAAGACTTCGAAAATTTTTTATGGAGTATGTTCGAAGAGATTTCAAAATTTCTGCAGAGGGGAGATCTTAACTCATGATGTCGAAACTTTCGCTGCCCGGTACCGTTTGACTGCAGCTTCTCCTTTTCCAAAGAGTAGACAAATTTTTGTTCTTCAGAGTAAGTGATCGGCGAGTGGGTGAGGGATTTGCAAATTAGTTAATCTTTGTTCATTAAAGGATTTCTACTAGGGAAATTTCAAGAATAAATTGATCAAAATGGGATTTAAATACCTTAAATTCTTTAGTGATATCAATAATGCCTGTGGGTAGATAAATAAAATCAGAGTAGTGAGCTCTAAAACTGGAACACTATATCAAAGTCCGTAAATAATGACTCGATCAGGTCAGCATTATGATTCCCGGCGCATGTGCAGAGTGATCCTGGTATATGAATCTTTACCCATGTGCAGAATCAAAGTTCTTTTTGGAGGTAATGCACCAAAATTTCGGATACAAAGGGCAACTTTTTTAAGAAGGTAAAGATAAAGCAAACTTTGATTAGGTGTCAGAATGACACTTTTTCCAAGAAGGTTTCTTATCTTTAGGAAGTTTGCAAGTATATGTAAGATATCTTTTCCCACATCTAGGGCTGTTTTCCATATCAAGGGTTGTTGCTGCAAGTGATTTGTCGTGGCCGAAGCTGACAATGAAAATACATCATAAAAGTTTTTCTAGGGCAGAATTTTCTAATGCTGTTCGACTGGACATGAGGTCGACTGTCTTGAGGTGTTAATTTTTGCCTTCCTCCTTCAGTGCGTTCCACTTTTGCAAAGTAGTCAAGAAGCATCACTTTGTCATTTGTATTTTCTCCGGGAGATAAGATAACCTTGGTGATAGGAAAATCCTCATTATGAAGTTCCTCACGAATTTTGCTGATGCCAGTTATGATAGGCAGGCTTTCAAAAACAAATTTCATTGATAAATCTGCTTTTTTCACGAAGGTGGAAAATGTACAACTGTTTTTACAAACTGACTAATACCCTCTCACACACGCCATTTGAAGTAAAAGTCAGTCTGATTTCTCCTCTGGGGCGGATGCTATAGCAATCATCTATGTCGCGGTGACTGAAAACAGATTTTTATCTCTTCCATGAAACATAGAGATGAGGGCAGATAACTGGAGGTAAATTATAATTACGTCGTGGAGTCTGTAGTGTGGAGCAAGGATTGCATCCTTTTCAGTAGTGATATTTTTGTCGCTGGAGTTATCAAGAGGAGGTAACGCCTGGGGGGAGGGTCTGCCAAGTTATTAATGCTTTTTGACGAATTCCATCTTGTAATATAAAACTTTTATTACGTTTTTGATATAAAGCTGATTTATTTACTTCAGTTGAATATAAATCATGTTTCTTACTTCTAATAAGATTCATCGTTCTATATTGTTAATTTTTATTGAATAAACTGTTTTTATAATCTTGAAACGTATTTCTGATCTCAAATTCACATTTCTTAATTGATTTAGATTTTAAAATCATTTCTTCTTCAGTTTTATTAGAATATATTTTTTATCTTATTCCTGCAAATTTAATAAATATTTTACTATTGTTTTTATCTTTCAGTTTACCTAACACTTTTTTCTGTTTTTTTAAGATATATCTATTTTCTTTAGTATAATTTGACATATCAAAGTAATCAATCATACCTTTCGTATCTTCATAAAAATCATCTATTTTAACGTCATATATAAAACTTTCGGTATCCATTAATGAAATGTAATGAAAGGCCTTTATATTTAGGTTTCATAATATTATAATGAAAATTAAGCATTATGTATTTTCGTAAATCTAAAACACACATTCCTACATAAATCAGTTATTTATATTCATTTCTGTTTTATTCAGTTTATTTAATTTTACTTAATTATTATTTAATTTTATTTTAATTTTACATCTGTTTTATGTTTAGTTTAATAAATGTCAATTCTTAATAGTATACCTTGTGGTAAAAAAAATAAAAATTTTACGGGTAATTTGAGCAGAAAGAGTTTACCCTCTTTTTAAAGGAAAAATTTAACAGCAAAATTTAAGAATTGTTCTTAAAATTGTTATACTAAATTTATTAACTATGCAAAAGAAACCAGCTGCCGAGGAGTAAAGTCCCTGAATACGGGTAGTTGGGTCCGAGGTTCGAGTCTCGCGAACCGGCTGGCTGCAAGGGCTTTTTCGTGGTTTTCGTCATGTGTAACGTGTGTACGAGCCAGTTTCCCTTAGAAAGTCCTCCATAAAGGCGTCCCTTACTTTAGACAGATAGCGCTCGAGACTTTGCTGAAATCACATAAACCACCCACCTTTTATTCTTGAAAGAGAAATAATATATAGGAGTCATATGTTAAGAAATTATTTTTAGTACTGATGCTGATACAATTTTAGTATGATTATATGATAGTTGAAGAAATCTATGTATAATATTTAATGAAATCATAATTTTATGAAAAGTTTCTTATGTATTATATAAGAAAAAACAAATATGAATGTATTGTTTTGAATCAAAATTGTGATAAAAGGGCGATTTCTTCTGAAGAGCATGCTTACGTTAGAGACTTGATAATAACACCTGAATGAGCTTTTGCTGAGATGAAATAAGATAAACATTCCTATAACAAAATTTCGTTACATGAGTTATTTTCATCTGCATGCACAGTTTTTATGCATTTCTGATATCGTTAACTAATTACTGTTAACTAATTAATTACTGTCCATTTTGAAATCTTAAACGTTAGTGTTGCTTTTATTTTTAGCAGCTAATAGTACACCTACGTGTAAGCCGTCCATTAGTGGTTAGCGACACTAACCGCCGTACCGAAGGATCTGGGTTCGAATCCCGCAGAAGGCATGGGTGTTTGTAAATGTACAGCGTCCGTGCGGCAGGGCGGCACTCTAAATATGCAGCGAGCCCAAAGTGGTTGATGGCCTCTCGAAGTGGTTGGTGTTAGGGAACACCAACCTTCCTTCCCTAACACCCCCCCGTGGTGCTGTCCATCAAAATTGGGGAGCGGAACTGAGCAAAGTCGCACTGCCACTTGTATGGTGCTCAAGGCTGTTGCCAGCGATAGGCGTCATCCTGAGCTTTTACTCATGTAATTAATTTAATAATCTGTCTTTAAAATTCATCCTGATTTTGCAATGCCTTATGTACATACTAAAAAAAAGAACGTATTATTAAGCTGTTTATTGACTTCGTAATCTTAAGTCTTTAAATCATAATCGAATAATTAATGACTTATGAACGAATCTGTTTTATACCACATTTTAACATATAATTGCAAGAAACAGGAAACCAACTAATTCTTTCCGCATAATTATTGTTAAATATTACTGCATTTTGTGCAAAAAGTGATGTTTCTAGCGACACTGGCATTTGAAAAGTGAAACCCATATTTATTAACTGTATTATAGTCTGTATTTAAAAGAAGTTTCTAATTTCAATATTATTCTTTTTGTTGACATAATGTATTATCTTATCTGTGCATACATTTTACGTTGTTATCATAAATCGGAAAAATTTTCAATGACCTATTGAAAATTTTAGAGAGGAGATTACGCGGGCAAGAGGAATATATGCGTGTAATAACGGTACTTCTCCAATTTTAATCACATTTATTTCATTATTATGTTTTGTTGCATTTCTGCTGTGCTTTTATGAGTGCGTATGCATCTTCTCATAACAACAGGCAGCCATAGATGGCAGCACATGAAGTCTTTCCTTTGCTATATTTAAAGAACTTTTAAAAAGAAACTTCGCTTTACTGTTGCAGTTCACCTATTTTAGTCTTAATCTGCGGTAATTTCCGCAAGGTTTACCCTAATCGGGCTTATCTGAAGTTTGATAAAATGTACGCTGACACCAGCTTAAAGCCAAGTATCAAAACTCTGCAGTTCTTTGGTGCAGGCCCTACCTCCAAGATCCGGTGCAAGCGGTATCATAGCACTAGGCGGCAAAATTTCGGTGTCGCAGAATTTGCACTATGTGACAAATATTTAACGCTGCTCCTGGTACAATTAGTTACCTGAGGTCAGGCTTAATTTGTAGAATCAGATGTGCCAGAGCCGAAGACAGGAAAGAGGAACAGAATAAACAAATTAAGGAAAATAGTAAAATAATTAATAATTAGAATAAATAATTAGAATAGTTAAAATTATAATTGAATGAAATTTAAAACGATAAATAATAATTTAACGAGTCATTAAATAAATGGTCTGTAGTTAAATAATAAAATAAAATACGTGACCTCTACTTTGGGCCTCTGGCTGGAATTATAATTTCACTCAAAAGAAATAGAAGAAATAGCTCAACAGGTTTCCCGTCGAATTTCAACTCTGAATATACAGTATAATGTAATGTTTCAACGCATGATATAAACAAAGACCATTTTTTTTTTCCATCACGCCAATAAAAGTCGTTAAAACGGTTAAATCGTTACTAATCAGAATAGAGAAAATGCTATTAACAGTGAAAGAATATGGAGGAAATTTTTACGGAGGATATTTAGGTATGAAAACGAAGGAAGAAGAGTAAATTAGTTTCTGGCCGTGAGCCTGACACAATACTATATGTGAAGTAGAATAAGACAGGTGAAAAATTTTTTGTTCCCTGTGTTTGTTTATATCGTTCCGAAAAGTCTGCAGGTGCTCTATTCCGCGGGAAGACACTAGCGTAGGAATGAAATATTTACTCGCCGTCATAAATTCATTGCACTTCCTGGAGAATAAACCTTTGACATGTGGGTCGGAGCTTCTCTTTCCTTAACTATATCAACCTCCGTCCGAGTATCAGAAGTTACTAATTTTTAATTTAATTTTATTGTTAAAAATAAAATTTTCGAGACCGAAATATTTTTCTGTTGTAATTGTAATTCAGTTGTTTTCTGTTGACGAGAAAGGTTACTTTTACATTACTATTATTTCTGTTTTCGAGACAGAAAAATTTTTCTGTTGAAATTGTACTTGTTGCATAAAGGAAGTACCGGAGCCTTCTTACTTAAGTCTCCACTGCGCTCTAGCTAGGATTATGATTTATCTAAAAATGAAGAAGTATCGGAGCTGGGCCGCGAAACAATTTAAGATTTCCCTGCGGTTCTAGCTGAAGAATATAAGCTCACAAGAAACTCAGTACCCGCAGGCAGACCCACCCGCTATTCTTCTTGCAGTGCTATATAGCTGGCTGTTCAACATGTATTCGCTTATTAACTAAAGGGTTATGCTCAGAATGAGTCGCTTCAACTAATGACTCCTTACATTAATTAGTCAAACGTAATTTCTTCTTGACTTTGATATTCTCCAGAAATCAGATTTTCAGGTTAATATTCTTTTGCATAAAGTCTATTAATTTCAAAAGCCTTATTGTGCAATCTTGATACAACATCCAGACAACATTGCATGAATTTATGCAGTCAAATAAAAACCCATATTAGAATTAAAAGAGTTGAAACCTACCTATGATTAGTGATTAATATGATTATGAGTATCTGTTATTGTAAGGCTAAATAAAAATGCTCTTAACTAAAAACAATAATCAGTTAAAGAAATTCTAAATAACTCAACTGAACATGCCTTATAATTAAAAAGTTATTAATATTCATAGCTAATGGAACTCTGTTTAAAAGTTTGTTATTTTTTATAGCATAGAAAAATTCACTGCAATTTAGTTCCCTGTTAATTTTGAAGCTTTGTAAAGCTTTTACGGCCAGTAAAGCCACTCTGCATCTTTCTTCATACCACATGGTATTCATTTTTAAAGAAAGAAGTAAAAATATCTGGATCTGATAGGCTACATGGGATTACAAATTCTGTGAAAAAATATTAAGATGAAAAAACAAAACTTCAAAAATTCATCATTGCATTCACTGTTTCTAGATGTTGGTGTATATCCTGGATGAGTCTTGAATGTCCTTGCAGTATTGCCTGTAGGACAGCCTTACAGTCACTGTAAATTACAAGCCCCCTGACTTTATCATTATCATTTAAGTAGAAGTAAATAAATTGTCAGGGTCTCCTGGAAGGCTTTTAATTCATATATGAAGTTGGAAGCGATGTTGTCTGCTCCATGGCTTAGGAGTATAGTTGCTCCATTCGTAGAGTGATGTGAATACTGTCTCCACCCTATTAGACACTCTCATCTGAGGAACCAGCTGTGTAAATTTTTAACAAATCAACTCCAAAAAGGACTTAGCTGTTCCAGCACCTTGTAGAGACATAAGGTTATTTTAAAGCAGGAGTAGATGAAAAATGTGCAGTGCACTCTCCGGGACTCGAACCTGGATCTCTCGAATACGCGCCGAGTATGCTAACTGTTACACCATGAAGGAATGCTGAAAGAGGGAGAAAATACCTTATAACCTTTTGCTTTGATAACAGATTTAGTTTTCTTTTCTGTACAATGTTCCATCAGATCGAAATTTCTTTTGGTGTTGATGGGTATGTAAGAGGGCAGGTTAGGCTGTTAAAGGACAATGTAGGTATCATGTTTGAGAGCAATACCTCCTCTGATCTCATTGTCATATTTCAGAGAAAATGACCGTTTAAGTCGTTTTACCTGATGTTCCAGTTTTCAAAAGTCCTCCTGAAGATGTGCTCCATGTTTCAGTGCCTGACCTTGTTTGTAAAATTTGTGTGAGATATTTCGTTTTCTGTAAAACGTTTGGAAGTTCGCACTCCTGTTCTGCCGTAATGTTGCTGGTAGAAGAATCAGCTCCAGATATTATTTTATCTGCTGTTGTCTGTAGCTTGCCAAGTTTCCCCAATGCGGTCTTAAAAGCATGTGCCCAAATAGGTGCTGCATATTCAAAGTTTGGTCCTATCAACGCAATGTAAGTAGATCTTAGTGTTTTCGAATTGGTCCCCCAGCCCATGCCACATAAGCTTTTCAGAACTCGAAATTTCTTTAGTACTTTGTTGGAGCAATTTTGAGCATGCCTGGTGAAGCGTAGTTCAACATCTAAGGGCACATCCAGATATTTTAGGTTATCCGCCTTGGTAGTTGGCAAGCCATCATTAATATGGTAGGTTGAAAAGATTTCCTGCGTTTTCGATCTGGGGAGAAAATTGAGTAGCTTGTTCTGAGAGGGTTTATCTGTAATTTTGGCTCTCTCGACGAAGCCAGAATGCCTTCCAAGGGACTGGTTTAATGATCTCTCAGACTTTTCTATGTCTTTGCTTATGGGCCAGATTGCTATATCGTCTGCGTATAGGAACTCCTGGAAGTGAAGACCAAGCAACCCTGGTGTCCTCTTGCAGGAGTTGGCGAATATTGTTAACATACAAAAGGAATAACAGGAGTTGATAACTGATCCCTGAGGAAAACCTGTCTAAGTTCTTCTGTCTTTAGGTAAGGCTTCATTATACTTTATTCTAAACTTCCTATCTTTAAGAAAATCGGCGATCCAGATTAGGGCATTACCTCTTATACCATGTTCGTATACGATTTCAGTAAGTTTTTGTCGCCATACAGTATGGAATGCTGATGTTATATCCAGGAAGACAGCGGTGGTTTTATTTATTTATTTTTTTTTTGTAGGTCTTTCTCGAAAACCATCAAGAGCCATTGGCAAGAAAGAACGTCTTTTAAGCAATAGCTTTATCACAATGTTTATTCATACTTTGCCAAAAGAGCATTCGACATTCTATAGCATGCCTAGGTATTATATACTATGCCTAGGTATTCCATACTAAATAAAGAATATAAAAATTCCCATATTTCATATTTTGCCTAGAAACCCCAGGCATTCTATAAAATGACTAAATATTCTATAGAACACTGTCATTTCATACTTTGCCGTTAACATATATATATATATATATATATT
>KK119587.1:53195-132272 GCA_000611955.2 Stegodyphus mimosarum
ATTACAGTTTAAAAATTGGATGATTTATTGAAGTGATAGAGCTTCACAAAGTAAAAAAGTCAGTAACGCGTTTGTCCACCTCTGGCCCTTATGCAAGCAGTTATTCGGCTTGGCATCGATTGATAGAGGTTGCGGATGTCCTCCTGAGGGATATCGTGCCAAATTCTGTCCAACTGGCACGTTGGATCGTCAACATCCCGAGCTGGTTGGAGGGCCCTGCCCATAATGCTCCAAACGTGCTCAATAGGAGAGAGATCCGGCGACTTTGGTGGCCAAGGTAATGTTCGGCAAGCATTAAGGCAAGCAGTAGGAACATGTGCAGTGTGGGGGCGGGAATTATCTTGCTGAAATATAAGCCCAGGTGGCGTGACATGAAGGGCAACACAACGGGCCTTAGAACTTCGTCGACGTACCGCTGTGCTGTAAGGTTGAGACGGATGGCAACCAAAGGGGTTCTACTATGAAATGAAATGGCATCCCAGACCATCACTCCTGGTTGTCGGCCAGTCTGCCGGAAGACAGTCGGATTGGTATGACACCGCTGTCCGGGGAGTCTTCAGACTCGCCTTCGCTGGTCATCGGGCTCGGTTCAAAGCGGGACTCATCACTGAAGACTATTCTACTCCAGTCAGTGACATACCAGTGCGAATGAGACTGACACTACTGCAAACGGCCTTGACGTTGTACAGAGGTCAATGGAAGTCGGCGCAAGGGGCGCCGTGACTTCAGTCCCCTTTCTGTGAGCCGTCTACGAATGGTCCTTGCGGTCACTGAAGCACTAGTTACACGTACAATCGATGATAATGATGCATCTGGGGCTGTGAGTGCCGCTCTGACGATTGCTCGGTCTTCACGTTCTGTCGTTTCTCTAGGCCTACCGCTTCCTTCTTGACGCTGTGTGCGGCCATAGTTCACCCATTCCTGCCAACATCCTCTAATAGTGGCATCGCTCGTGCTCAAATGTCGAGCTATTCGCCGATAAGACCAACCGACTTCTTTGAGCCCAACTACACGACCTCTCTCAAATTCTGACATCTGCGCATATCGTTCGCGCACCTGTATGCGAGGCATAGTTACTGTCTACCAGAGTACACGGAATGAAATTCGTGAAGAATTTATGACCTGGAATAGTAATTTCTCCTCTTAAATATCCTGCCAGTTGCGCAGATCAGATGCGCTGTAGCGACAACCGTTCATTCATTGGCAGCAAAATGTAAAATTTTGCGTTTTCCGTCGAAACCTGTATGCATATCGATTTGTGTCCAATTTGCTTTATATCTTCGTGGTGCGTCGTTTTTGTTTTGTCTAAGATTGTTGGTCGCCATATATTAAAAAGTTCGCCAAGTGAACTATTCTTGGCGCAAAATGAAAAAAATTCGCCAAGTTAAAATTTTGAATTTCACCGTAAATTTCGCACCAAATTTTACAAAATTTAATATCTAGGGATAATTTGAGTCGTAGAATCGAAATACGTAGAAAAATTGGAATGCTATTTCAGAAAAAGTCCTATTTTGTGTCAAAACACCTATGTTAAAACAGTGCTATATATAAATCTAGTATATATCCTAAGTCGCACTTTCGAGACATGAAGAACGCAATTTGAATTTCGTCAATCGGCCCAGTAGAACGGGAGATATAGAACTGCCCTTTTTTTTTGGCGTAGTGTGCATTAGTACAGCGTATATGTATGACCAAAGAATTAGAACAAGTAATTTAATCTCTCCTCTTATGTACCTATAACTAAAGAATTTAATTCTTTGGTTATAGATATACGTTAACAAATCTTCCTTTTTCCTTCCGCCGCTATGTCTAATTAGTCTGTTCTTTCTGTTTCAGTTATTATCGGAAAAAAAGAAGGACTTAATCCTAGGAAGTTAGCAATTTGGAGAAATGTTTTGCGTTTTTTTGATAACCTTGAAATGAAAGGTCTTAAATAACAGCTCATTTCTTTTCAGAATCTCATATTATATTTTATAATTTCTATTTAAAGATTTACAAAATGCAGTATTTTTACAGACATAACAAACTAACCCAAATTTTGATAATTGGTCAGTCAAATGGTGATTTGGATATCATGAGATTAAAAATAAGAACTATGTTAGAAGTTTTTTTTTACATTGTTTACAAGTTTTGAAATTTATGTTGGCAGTTATGAAAAATAGCTGTTTAGTCACGTTACTTATTTTATAGGTATTGCTTCTAGTTTATTAAATTAATCATAAAATGTGCTCACCACTGACTGAGTGTATGTAATTACTGAATACTAATAGTTCAACCCTGCATAACCCACCAGCGGCCTTGCGGCAAAGTCGCTGAACTGTGGTAGTTCGGTCCGGGATTCGAATCCCGCCCAACGGGCTGGTTGCATGGGCGTTTTCGTGGGTTTCCCATTTTCAACATATGTGCGAACCAGTTTTCTTTAGAAAGTCCCATAAGAAGGCATTCTTCTCCTTAGGCAAATAGCCGTCAAGTGTTTTGCCATAATCAAATAAACCAAGCCAAACCAACTAGGGTTGCAATCACGGCGAACTGGCTTGCTGCTGTGCATTTTCGTGGTTTTTTCCATCGTGAACACAGCCCAGTTTCCACTAAAAAGTCATTTAAGCCATTCATGAAAGAATATAGACCAAATCGGCTTTGTCGTAATCCAATTAATCTAAATCCTAATCATGAAACAAGGAACTGTTTTTTCAACTTTTGGAATCACTATACATAATGTAACGCAAGAGTTGGACCCCCGTCCTGGGTCTGCCTTTCGGGGTGAGCTTGTCCAAGCTCCCGAGACCCCCTCATCGGCGACGCAGACCCCAGAGTCCCGGCCCGGCTCTATGAAAGGCAATGGGACAAGCAGTCCCCGTATCGAAACTGTGAGGGCCAAATACCCGACGACAAGGTCGGTGATCTCCGATCTAGCACCACCACAGCCAGAGGAACAGACACGACAGTACCAGTACGGTCCCTGCCAAGCCTGAACCAACCTAAGAATAAACTCGGGCTCTAGTCCTGTGAAGACAACTTATATGCCCCCGTGGTTGAGACTGTCTAAGTACAGATCCTAGCCAGTACTTCCCAGGAATTCTCCTGAGTCAACCCCCGGGGGGAGGAATTACTATACAGGATGTTTCCACTTTTGACCGACAAATTCAGGTGGATGATAACAGGCATCAAGAGGAGGAAAAATTACCATGAAACGTGGGGTCGCAAACCACATTTAGTTGGTGAAAATCGCAAAAATAGACGTCGAGGGGACAGTGAGTCTAAAGAAGGGAGCCTAAGAGTCTAAAGAAGTCTAAACAAATGCCATGATTAGCACTGTGGTCGAGAAGAAGAAACATTTTCGTATGCAAATTTACAATTCGTATGGGTAAAATAAAAGCATCGTGCAAGTATTCATTAGTATGTTTTGCAGAATTCGCGGGTGTTAAACTTCATTCGGAAACAGCATGTCGGATTACACGAATGAGGAATATGCGGCCAAGTAGGTCGCAATGAATTCCTAGCACAGGGGATGTACCAATAGCAATATTCGAGAATACCTTGTTCATACCATATCACCTTCACGAACATCAATTGACGGCTGCCGAAGACGGGATCCTTCCAAATAATGCGGCGTAAGGCGGGGCAAGAACGCAGCGAGAACACATCAGAAGCAAATATCCGAGTATTGTAACGGTTTGCCGTTTTCCCATCAAACAGTGCATGATCGGTTGCAGCTGAACTGGGTATTCGTCAGAAAATAGTGTGGAAAATTCTGTTTGCAGAAAACATGCCCCTCCCCCTCCCACATGAAGAGAGTCCAACTCCTCGACTACTGCTTTCGTGTAGAGTTCGTATGCTGGATGTTGATACCACATAGAATGATTTACAGTTTCCCGTCACTCTTTCATTCTCAGATGAAGCCTGCTTTATGACAGAAGGCGGGTTCAACATGCATAATGCGCATATTTGTAGTCCAAAAATACATCACCTCGTCCAAAGTGCAATACAAGCTCGGTATTAACATCTGGGTATGGATTCTCGGAGATATCTGTTGGGATCGTATCTTTTGCCCGAACGCCTTAGTGGCGAAAATTAACATGTTTTCCTTCCGCATTTGATGCAGGGAATACCGGCCACTGTGCGCCAAAACATGGGGTTCACGCATGATGGCGCAACAGCTCATTTTGCGATTGCGGTGCGTAACTACCTTGATGCTACATATCCCGGGAGGTGAACTGGACGCGGCGGATTTGTTGCTTAGCCTCCACGCTCCCCGAACCTTGATACCTAGAATTTCTTCTTCTGGAGCCACCTAAAATTGGTTGTATATCAGACGCTTGTGGATACACTGGAGGATCTGACAGCACGAATCGTCGTCGCTTCAGCAGACATCGCCAGCACACCGGGTGTGCTTGAACGTGTCCGACAATCCGTCGGTGTCAGCTGTGCAATGACTTTCGAGACACAAACTTTGGGTAATTACTATAAAACTATCTCGTCGTTTCCTTTTTAGCGTTGAATTGTGTTGCACTGTAATCCTGCTTTACGTCAAATAAATGATTTTCCACTTATTATTGGCCCCTTTTGTTCCTCTGGACGTCACACCCTTCATAATATTTTTGCGATTTTCTCTACTATACGTGGTTTTCGACCTTATATTCTACTGCAATCTTTCATCCTCCTTGATGCCTACTAATACCTCTCTGAATTTGCCGGTCGAATTCGGAAACACCCTGTATAAAGTAAAGGGAGAATGGAGACTATTAGATTACAAATCTTTAAACCTAAACAATTACTTATCTTCTATAACCTCTTTCAGATGTAAAGGTAACTTCCTCATTCCTTCAGGCTCTGTATTAAACACAGTTTTACAGTTCAAGCTGCTTCATTGTTTAATTTCTAACAAAGTCTATCTTGTCTAAGGAATAAGATGCCCCCTTCGTGAAGATTTTTTTTAAAAATCGGAAACCGGTTTGTATTTCCGTTGCACATGAATCCAAACTATAAAAATTCCCATAAAATCAGATCGTCCGCCTGAAGCCAGGTTGAACTACCAGTGTTCATCACGGTGCATAGCCACTGCTAGAGCTCCGCTTAAATAAAGCTTCTGAAACAGAACCGAAAGACCATGAAGTTAATTCTTCAGTCGCAGTTGAATTGAAATGCGGTACCTGTATGAAATTCGTCTCGCAGTACGCAATATGTGTATAGAATGCTGTGCATTTATAAATTAAGAATCAAAGAAAACTTGAAGCACTTACAAAAGTAACTATTTTTAATTATTAATAAACAGCAATTATTACTCATATAAAATCGTCTCATTAAAGAAAGGAATGCACTTAAAATTTTAATTTTATGTATAAGACGATAATGATAGAGTTATTAACACATACATGCAATTTTTGTGTTCCTGTAACTACCAGAAACTAGAGGAAACATTACATACCACCATCAAGAAGAATGTACGAGAAGTTACAATATATGGGAAAATACAGGAATTAACAAAAGCCCTTTAGTCTAGATATATGGGCCTTTAAGCAGCCGAACTGATAAGACAACAGAGCCGTGGGAGATCGTCTCAAGCTCAAATGCTCAAATTATGGTAAAAGTGTTAGTTATGGGTGAATTACATAAGTGTTTTCTCGGTCTTTAACTTGGAAAACGTAAATATGAGGCAGACGCTTTCAGAAAGTCATCCACGAAGGTATTTCTGTCTTTAGACAAACATTCCTCGTGTACAGTGCCATATTAATTTAAAATAAAAAGTCTCAGCAAATGATTAACAATGTTATAAGCGATGGTTTTTGCTATTTTTGAGGGAGCAGTTTTTTCTTATCTGCTTGTTTTATGGCTTTTAACAAAATTAGTTTATTATTTCACTGTCATTTTCACTATTGTTTCTTGCATTACTTTTCTCACTGTATTCGGCTCCGGCTGAAAAGGCTGTCTGCTTGCGGTATTCAAGTAAACGAATAAACAATATATTCTTCCTTTTGTAATGTATCTTAACTATCCATCCAACCCTATAATTACTCAAAACTTCTATCTTTTACCCCAAACTTCAAGCAGAATGATGGTTAATTGACTTACCAAAACATAGAAGGCTCTCACACGTAGAATGAGTCTCTCCAGCGGCCGAACGGTAAAGCCACTGAACACTGGTAGTTCGGTCCGGTGTTCAAATCCTGGCGGACAGACTGGCTGCATGGGCATTTTCGTGGTTTTCCCCATGTGTAACGTGTATATGAGTCAGTCTGCCTTAGAAAATCCTTCATGAAGGCATACCTCCTCTTAAGCAGATAGCCCTCGAACACTTAGCCATATTCAAATAAATCAAACCATACGCAGAATGGGAATAACAGTAGGCAGCTACAGCCATAAATCTGTTGCATGATTACTAGCGCTGCTCCTAAGACATATATCATTCAAACTAATGCCACTGTGAAAAGGAATTTGTATTCAGAAAAGACGAAGGAAAGGAGGAAAGAACATTCCCAAAGTTTATTTTCTCCCAGCTACCCATTTTGGCTCAGTACAAAAAATGCACAAAGAACTCTTATCAGATATATTGCGAAAGATAAAGGCTTAGTATTTTCAGTAGTTTATAGCGAGGCACATGAAGGCTATCTGCGTAATGGAAGGGATATTTTGGTAGAAAACTTTCGATGGAAAACGGCACTTATTCATGCTGCATGTGAAGAAAACCACGAAAACGCTCATATAGTAAGCCACGGGGATATACATATGAGCCCATATTCACGGGGATATACATATGAGAAATTCTGCGAAAATTTTGCTCATATACAGGTAGCTCGGCCACAGAGTTACAGCCGAAAACATCGCGGAGAAAACAACGCAAGGCGAAAACGTCGTGGTACAAAACATCGTGGGAGAGCCGAAAGCAAAGAGAAAACATCGCAGTTCTAAAACATCGTGGTACAAAATATCTTCGTCAAAAATAAAGCGGTTCAAAGCTTCGCAATTTTAAAATACCGTCGTCGAAAATATTGTGGTAAAAAATAAAGCGTCTACAAATCATCGCATGACGATAACATCGCACACATGCATTTTTTCAGCTTTTAAAAGTAGTAAATGCATATTCTCCATAAAGATTTGGGAGCACAAGAAATGTTAACGACACTTTAAGAATAAACGGAAACAAAACAAGGTATAATTTTCATCAAACCAATTTCAGATTAACAAAACGTGAAAGAAAGTAATTTCATAATTAACTATACAATTTTTATAGAGGTAACTCCACGCAGTTATTTATCTTCCTTTATCCAAGCATTTTAGTCTGCATTTTTCATGAAAAATTATGAGTAAAACTTTATAAAAAAGATTAATTTATTAATGACCTTTGTTAACTATGTAAATCTAAAATTCTAGTTAGTGCCATAAGTTGCATTAATTTTCTACTTATTTTCAATTTTTAAATGCTTAATTTTCCTTCTTACATTTTTTACTTAAATTCTTCTTATTCAAAAATAGGAAATATAAAAGCAAAAATATCCCTCTTTCCTTCTTGCGCTCCCAAATCATTATGCGAAAATGCATTTACAGCTTTTAAAACCTGAAAGACTCACGTGGGCGATGTTATCGTCATGCGATGATTTGTAGATATTTTTTTTTTACCACGGTATTTTTGACGAGGATGTTTTTAAACTGCGAAGTTTTTGAACCGCTTTATTTTCGAGGACGATATTTTGTACCACGATGTTTTAGAACTGCGACGTTTTCTCTTTGCTTTCTTTTATCTCACGACATTTTGTACCACGACGTTTTCGCCTTGCGTTTTTTCTCCGCGACGTTTTCGTCGGCGATGTTTTTGCTGTAATATTTTCGGCGGACACCGGTCACAGGCATTTGAACCTGGATCGACCTAATAACGTTTTGTTGTTTGCATGTTCGACCGCTGGTGGGCCCTATGAACAGGAAGGAGCTTAGCCTGAAATTAAGGCGTGTGTCATGCATCAGGAAACAGAAGTCCGTGGGTTCGAGTTTGTTTAAGCAAAATGTTATACAAGCTCTTTTTAAATGATTTATCGGAATATTAATGTATTATGATTAGCTTTTATACCTCAATTATATTTCTTAAAAGAATCAGACATTCAGATGCTCGTAATTGCGTAATTATTTAGGACATTTCTTTAAAAATTATGTTGACAATAGCTCAATAAATATATATTCAAATCTTATAATAAGTTAGTTTTATTAAAATTATAGCTTAATGCATTTCAAAATGAAGTTAAATATGAATATTATAAACTTTTTTTATTTCATAAAGCTAAAATATTCTATTTATTAAAAAAATAGGAGAACTGTTATGAAGTTTACTTTGATTATGCCTGAGATATAACGTGGTAGGTTAATTTATGGATATTCCGGTGTGAACATGAGCGAATCTCATCATGGGTCAAAATACTGGATTAAAGAGTAGTCGGGCGATGAAATGCGCCATGGACATTGTTTTATGAAAAAATGATTTGCCTATGTTGTCATAAAAATATCAATAAAAATTAATCAGAGAACGTTGCTGGTATACTGGGCTGATGTGAGAGTACATGAAGGGCTACCGAAGGTTCTACCTCTGATAAGAAAATGATGTGGAAGGCTTAAAGGTAGTCTTAGTGTTGGAAGGCTTATGAAAGTAAAAACAGGTTCCACGCAATGGCGGACCATCTCATGGTACGTATGCGAAGGTCATTGGCGACCAATGGCTCATGAGAGTCATTGCTAGTTATGAAAGACACAGCATAATTGAAAACTATACGAATAATTAACTAGTTCAGGGTAGACACCAGGTAGTTCGATATAGGCATCACTATGATGCTCCCTAGTCAATGGTCGGTGACGGAGTGATTCCTTGAAACACAAAGACGTTTCTCAAGTCATCCGTTAAACGTTCAGGTGGACATTTAACCATGGATAGTCAAAAGTAACGAAAGGTTTGCACTCGTGTGGCTTTCACACCTGATTTACCATAAAATTCTATCTCAAACCTTTCCAGCTGTCTAATACATTAAGTTGATCACTTATACGTTTCATGAACCAAGCTTATGTGCCTGCGACACAGGCGCTAGAACAAATTGCATTTTTCAGCCACATTCAGCCAAATTTTCAGGGGCTTGCCTTAGCCTTCGCCCTTTACTTACATTTTTGAAAAGCCAAAGCCGAGGCTTTCTTACTCCTGGGGTATTGCTCATTAAATTTTCGATCATTTGCACATTTTAAGGCAGACAGACAGACAGAAAGAAGTACAGGGGACAGCAAAACATCGCCATGGGCAAAACTGGTATTGCCCCACTGCACTAACTATCTATGAAAGTGCACACACACGGGGCACGCTAGCGCCATGCTCGGGCATTTGTTTATATTGCAGCATTTATAATAGTTATATATTAAAAGTGTATAATCATTTTAAGGCAATGATTCCCACATGATAAGCCTCGGCACACCTGTGTAGCCATAAGTCTTAACCACGAAGACGTGATTTTTGTTCTCAGTACCGGAGGCCTAGGCTGAAAGTAATCTACAAATACTTTAAATATAAGCCAATTTTAATGGAAAAATTACACAAATTTATATACTCAGGACGCGACCTCAATGAAGAAGGGATCAGAGGGTTGGAATCGGAAGTTCCGTGTGAAAATCCTGATATTTAAATAGTAGACTATTTTATTCATAGAGAAGCAATGATGTCATATAATTTGCCACTAGAATTAAATTCTACATCGAATGCTATTATAAAAATGGAGAATATGGTTAAGGGTAGACCACGTCACTCATGTCTGTTTTCAATTTTGTGGGACGAAATGCTATCTGAGCATCAGTCTTTATTGTTCCATATCTATATTCGTTGACTTTTGACAGGGGGAAATTTGTCCAGAATTTGTGAGTCGAAAGAAGAATTAAATAAACTTTTTGAAGGTGTTAGAAGGCAGTATTCAGTTGAGTTAGAAAATAATTACTGTTTGAGAAAAGGCCTTCTTAATGGCTAACATATTTAAATACCTAAATGAACGTGACCAAAAAATGCAAGGACCTCTTGAGAAATATTAACTCGCATTGATTAAATGAGGGGATTAAAAAAAAGGGGGGGGGGAGGTCAGCTCTGGAACGATGTGATGAAAAATATTTCTCTTGAAATGTTTAATCAGTGTCATTGTCCTAGAAATGAACTATTAGAACTTTATGATCACCTATGCATACTTGGGAAAAAGCTTAATCACTATTTGAATAAACAAAGAAATTTAATCGGGTTCTAAATCTATTTACTTCTTCATTAGACAACACGGCATTCGATTTATCAGGGAAAACAAAGGAGAAGTTATTAAACTTAAATGTGATCGCACCCTCGAAACTGAGTTTAAGGATGTTCCATTATCTCAATTCTATGTGACAGGAAAAAAAGAGTTTCCTTCCGTCGATGAGAAAGCTGTGAACATTCTTTTACCTTTTCTACAATATACATGAGTGAACAAAGTTTTCCTTCGGTGCTGACTATCAAGAACTTAAAGAGGTCAAATGAGAAACCTTGGCCACGAATTGAGTCTGGCTCATTCGACCATAGACCCAGATATAAAATAATTATACTCACAGAAACTAGCCTTAATTTCTCACTGAAATAAGTAGGCAATGTATGTATTAACTGTGAAAACGAAAACTGCAGATACTTATATTAATTTATAAAATTTTGTTTTGTCGTTAAATTGTTATTAGTAACATATTTATACATGAAATTTCTTTTCTGAATAATTAATTTTACTTTTAAATTTCCACATCATAGTTCTATAAAAATAAGAGTTCTGAAAATTTAATCACAGTTTTACTCAATCAAATCTGGCAATTTAATTGAAAGATGCGACGTGAAAACTATGTCAGATATCAATCACTAAGAATGTATGGATTAAGTACTTTGATTCCATTTTATTGTTTACTTCGTGCTTATGACTGCAAAAGAAGACGCATATGCAACGAATGTATAGCTGCAGTACTTACGCGTTATAATGCAAAATATGTTTGAAACAAAGATCTTGTTAGTTGAATCCCTACTATGAAATAGAAAAAATGAATCATGTGAATAGAAAAAATGTTCCTTCACAGTATGGCATGATACTATCCGTGCTTGAGAAGTGTACCGTTAAATTGAGCATACTTGCGATGCGTGTTGTGACATAAAAAAGGGTGGGAAGCACTGTTCTAAAGCATTCTTAGTTGGAACTTCATCCGTTCGGAGCAGTGTTCCCTGTAACATTGTACTTGTTCAAATGAAATTCCTAGCAATATTTTTAAATTCGGAATTCAGCCAACGTAGTATTAGCTTCTGTTATTCTTTAGTCACACTGACAAATATTTCTGGTGAGAATTTATTAGCAATATTCCATTCTCTTTATAATAGTAAAGTACACCTTAAATACTATTCATCTTTACCAGAAAGGATAATAAAACCTAAACTAGACTATCAATAACATATTATATGGTGATGTAAGTTAAAATAAAACTATATAAAAAATAAACTACGTTAAACGGTACTTTTAACGTAGTATTGAAATCAAAAACCATGACATTAATATATAAAAGATATTACTTGATAGACGCATTAAATTAATTTTTGCATATATATACTCGTATTTATTTTGGTATTTATGGAAAAGCATGTAGAGACATTAGGTTATTACGAAGCAGGAGAGGTGAAAAATAAGCAACGCCTTCGCCGGGAATCGAACCACGGACCTCTCGGTGACGCGTCGAGCATGCAGACCACTACACCACGAAGGCATGTGAAGAAGGCGGGAGGAATACCTTACATACTCCCCCTTTTAAAGGGCGACTGGGGTTTTGGGGACCCAATCGCCAAATCCCGGTGGTGGAGAATCATCATCCACCACCTTTTTAGTTCGGGCGCCAGTTGTAGAGACATTAGGTTATTACGAAGCAGGAGAGGTGAAAAATAAGCAACGCCTTCGCCGGGAATCGAACCACGGACCTCTCGGTGACGCGTCGAGCATGCAGACCACTACACCACGAAGGCATGTGAAGAAGGCGGGAGGTATACCTTACAAGCACAGTTTTATATTCTTTACTAACTTATTTCTAATGTTTCAGCAGTAAAAGTAATTAAAACAATTTATGCTTTATTTCCCATTCATACCTTAGAAGGGTTAGCTTTTTCATTTGTATAGTTATAATCAGATAGTAGAGATGCTAAAAATGCAGAAAGTTTAATATTTTCCCTTGTTCTTTTAATCGAAAGCTCAAAGTAATTAAAATATGAATTAAAGGCTACTAAATGCGTAAATAGTAAATGTTGAATATAGCTTAAAAAAGACTGTTTGTAAATGATGAAAAGATGAGCAATTTTTAGTCAATAAAATACTCATATACTTACAATGATTTAGTCACAAATTTGAGTACATATCGTTTTTAATTCCTCCGATGTACATATCTTCTTCCAGCTGGAGGAGTTAGAAAATAAAAGTACTCAAATTTATGATTACATCACTTCAAGTACATACTCTTTTTATTTTTAAAACAGCAGTCTTTCAAGAACAAAAAGAAAATTTGGATCAATAAGTCTTTATTTGTTACTATATTTTTTCAGTATTTAATCTGTCATCGAACAATAACCCAATCTTTTTTCCTTTACGTTTGATGTCTCGTTTCCTCATGCAAAATTTACAGTAATATTCGAGAACGACTATAATGAGGCAGATCGATTTTCCATGCTTGTTAAACAGCCAAAATTCAAAACTTCTGAGAACATAGTTAAAAACACCAATGAAACACAGGAACTACTCATCTTAGGGATAAATAGTTTTATTTTGTATAAAGCAACAGTCATCTTTAAAATTCTAGCAGACCACCTCCACCAGTTTTGCCTGTAAAGGTATGAAAAATTATGCTTTTAATAAATTACAGCATTACAATTATCATACTAAGTGAAATTTTCCTGTAAGTGGACCATACATCTGCAAGGGGAAAATTTTAACTCATTTTACTGAAGCGTTCCATCCACAGTTGAGATTTAAAAAAAAAAAAAAAAACTCAACAGCTTATGTCGAAAAGCTTTGCTAGTGGAAGTGTGTGTCTAAGCTCAATATTTAGCGAAATAAATCCCATAGACACCTTTGTAGTTATACATTTAAATTCTCGAATTGTCAACCTAACCTTAAGTTGATAGCTTAGCTTAGGCTACGCAAGGATAGCGGTCAAGGAATAAAGAACTTAGAATGAAACTAAATGGAAAATAGCTAAACTTTTATTTGAACTTGCAGCTTGTGATCTAGTTTAAAACAATTTACAATTCAAAGACCTGAAGAATCGCTAGCTTGCAGACAAATACAAAAACTGGCTGAAAGCAGCTAACAATTTATAGCTTTGATTGTTTAATAAAGCAGACACTTTGGAAGTACTCTAATTCTGCATTTCCATTTAACCAAAATTGCTCTCCGTTCATGCCATTGAGAATGCAAGGACAATTTACAGAAGCGACGAGCGCTTCCTCAGGCAGAAACTGGTCTCACTAGGTTTCATCACCAGTTGCAGTTAAGAAATCGTAGCAATTAAAATCATTCTCGAGTTACTGAGATTTGCTTAAAACTTCTGAACTGGAGAAATTATTGTGATGGAAGTTCAGTGAACAAAAAAGAGTGAAAACTTAAAATTAACTATTAGGAAATATATTTTTCACAATCATTTTTGAACATCTTGTATATTGGTAAACGCAATGCAACTAATAAAAGCGGACAAACAACTGTTTCCATACTTTTCTAACATTTTTAAAGTTTGATGCTACAGTGTTCATTTTAGCCCATGAGCGTCTCTTTATTTATATAATTTCAAATTTATGAACAAAATTCTAGCTCTTAATTCCTTCGAGGGCCCTTTGTAGAAAAAGGTCATGGAACACAGTAGTTAATTAATCCACTTGGAAGTCAAAAATAATTTGAGCCGACATAAATATAAAATCCAGGTGTATGAAAAGAAAAGTATCCACCAAAAATCTAATCCCCGCCACCCCATACGTACTAATTTTGATTCAGTTCTAAAATTTCATCACATTTACTGTGTTATTTAACATAAAGACAGTTAATGCAAGTAAGCAGAAATCACAATACTTAATGCATAATGCAATGACAGCAAACATTTTAACACCTCAGCGAAAAGAAAACAAACTATACATCTAAAGTAGGAATGTTTAAAGAAAATAAAATGCAGTACTGCTACATGATACGCTTGTTCGGTCTCCTCTTAATAATTACTCCTCCTGCCTCAACATTTCGAAGTAGATACTGTATGGCTTCGCCCAGTAGCCTTTGTAGAATAACTTCTAGGGCTTCTTGGAAGCTATTCTGACAGGAGACGCGTGTCTATATGTTTGCCTCAGACTGAGGCTCGTTCCCGATTTCAAGTGCCTTTTTGTTTTCTTATGAACTGGAGAATTCCCTAATCACGTGAAGCCGCATATTAACTTCCAAAAAAAAAAGCGTCTAAAATTGGAACATTTTCTTCTTTCATATAGTAATATTAATTTTATTCCAAAAGCTTGATTTTTTTTCAAATTAGAGAATTTAATAAGTAATTTGTCTTCGGTGATTTGTGATGAAACATCTTTCTGCTCATGTATTTCCTCTACGTTTGCAAAATCGAAAGTTTCGAAGTTTATATAAATATTACTATTTTAAACACTTGAAACGTATTAGAATGCTTCGATAAAAAACATTGAAAAAAGTTGAAGTGTAGCTTCATACTTCAATTGATCGTCATCTTTATTAGATTAAAATACATGCTAACTTTATTTTTAACATGCCGATCCAGGTGAAGGAACTTCTACGTTTCGTAATTACGAATTACTATGAAATTAAATTAATTATAATTAGTTTAGTTTTGAGCTTTCAATTCAACTATTATTTAAATATGCGTTTTTAGTTTGCAATTAATGCTTTCAAGTGAGCATGCAGATTTATGCTTGCCTGATGTAAATCAGGCATTCTGCATGTATTAATAATATTCGTCGCAAAATCAACAAATTTATCTGTATCACTTAACATTTGACTCATTGTGGAATTAAATATTATGCTGTCGAAACATACTGAAAACCATATAGCTTCTAAAAGTTTAGGATTAATTATTTATGCTCCCGAAACGTGTTGTAAAACTGCTCAACATCTAACTAATTTAAGATTGATTGCTAGGCTTATGAAGCTTCCACTAAACCTTCGAACCTTGAGTGCACTTTTTTAATAAACTTTGCGTAATAGCTTATGTTGTGTATTCGTAAATACATATTTGTTTACTCGTGGTAAATAATTTAACTAAATTTGTTTTTTTACCTTAGCTGTCAGACTTCTCTTCCAATGCTAGTAGTATATTTTTTTACTATCAATACGAAGAATATTGTACAGCATTATAAATGTAGCGCTTGTTCAGCACTTTTTCTTTTAATTCCTAATAAAATTACAAGAATTTAGCAGAGAATTCATGTACTCATTAATTAGTGTGATAAAGGTTAAAAGTTGTCATAGCTGTTAATCACACTTTTGAGATATTAATTAGAGTAGAATTTCACCCTCATCGTTTTAGCACTTTTCAAAGCATAGAATCTCCATTAGTAGTCTGAATTGTATATAATTTAAGTTCCAATAAATTGTTTTAGGTTATTTTGGGTTTTGATGATTTTGGGATAAAGTTATTTGAGACATATTAAAAGAAGCCTTTATATTGTAAAACGATTTAAAGAACAGTAATGTTTAATGCAATGAGGAGGAGATCCTAATGCCATCTTGAGATATTATATCAAATATATTCTGATAACGACACCACTTTTTAAAAATATGTCCAGGCATAAAAAAATCATAGCAAAGGAGTTTTCTTATGAATTAAAACAATCGAGTATTCATAAGCAACTGAAACGTATTTATTTAAATTTTAATATGAACTTTTTAAAAGTAATCTTTGCATTCACGTAACAGCGAGCTTCACACATTAAAAGAAGTTACATGTAAGAGTGATAGAGCTAGAATTGAATAAAAATGCTTGGAGGCGTATCATTCCAAAGAAATATGCGTACAGAAATGGAAATGAAATTCAAAATATTCTTAAAAAAACTTTGAATGTTGTTGTTACTATCGTGGCCAAACATTAAAGATTGCGTCTGTAGTTGGCTTCGGCCTTGGGCACCTTATAGTTGACAGTAGGAGTTTTTACAACTTCATTCTAATTTCGCTACAGAATTCATTTTTCTAGCTTACCAGCAAAAGTTCGATATACTAAATTATTAAAAATAAACAATCAGCTTAGCAGAATTTTACATTAAAAGTTCAGTTTAGCTCTACAGTGTTAATGCATGGATCAACATACGTGGAAAAAATTAATTAATTCATGAAATGCAAACTGGATCATTAAATGCGATTTGTCTCTTCATTGCCAAGTCTAAGTATAGTCTCAATACCCATTCAGTAAGCTCTCACTGCTAATATATATATTTTTTCTGCTATACGTTTTCTTATCTTATATTAGAAAAGACAATAGGGAAAAAAATGTATGTAGAATGGAAGCAACAGTTGTCGGGGTTACCTTGGTCTAGCGCAGTGGTCGGCAAAGTGCGGCTTCAGAGCCGCATGTGGCTCTGGCTCCTTAAGTGCGGCTCTGATACAAATATCCACGGCGCAATAATATTTTCACTTAAAAAAAAACTTGGTAAGAAAAAAATTACATCTTATTTTGATAAATTAAAATTCTTCTATAAATCGAGAACATGTATAATTTTTTTGTTCGAGTAAAAAGATAGGTAATTAAAATTTTATATTGTTGTAAAAATAAGCAACTAACATCGAGTTTAATTTTATTAGTTTTCGTAAATGTTTTTATAAAGTAGTGAAGGTATAAATTGACATCACAGAGCAGCAGTTGCAGTGTGAACAGTTTTGTCTTATCTTCCGTGTCTGCCGTTGTTCTGTCTTATTAAAAAATTGTTGTATTTTTTAATCTAGCTGCACATCTTACAGTCATTTTTATACGATTTTATTACACCTGCTATGCATGTTCGTGGTCCCGGTACAAAATTTGTAATCGATTTTTCGATAACTTCTATTTGTCCAAATGTTGGAAGTTTTCTTCCATTTTTGGTCATATTAAAAGCTTTGTTATTCTGATGATGGAAAAAATTATTTTTTTCTTTTTAGTGCAGTTATATATATTAATAAAATTGTATTTTTTAAAAAGATTTTTTTTAATTTTTATTTTCTCTCAATTTAATAATGGTAATAATTTTGTACTGGTGGCTTTAGAAAAAAATATATTTGGAATATTTTTATAGGCACCCCAATTAACACGGCTACCAAAAAAAAGCAAAGAAAAACGGAAGATGAAAACCGCGAATTTAAAGTTGAGTGAACCGAGAATTTTGCGTTTATTCAAAACTTGAATGGATTTCCAACATGTCTTATTTGTAAGGAGAAATTCGCGCATAACAAGAAGTCAAATTTAGAGAGACACTTTACAAGAAAGCACGCGTCATTTAACACTAAATATCCTACAGGTGATGCAAGGAAGAAAGCAGTTGAAGAACTTCAGAAGAGTCAAGAGTCGTCAACTTCTGTGTTTAATAACTGATGCAATCTTCCAGCAATATTGATATAGCAAGTTTTGTTTGTAGCCAACAGATTGCTAAGAGAGGAAAACCGTACACAGACGACGAATACATAAAAAAATTGTTTTATAAATGCATCCGAAGAGCTATTTCGGGATTTTAGGAACAAAGCAGATATTCTGAAAAGAATTAACGAATTACCATTGTCTGCCAAAACCATTAAAGATAGAACAATTAAAATGCGTTCGAATATAACCACTCAGCATATCGAAGATCTAAAATTGGTTTCGGCTTTATCAGTAGCAGTTGACGAGTCTTGTGACATAAATGCTACAGCTTCACTTTTTGTAAGATTTATGTCTCATTCAGGCCCTAAAGAAGAACTTTTAGGATTATTGCCATTAAAGGTCAGACGCGTGGAGAAGATATCGCCAATGCTGTAATTGAGTGTATGGATTAACAACATATTTCCCTCGATAAAATTGTGTCGATTTCAACAGATGGGGCCAAAAGTATGACCGGCGTAAGAAAAGGGGTTGTTGCTATTTTGAAAGAAAAAATTAATCACGAGATACTTGTTTACCATTGTGTCATTCACCAAGAAGCGATTTGTGCGCAAACATTTCCGGAAGAAATTTGTAAAGTTATGGAATTAGTGATTACCATTATCAACTCCATTTTAGCTAAAGCTCTTAATCATCGCCAAGTCAAAGAATTTTTATTTGAAATGGAGAGTGAGTATGCTGATCTTCTGCTTCATAACAAGGTACGTTGGTTATCAAGCAGAAACGTTTTAAAACGTTTCGCGTCCCTTTTTTCGGAAATTAAAGCATTTTTCCTTGAGAAGGGCGTTCACTATCCAGAACTAACAGACGATCAGTGGATTCAAAACTTATTTCATGGTAGACGTAACGTCTCATCTAAATCAGCTTAATCGTGAACTACAAGGGAAAGGAAACTTAGTTTTTTCGATGTTAGAAGAAGTAATAACATTCGAAAACAAATTATCCATTTTTGCACAGGATTTTGAAAGGGAAACATTGTTTCACTTTCCGAGCCTGCTGAAGCATCGCCAAGAAAATAATTCCCGTATTGGTAAACACCATTCTAAAACAATAATTTTAAATATGAGGGAAGCATTTCTCAGCAGGTTTCAGGAATTTAAAAACATCAGAGCAACTTTAGCATTTGTCAAAAATCCTTGAAATTGACATTGGTAGCTTTGAAATACAATTGCTGAATTTAAAAAACAAGGAGATATGGCGCTCTAAATTCGAACTTCTTTGTGTTGAATTGGAAATACTGGAGAAGAAAAAATGTGATCTTAGTTCACAACACAAGTGGTCTGCTTTGAATGACCTGGAGAAGGAAGACATGATCATTTTCAACGCTTGGAATAGTATTCCTGACTCTTACGATCAGCTGAAAAAGCTTGCGTTTGCTGTTCTTTCCCTTTTCGTTTCCACATATATATGCGAACAATCGTTTCCAAGCATGAACATTATCAAGAGTAAACTGAGAAGTCGTCTTATTGATGAGAACTTGGAATCATGCCTAAAATTAAAAACAACAACATACAAACCTGACTTATTCAAACTTTCCAAGGAGATGCAAGCCCATTGTTCGCATTAATAAATATTTATTAAGTATTGAATTTAGTTTTATTTAGTATGATAAAAGTTTACTAAACAAGCAGATTTGGTTTCCAATTTTTTAAAAAATTGTTGTAATGTTCATATTTGGCTTTTTGGCTAATAAGTTTGCCAATTACTGGTCTAGCGCATACGAGCTTGCTCCTGATCTTGACAAATCTCAGATTTCCAGAAGTGCCGTTAACGGAGAAATCCCCTAATGTGAATAAATGTTATATCAGCAAAAACGAAGCGGAAAAAGAAAAAAATATATGGCGGATACTGCTGTTAAATGTTTATTAACGTTTAAAAGTGTTTTTACAAGAAACCTTGCATAAAGTTTTCGATTAATTTCATAAGTTCATTTATTTTGTTAACTTAACTGCTCATTGCGGCGTAAAGTTTGAGTCATGTTTTAAAACAAAACAATAAAATAATTGATCCGCCTTCTTTTAATCTGTATTTAATATTATTTATTTATCATTTCATTTTGTTTAACCTTGTCGTCCAGTCTTAAAATGTATATACAACTTTCAAGTTTGATTTATTCTCTACTTTTTAGGTCTCTCATTCTCTTTCCCATGCATTTTATAATGTAGTGAGTTTCACGCGTTCGCTTGTTCGATTCATTAGGGAAACAGGGCTAGTTCGATTCATTAGGGAATCAGGGCAGGGATTTTAGAACGACTAGTAAGTCTGTTCTAAAATCGGTATCCCTAAAGCTGTAGAAATGACGCAATCTGAAATGACTTAAACTTACAGCATATGTAATATACACTGGTGTGCAAAACTTAAGCAACAATGTAAAAATTTAGCAGATAGCCATAAAATTGCAGAAAAGGAGGTCTGGAGATCAGTACAATGAACACGTAAGTCAGTAGAAACGTCATGCGTATGCAAATATCAGGAACGAAACGTCAGAGGCGACGCGAGCGCTAGAGCGCTATATGGCTAGAAGAAATCACCTGGACGACTTCCCACGTGGAAGAATGATCGGAAAGCTCATACTGTCACCAGTGTAGCTGCAGAGTTCGGAATCAACAAAAGTGTCGTTTCACGCGCTTGGAAAGCGTTCCAAACCACAGGTACAGCTGTTAGAAAGGTTAATGGTGGCCGCCCGAGGACGACATCTGCAGGGGATGACTGACATATCGTCCTGCAGGCGAAAAGAGGCCGACAGCAGTCAGCAAGCGCCATTGCTCAGCAACTCTGTACAGCAACAGGGCGACAAGTGTCACAGTTTACTGTGGCCAGACGCCTTCACAAAGGGGGCCTATTCGCCCGCCGTCCTGAACGCTGCCTCCCGTTGAAAGTTGGCCACCGACGCCACCGTTTACAGTGGTGCAGAGAGCACAAAAACTGGACAACTGATCAATGGAGTCGTGTCCTCTTTACGGATGAGAGTCGGTTCAGTACCAGAAGCGATTCTCAACGCGTTTTGATTTGGAGAGAGGTCGGGACCAAATTTTATCCCAGTACCATCAAGGAAAGACACCGTAACGGTGGTCCTGGGGTTCTTGTCTGGGGAGGCATTATGCTGAACGGGCGAACTGAGCTCCACGTTTTCGACAGAGGGTCTGTAACCGGGGATCGCTATTGTGAGGAGGTGCTTCTTTCCCATGTGCGTCTGTTCCGAGGTGCCATTGACCCAGACTAAATTTTTTTGAATGACAATGCACGGCCACATCGGACTCTTGCTGGTGAGGAGCTACTGGAAAGTGAATGTAAAAAGTCCTAGTGATTTTAAAAAGATCAATTGGTGGACTGCTGCACTTAGAGCCACTCGAAATAAAACCAGAGCCTTAAAAAGGAAAATGAAAAACGCACGATCTGAAGTAGAAAGAACAAATGCATACCTACTTTTCGCGAAACAAAGAGCAATTTACAAAAGAGAAATCCGGGAAGCGAAATTAAAATGCTGGAGAAAGTTCGTGACAGACAGCAAAGATCCTTATGGGCCTATATACAAGATTTGCTCAAATAAAGTTTTTCGTCCCTGTCAAATTACACTTCCGCAGTCAATAAACAATACCACAAGCACAGAAGATGCCACAACAGAAAGCATTAAAAGTATCATGAATAATGTATTCCTCAGCGATGACCCCCAGAAGGACTCAGATATCCACAAGGAGAGAAGAAACAACTTACAGCCTCCTAACACTGACGATGATCCCCCATTCACCAACTTTGAAATCTCTAGAATAGTCAAACATCTACCAAAGAAAAAAGCGCCAGGTCCGGATGGAATCGATAATTCCCTGATTCAAATTCTTCACAAGCAATTTCCAACCCTACTTCTGAAAATCTTTAATAAATGTCTGCAGGTCAAGTTATTTCCCTCCAGCTTCAAAACAGGGCAAATTATTCTCTTCAAAAAGAAAGGACATGATGCACAAAACTCAAGCTCTTACAGGCCTATCAATTTACTACCTTCTCTAGGCAAAGTCTTCGAGAGAGCCCTGGCAAATCGCTTAAGGCATCACATTAAAAAAGAAAACTGTGGAAGTCAATTCTAATTTGGGTTCACCCCGAACAGAAGTACCATTCATGCTATAAATACAGTTACAGTAATAGAGCAAATATCCAGCAATAAATCTCAGAACTTGCACTCAGCGTTTCTCTGCCTAGATCTTAAAAAAGCATTTGATTCTCTGTGGTGGCCTGAGGTCTTAGGCACACTCAGAGAAATCAAATGCCCGAAAAATATCTACCAAACCATTCAAAGCTACTTTACAGATAGAAAAAGTATTATTTTGTATAATAACAGACTAATCGAAAAGAATCAAGAAAGAGGCTGTCCGCAAGGCTCCTGCCTCAGCGTGGACTTCTGGAATCTGGCTTTCGATAAAATTATCCAACACAAATGGCCGTCACACACAACATGCATCGCCTTCGCTGACGATGCGGCCTTTGTAGTTAATGGTAAAACACGAGACGTGCTCGAGAATAATGTAAATAGCACACTAAATATTTTTAATGAATTATGCAAGCAGCAAAAACTAATCATATCTCACGAAAAGTCACAAGCAGCAATCTTCAACAAGCCTTCACAGAAAATCTCCAGACTCCCAAAATTTCATATCGAAAATAAAAAGATTAGAATTTCCAAATCAGTTAAATATCTAGGCATTATCATAGATAACAAACTGAACTTTGCGGACCATCTAGATTATGTAAAAAACAAAATATCTAAAATAGCAACAAACTTACGAAGAATGCAAGGAATTGGCTGGGGCATTAACACAAAAATACAAAAGGTGATTTATTTCTCCGTTATCGAAGAAATAGCTTTCTATGGAGCAGCAATTTGGGCAAACCCAATGTCCTCCCGCAAACTGAAAAAACTACAAACAATCCAAAGGCCTTTTCTCCTCAACTACACCAGAGGATATAGGACAACATCGAATGCCGCATTGTGTCAGATTGCTAAAATTTCCCCTCTCTTCATAGCAGCAGAAAAAGAGTATATAAAATCAACTGTATTGCACTTAAGAAAGAATTGCACCCACAATGGAACAGAATTCAAAGCAGAATGCTACTCCACTGCTTCACACCCGTATGAGCGACATCCTGCAGTGAAGAATAATATAACTCTCTGCATCAACAAAGAGCCATTCATGAAGAAATTCCCTCAAATCTACACAGGTGGTTCTGGCCAGGACTGCGGAAAAGGATGTGCGCTAAAAGTATATTTAGGTAATCATTTGACAGAAGAGCAGAAATTTCAACTAAACGTAGAAAACAGTGTCTTCCAAACAGAAGCAATCGCAATATTAGAAGCCATCAAATACAGTATACGCCATTCCTTTAAAACTTGCCATCTTTTTACAGACAGCTTATCCGTCATGCACGCAATAGCCTCCCCAACGAATAGATCCCCAATAATCCAGGAAATCCTCAGTACTGCCTCTAACACAACAAAGCAGCATTTCATAATATCATGGATTAAAGCGCATGTCGGCAACAAGGGCAACGAGGAAGTGGATGCCCTAGCAAAAGAAGCAGCTAGGGGCCTCAATGCAACGAAACTATCCATTCCATGGCCAGACTGCCACCTCAAGATGCAACTCAAAATTGCTTTTGAAAAAGCATGGCAGAACTGGTGGGACTTCGCTGAACAGGGCACGCTTTTACGGAAAACGGGGACGCCCGATCTTTACCTTTTGGTTAACAGGCATAGTCCCACGCCCTCCGGTTTGTCTGTTTTTATCAGCTCCACCACAGCCGAGGGAGCGGACAAGACAGCACCAGTACGGTCCCTGCCGAGCCTGATCCCAACCTGGGTACAATACCCGGGTTTTAGTCCTGTGAAGAATAAGGTACAATAGTACCTGATATTTTACCCCCGTGGTTGAGACTGCCTAAGTACAGATCCTAGCCAGTACTTCCCAGGAATTCTCCTGAGTCAACCCCCGGGGGGGGGCTGAACAGGCAGGCGCACATACGACCTGTATCCAAAAATATGCTCTACTCCAAACGTCATATGTGGACAAATAACATGGCTGATCTCAGGCCACGGCCCTTTCCCCACATACTTCTACAAGAGGAATCTCTCACTTTCAGATCTTTGTGTATGTGGGCAGAGGGGAGACCCAGAACATTACCTATTCACATGCACCATAACAGCAAATCTGCACCTAACAAGACCAAGACTAGACCAAGACGTGAATCCATACCTCAGATGCGCACTCAATAATAACCATATGAGGAAGCGCATATCCCAAATAATGGACACTCCGGCATCAAAGAGTCTAGAACTGTGCAACACAGAGTGATCCTCCAACTCATTCATTAAAGAATAACCTCCAATGATTAATCGAATCCTTAGCTGAAACAGCAAATAATGAAAACATTTCAAAATATAGTTCAAATCGTCATATAAATGGTAAGAAGCACTTAAACACACCAGCTAGTCAACGAACTTATATGAGTAATTAAATTATTCCAAAACTTCAATGTGCTCATCAACAACCAAATTAAGCACATAGATTGAATCTACAAACAATGAACGTCTAGGTACGATGAACATGCAATAGCAGCCAAAGTAGACATTGGCATAAGACAGTGACGCCGCCAGCAGTGGCAGAGCTTGTGATGTCGCTTGCTCCAGGCAACAGAAGCACCTCTACACCAAAACGGCACCGTGGGTCCCAGGAAGGCTTTACTAATCTGGATAGCTAGCGTAAGGGGCCTATACCTACTCACCCAGGGTAAATAATAGGTGGCCCCCTACACTTAACCTAACCTATCACTCGAATAGATTGGCCAGCGTACGCCCCAGATTTAAATCCCATTGAACATGTGTGGGATGCTTTGGGGAGACGCATTGCAGCACGCGTACATCCTCCGGAGAACACCCAACAACTCAAACAGATGCTGATTGAGGAATGGGCACTCCTACCGCAAGAAATGTTGGACCAGCTGGGTCTGAGTATGCGGAGACGGTGCGAAGCAACCATTGCAGTGAGGGGAGGGCATATCCCATATTAAGGAACATCTGCTTGTTGTTCTTCCTCTTGGATAGACAATCATGAGTCACGATACTATGCGTTCAATAAAGCTTGTTTTTGTTTAATTCCATACCGTATGCATTGTATTCCTTTTTCAGCTCCGATGCTTTCGTCATCCTTTACGTACATAATACTCTCCTTCATTTCTGCATTTCATGTCTCTCAGTTGATTTCTCGTGGAGTTATGGCAAAAAACCCTGCTGTTGCTTAAGTTTTGCACACCAGTGTAATTTAAAAATTAGTGAAATTTCTTGTTATTCAAAATGTAGGTCATAGTATGATATATGTTTCAAGTCACGACAAGGTTTAAAAAGTATTGTTTCTTAAAATGCCAGCCATGGTGAAGAGGCCAAAGAATCGCAGTTGGGCCAGGCATGCTATCTATTGATGCATATATACACAAAATGCAGTCTACGGATATCAGTTATATGGGTAATTCAGAGGGCGAAATTGCGCAGCAGATGTAGAATGAACATTAAATCGAAATGAGTCTTAAAATTCATACAATTCAGATAAATTAAATACATTTTTTCCATATACATTTTTTCATTTCTGTTTCATACTGTGTTGGCAGTCCCCGCTAGCCGGTTAATATCTACTCGCTTATTCAGTCGCCACCTTTCTATCAAGCGGCGTTCAAACACATAGTGAGTCCTGTCCCTTGGTTCTCCATATTTATTAAAATCACTGCCATGTTTTTTGAGCCCAGAGAGACAACTGGGTTGTTTATGATCAGTTAGGCATTGAGTTGCTGACTTTTAGGTCTGTGCTAACGTTCGACATCAGGCGAAAAATTCTCCATCTTTTATTCTCCGGTCGAGTGTTCTTATTCTTTTTCTAATAGCTTGTAGGGATTTATATTTATCTTAAATAACCACTTAAATTTAATTTGAAGCTCTTTCTTATAAGCCTTCATTCCCCTAATTGTCGGTGCCAGAATATTTAAATTTGGTAGCGCGCGTAAGGAATACAAATTCTACCAGTGGGAGAAAAAGTTTAAATATCGAGTTCTAGAAGGGAAAGTTAGAGAGTTTGAGAAAACTCTGTGCGTATTTGTAACGCAAGCTTTGGCTTAGCATTTTTTGCTGGTTAGACGTGGCTTAACAGCTTTATCTTGCTGCCACTTAACTCATCTACGCGTTGTAGGATACAGGATTGTCTGATCTCTGTAGTTTAATTGTACTACTTGCTAATATCTTGAAATTTTGAGTATGATTCTACTGTTTCAGTTACCGCCCAAGCAGTATGTTAGCGTCGAATTGACGCATTGTAAATAAGTTGAGTGTAATAAAGGGTAGTTTTAACCCTTCTTCTGTGCAGTCACTATTCTCCACATTCCACACAGAAGATAGACAGTAGAACTCTACAAGCTTGTTCCTTGTAATTAAATTTAGCATGAAAATAGAAAGTGGACTGTAAAACTAAATGAAGAATCCTTCGAGGATCGGATCCGAGGTCTCTTAGTACTCTTTTCTTAGCACTAATCTCCTAAGAAGACTTTAGGCTTGACAATATTTTAAGTGCCCTCATGCAGCGAAGACTCAATACGCTTACAAACTGCATGTTGACTCTGGAATTTGAACTCGGACTCAGAGTTATGGCAGTCGGTTTCCTTACCACCATGCCAACAGGACAAACCTTTTGAATGCTTCTATGTCGTCAAATAATCTGCGTGATATACAATTAATTCCGTCTGTGTGTCTGTAAGTGAGTGACAATTTTTCTGTCCTCGATAAGTCTCATATATTTCCAAAATTTTGCGTTTCCCATATTTAAGTTTTCTGCATTCATATAAAAAGTTGAACAGATTTGGGGTAAAATTGGACAATCGGAAGTGATAATTAACTTGAAGCCTATAAAGACTTGTTCAGATTTGCAGGACTTTGAGCCCAAGAAACGCACAGGAACTTGACGGCGAAGAAAGAGCACTAACGATTTTTCCCCTCCCGCCAATCTGTATGCAAAGGTAAAGAAGATAATGCTTTCGGTTCAAAAATTCGATAGTGAATTTCTAATAATTAAGGACGGTTTAGGGTCCTTACAACACGTTTTTACTATTTTTAGAATGATGTATGTCTATCTGTGTGTATGTGTACGTCAAATTTTCCTATACGATAACAACACCTATGTAAAACTTACAAACATTTCTGTTTTCTGTATTTAAGCTTTCTACTTGGATATAAAGAGTCGGTTTTACAGGGAGCCCATAACACTCTATTGGACAAACAGAAAAGCTATTTTGCCTGAAACCCAAAGCAATTTTTAATGGAAAACTATACTAAATATAAAACATTTCGATTTTAGTATTTAAGTTTTTTATATCAATGGGAACACCACATTATATTTTGCCTAAAATTGATGAAATCGAAAGTGATATTTTACTGAATACTAAAAATATAAGTATGTACTAAAATATAAGTATATATATATAATTCTAAAAATATAAGTATGTATATAATTCTAAAAAGTATATATATATATAATACTCTGAATTGAATTTCGTAAAGGTATATGTTATGTGACATTCAAACGCTTCTTAAATTTGGTACTTAAAATAGGTATATGATTGAGAACAACATATTAGATTTATAAGCATTAAATATGTTCTTGAAATTATGCTAAATGCAACGAGAACAAGTTCATTATGAAGATGAGCTCTCGTTATGAAGCAATTAAATGCATTAGCCTCAATCTTCAATTTTGCATGCGTTTCATGTTTGTGTCGAACCACTTTTCAAATAAAAAGATGGAGCCTCAAAATGCTATCATTATGCATTATTTTTAAAGAAACAAGATTGCAAATATAAATAATATAGCGAATTTAAAAAGAAATGTATGGCGACACTTAATACTTTGTCGGGAATTCTAAAGACATGCTGCTTTTATAAATTTTGTGTCATAATACAAACAATTGATTTATGACTCCTAAACGCGATATAAGTAGAGGATCGATCAGATATTTTCAAATGCAAGCATGATAACTTACGTACATGAGCTCCTATAGTTAGTTATCATTGTCCATTGTATGGGGAAACAGAATAATAAAAAAATGAGTAGTGTTTATAATTAACATTCAACCATAAATTTTATAAAGAAATCAGATTTTATTTATGAACAATCAACCGGAAGTGATATAGTTTACTTAAAGCTCGGCCATTTCCATAGAATTGTCGAGAAGGAATGTGCTAGCCACATCAGATTTTTTAAAATTAAGTTTACTCTTTAAAATTCAACAAAAATAAAAAACTGAATGCTGAGAGTAGTTATGAAGAGAAGTTTTAAAGTAGAGATTGCCAACCCTTTTTCTTCATCGACCCCTTTTGAAAAAATAGCTTTTTTCATCGAACCCCTTTCATTTTTTCCTGTAATATACAGATTACAATATAATCACAATATAAAAAGTTTGCGCATAAGTAACTTAATGATAACTGTGACTAACATATTAACAAAAGTTTTGAAAAAAAATGGTTTAATAGATTTATGTTTTATGACTTTTTGTATTATTATTATTTTTTTATTTTACAAATATAAACAAGATTTTAGAAACAGAATCGTAAATTTTTACTGCACAAAAGTTTGATTTTAATTAAAGTTATGGTTGTGCTTGATGTGTTGATGCAATGTTTTAAATATCTGGCATAAAATTGGTTAATTTAGTTCTTAAATCATCTCATTCAAAAATATTCAAACTGTTTCTTATTTCCCGTAGTAAATTATTAATTTGATTAAAGGCCGTTTCTACTGGGTAAAGCCCCTGAACAGCAAAGTCACTGAACAGTGATAGTTAGGTCCGGGGTTCGAATCTCGGCAAACGAGCTGG
Organism: Stegodyphus mimosarum; assembly: GCA_000611955.2. Lineage (NCBI taxonomy): Eukaryota > Metazoa > Arthropoda > Arachnida > Araneae > Eresidae > Stegodyphus > Stegodyphus mimosarum. The sequence continues at coordinate 81,729 of KK119587.1, forward strand.
CTCCATGGGCGTTCTCGGGTTTTTCTCATGTGTAACGTGTATCCAGAGACAGTTTCCTTTAGAAAGTCTTCCACAAAGGAATCCCTCTCTTTAGGCATATGAACCTTGATTTCATTGTCTTAATCAAAGAAAATAAACTATTCTACTAGGAAAGAAAAAAGGACAATCGATAATGCTAGTTCGGTAACAATATTTATTTTGAGATATTTCTCTCGAATGGTTCTTAAATTCCAAAACTTAGGTAACCTGTGGTAACCTTAGCTACCTTAGCTAACCTAAATAAGACTTTCGTTTGAACATACTCCTTCAGTGCAATCATCTCTTTTTGCTCATAATATTAAGATCAGCTACATCGTTGTTTTAGTGTATGTTTTGCATTACATTTATTTTGTATGATTTCTTCCTTACTGTATGATATAGCTTTTTATATCAATATATTATTAATTATCAATTCTATTTATAATTTTTTTTTGTGATCATTTGTTGGGAAATTTTAATTTTCTCTTGCGGTTGCGCAGTGCTGAAGATGCATAAAGTTCAAAGCTATATAATTCCGCTGTGGAAGCCAAGGAAGATGTGTAACCTATCTGGTTATTGACGTGGTCAGTAGCTGTGATTCCCTCCAGTGTGGTACAGCGATGTGATACATTTCTGTGCTTGACATAGAAAATAATTGTAGAAGACTAGAATGGGAATAAGAATGTACCACAGTGTCTCTGAATGACGGACAGCATTTGTGCCAAGCATTGTATGGAATTGTTACTGCCGACATACCAGTCAAGTTATCCTGACCTGTCAAGTTACCATGACCTGTTAATCATCTTCATGTTAAGTTTTTCCTTACATGTCATACGTTGACATATCTTGTTCATCTTTTTTGTTAAGCTCAAGCAAAGCACCTATTAAAATTTATGTTTAACTTACAGCAAGTATTATCCTTTGATAGGCAATCAAGTTTCACACTACGCCAAAACACTTAGCATTACCCCAAATTAGAATTTAGTATCATTTATTAATTTTTTTTTTGCAACTGGTAGCAATTGATAGATAGATATTTGCAACAACAACTTTTTTGCAATTACCGGTGCATATTCAACTATCGATACCCAACCAGTTCCTTGATCATCATTGATTCCTTTTAAAATTTCATCGACTTCAGGAGGTCAGTTCCGATTGCTCTGAAAACTCTTGGTTTAAAGGGAATGACTAAAATGCACTTGAGAATGTTCCTATTGATATTATTATTCCATATTTCAAAGAAATCAATTATGGTTATTTTTACTAACAGACTATATTTTGCCTTCTATCTGTACCGTGTATATTGCTATCATAAATCCGAAATTTCTAAATGATATGCTGAAAAATACGGGAGATACGTAAAGGGAAAATATAGGCCAGTAAATACGGTTATGTTTAAAATTTGCGCCAATATTTTTTGAATATTTTTCTGTACATTAAGAACGTAAAATACTCTTTCTTGGCCAAATGTAAATGAAAGATTCACAGATCATCACTCTGCACAGACATCACTTCGCACATGCCTGCTAACAGTACAGCTTCGTGGTGGGACTGCTCTAACTCAGGTTTGAAAAAGCATATTTAAGAATAACTTAGAGTGGTATTTTATTCCTTCCTTTTTTAAAATAAAGCTGAATAATTTTAACATTAGCAATCCCACTGTACCAAATTTTATACGTTGTTGCTAATTTGAATCACTAGTTCTGCGTTTTTATAGTCAAGTTAGAGATTTTTTATTAGTTTCAGTTTTTTGACAAAAATTGTATTTAATATTCAAACATCGATTCAAGTTTCCTGATTCCCACGTGTTTCTATTAACAAACAACGACGCATCTAGACGAGATCTGCCCCATGTAAATAAACATACTAGTAAGAGTCTGTTATATCTCTTACAGTTAGCTTACCATCTACTTCATGTTAAATTTCTATTATTGTTAAAATTCGGTCGTCCAGTCATTTGGCCCAGATCCTTATTCAGCAACGTTTTTACTTGTGTTGCGTGTTCCTGCTTATTCGTGTTGTATTTTATGGTAAATATAGAACAAAATAGTAATAGCCAGCGCCATTTAACCCATTCTTGAACCGTAAGAACACAGTTTTCTCCAAATCTAATTTTTTTTGTTTTTGTGAGGAAAAATACAGATTATAGAAGATACAGGATGATTTAGAGGGGATCTAAAATCTTCAGCCTTCGACCTTGTCCTTTGGGGTTCTTGTACCTAAATCGTATTAAGCTCCTGATGAATAACAACAGACATTATCATCCGTATTTCTCACTCTGTAAATAATCATTTAGAAATTACATACCGGGCATTGTCATACAGGATGACATTTTGCATACTGGAGGCATGTCCATGCAGGACTTTCTAAGGAAAACTGGTTTGGTTCGTATTTACATTGAATATGGAAAAGTCACGAAAACACCCATGCAGCCAACCCGTTTGCCGCAATTTGCTCTCGGCAATCTTATTTACTCGGTCGCTGGTGTGTTCTAAAAGTTTAGCGATGTTAACTACTAAAATATGCAAATCAGACTATTTTTAAAGTACAGTACTGCTTCCTTAAACTTTCTAAGTGTTAGAAAAGGGAAATGCTGCTTCTTTAAACTTTCTAAGTGTTATTAAAGGAAATAGTGACGAAGAACTTCGTAGAGAATAGCAGCTATTGAGTACTGTAGATGCATCAAAGGCAGGTAGAAACCTTATAGCTAGTTTGAGCATAATGACATTTTACGTTAAAGTCTTATGATGATTTATACAGGAAATATCCAGAAAATTATGAACTTATATTAAACAAAAAAAAAAAAAAAAAAAAAAAAAAAAAAAAAAGGTATGTTTAGGTAAATAATAATATAAGGATGGCCATCTGTAAAATGCAACAGATGTATGAATCGTATCCTTTGAGGCATATTAAATGTACATTTACTCAAATTTCTAATATTCATATATTCTGTCTATAGCAATAAAATGCAAGAGAAACGAAAGCATCCATAATTATTTATTTTTCCTGTTATGGATCGTGAAGTTTGAGTGCACTGGGATGATAAATTCTCAATTCAGTCAAGCAGTGCTAGAAATGTTTGCTGCCATGGTGTACGAGTACCTTTAAAAAGGAACCTTTAAAAAGTACGAGTACCTTTAAAGAGTTTCTGGTGGTTTATTTCGTTCATTGACAGACCTAGAACTTTCCTTCTTCGAAAAAATAACAATAATAACATGAAAGTTAACTATAAGATTTCGTAGTTAATCTTGAATGCTGCAAAAGATAACAATGAAGAAGCTAAATAAGTTTTAACTGTGGTCAAAATAAATTATGCATGTAGAATTTCAGCATCCCCCCTTCTAAATGTTTCACTTGCCAGAAATAGTGAATCTAAATTCGGATTATTAAACGAATATCACATTCAATTTCTAAAAGCATTAGAAGAAGAATATAAACTAATACGATCATGATACATTTCATAAAATCTAATATTTTAAATACGCACCAAGTGAAGCAACAGATGATGGTCAGTTCCTAGACTATCACCAGCAGGATCAACCTCTGGAAACGTATATTTAGCGGTGAAACTGGAATCCCTTCAAGAGTGAGTTTACATAAGAAGCTTGTTCCAGAAAAAGACAAAAGAGTCAGTGAAAAAGAAATGTATGGCCTGCTGTATTCTGTAATCAGCTTTCTAAACAAATAACTTTCAGAGATCCCATTTTAAAAGGTTTAGCGACTGGCTGATTTTAATTAAAGCAAAGCACGCGAGGGCTATCTGCCAGGAGGCACTATCCGTACAGGACTTACCAAGGAAAACTGGTTTGGTTCGTGTTTACATTGCACGTGGAGAAGTCACAAAAACGCCAATAGAGCCAGCCCGTTTGTCGGAATTTGAGCCCAGCAAGCAATCTTATTTACTCGGCCGCCAGCGTGTTCACAATGTGTGTTTTTTTTAAAATTTATTTCTATATTTATTTGAAAAAACTGCTTCCTTTTCCAGTGCGATATTTGGTAGATTCTATAAATCCTACGTACGTTGTAACAAAATATAGTTTTTAATTACAATAACTAAAGCAGTTTACCACTACCTACATCCTCAAAAAATTATATAGTGTCTTACTCCATGAAAAAAATCACTCTAAAATAGAAAGAGAAAACTGAGAATTTTTAATTATTATTAAACAAAATTCATAAATGAAATAAATTAGATATATACAACGATTCTTTTCTGAAGTATACTTTTCTGTCCTCCAGACGATGGAGATAGGTGTTCAAATCAATGATGCATCATTCTAATGTAATTAAAAAACCTCCGGATGTCGTTCAAGCGTATTCTCCCATCAAAGTATAACCCATCACCTTCTGCTTCTTTGTACGTAAACTTAGAACTAAAATATGTTTTGATATAACAGAAATTGGACATATTTTTAAAATGCACTATTTTCCTAAAGTTTTCGATATGGATGCGCATGAAAACTTCTTAAGTTTCCGCCCTAATGTGAATTGACGCACGCTGAAAGCGTTTTTTCCGCGTTTTCGCTTTTCGCGCGAACGGACCAGTTTGAATGCATCTTAAAACTTCAATACTAAATAAAGTAATGTTCAATTTGAGGTGCGTATCTTAAGTTAGCACAAATGGGCTAAAATTGTTAACTACTATGCTGGATTATTATTTGAAATTCATGTCAATATTTCCTTTATTGTATGATGCTGGTGCAGGATTTTATTTGCAAAGTATGATAAATCAAATGTCAAATTTTCTCGAAAAGCTGTATGAGTTCAGTGATAAAATTTGAAATGCATATTTTTTAAACTTTGTTAGAATGAATACGTTAAAAAGCTTAGAGACTCATTAAAATATTATGATGGTACTGGTTGATAGAAAAGATTCCAAACAGGGAAAAGGAGACAAGATTTATTTCTATACTTGAACTTTAATTTTATGTGCATTCTCGACTGCGTTTTTAGTTCTCCCTTTCAGATCTCATTATAACTCGTATTTAAATAAAATGTTAGAGTGTGGATATTCTTGTATATAGTTAAAAGTAATTCGACTTCTTTGTACCTTGCTAAGGCTGCGTTGAGTTTGAATATAATAGTGGTTATGAGGCTCTTCTGTAGATGGTGGCATCATGTAAAGAGTCCCTGTAGTGTCATGATGAAAAATCAAGTTTTAGCGTACGCTTAGTGGTTTAAGGTAGGATGTGTTCAAGAAAATCCTACATATTTTTGCGAAGTGTTTGAAAGAATTAATCTGTGTTAGCTATCTAAATCAAGCCTTCTGCTAAATAAAAGAGAGTGTTCTGAGTATATTCGAGTAAATTTTTATAGAGTAAAATAATAAGAAATAAAATATTTCTGGTTATACACTTCAATAACATGGATAGAAATGTATAAGCATTAGTTTAAGAAGCCTTTATGCCAGAAAAATGAAATACTCCTTGTAAAATTTGTTCAAAGTCAGTAGCTAAGACAATAACAAAATTTCAGTCCATATATGCATATTTTAGGGGAAAAGAATTCGAAATACAATATGAACATATTTTAAAAACAGAATAGAATTTGAATATAAGAAAAAAATGTGCAAATAGAAGGTAGAAAGTGTAACATTTAAGTTGTAAGATTTTAGTTAAACTAACAAAGTTTTATTTTAATTTAAATCTTTCTATCCCTTCTCATTTTCAACTTCCCGTTAGAAGAAGCGCGCGTTTTCAGCTTTATGCTATTTGAAGAGGAGCCAAGTTCTATTTAAACCAGAGGTAGAGATCTCTTAGTGTGAGAGAGCTTTTAGTCTCAGATCACGGTCACTCGATTCGACGCTCGCCTGACTAGCTAGCATTTAAATTCTAAGCCATAGCGCTTTACGCATCTCATGCTTATTGAAATAAATCCAAGTGCGTCAGTATTAGTAAATCTTGCTACGCACCATTTAGGTTAGAGGCCAACCTCGCGTTATAGCTCTGCCAGCAACAACTATTTAAGTTCTATTTAGCTTTAGTTTAAATTTATTTGATTATTCATTTTAGACCCAAGTGTGGTCTTTACTTTCTGTATCCCTCCCGAGTTGAGAAGTGGGTTGTAAATAATAATGATTTAATAAAAGAGGATTTTAAATTTCTTTCAAGTGCAGTTCTTCTACCACTGAATCACAGTATTCTACCACAGAACATAGCTGCATTCAGCTCCCTGTTCAAGATCAGGACTTAAGGAGTTTCACGAAGATGTTTGCCAAGAATATGCACTGAACACTCAGTCCTGACAACGTTTGGAGAATCACATATAGTTAACATAGTTTGGAGAATCCTTTGAATAAAAGTAATCTGTGTAAAAGTAAATTCGTGATATTTTGGATAGATATAGTCTGGTGAACTCTTTGAATAATAGCAAAATGTGTAAAAGAGAATATGTGACTTTTCTGTATAGTGTTTAAAAATGTTACCACAATTATTAGTAGTTAGTGCGATACACTGGAAGAGAAAGTTCAGAGTATCTCCTATTACGTGATAACAGTATAAAAAGTAAGAACTGTAATATTTTGCTTATGTGTTCCAATTAAACTATATAGAGTGAACACTGTGTGTATTGATTTAAGTCGATTAAAGGTATAGAAAATATTATCTATGAAAGTCTGCAGAGTTAAATGATATTCATGTAAATTCAGTTTAAATTTCTTTAAGTTTACTTTTTCAGAAATCAAAATGTAATGTCAATAAGTATTTAAATTAAGAGGAAAGGTTAAATGTAAAATAAAAAGACAAGAAAGAAACAAGAAAAAAATTTTACAATTATAAAAAATTTACAATAAAAATGAAAAGAAAAAAATAAAAATTATTTTTAAAGTAAAATATTGAAAGGAAAAAAAATTGCATTCGTGGAAACAAAAAAGTGAAAAAATCAAACTTACGAAAATAAATATTACTTTTGTAAAGTTAAATGAAGTGAAAAATGAAAATAAAAAGTGAAAAGCAAAACTTGTGAAAATAAATGTTACTTTTGTAAAACAAACACACACACAAAAAAGAAACACAAGAACATTTTAAGTGAAAAAAAAATGAAAAACAAAAATTTGTAAAATTAAAAAAAAAGTGAAAAGAAAATGTAAAAAATAAATTTACCTTTGTAAAAATTAACATTAATTTGGAAAATTGAAAGTAAAACTAACATTTATAAACGTATTATGAAGAAATTAATAAATTTAATTTATTGAGAATTAGAAGAAAAAGTAAAGAGTAGAAAAAGATATGCTTGTAAAATAAAAAAAGAGGAACTTAAAATGTGGGAAAATCTTGCATTTGAAACAACAAAGAATGAATTTGGTGATTAGTCCTATTAGTTCGTCGTCGAGGAGGCGTGAAACAGTTTTGTCACGTTGGAACGGGATTGCACAGCCGCAAATCCTTCAGTCTAGTGACTTTATGTTGCGTTTCGCTTCCAGACAAGGTAAAATATCGGGGTTCAAGATGCAAACCATGGTACTGTGCTATCGCGCGCGTCTCTCATTCGAAAGGTGGTGGGTTCGAATCCTAGCTTTATAAATATCATGGGAAATGTATTGTTATTAAAATAAATATAGGAATGAGTTAAAAATAATCAATAACTAAATACTAAAAAATAAAGACATATTAAAGAAATAAAAATAATAAAGGGGAAAATGGTTGAAATTGATATCATTCCAAACAAACGCACACACACACACACACACACACAAAAAAACGCTTGGCCAGAAAAATAAAGGCTTTAAAAAACATTGTCGTTGCCACAAAAAGTAAAATTAGCACACACGGCATCATTCAGAAAAGTTTGTGTTACGTCCGAGCGCACCTGATCCAAGATGGTGGCAACCACACCCCTTTTTTTGTGTCTGCATTTCCGCCGCGCTGTCACGGTCGCTTACTACTTTACTAAAAACACTTTCTACGGAAACAGGATCTTTCATGAAAGAAGGAAGGGAAATTGTATGCTCCTCACCCCCTCCCAAATCAAAACAGATCCAGAATCACAGTTTATTCTATTTATGAACTCGTCAATAAGTAACACTTGTTTTCTCGTCGATAAGCAACACCTGTTTCTGTTGACTTCACTGAACATGCGGTTGACACCACCTTAAACGTGTCCTTTGAAAGATGAATTTAGAGAGGAGCGAATCACTGGTTTTATCGCATAAAATCCAACCTCGTGAGGCCTTCATGCAGCAATACAACGGTTGATTTGAGTTCCTGTGGGAGCCTATAGGTTTAAAATCAACTGTCTTGTACTTTACGGATTCTCTGAGCCGGCAATGACGAAGAACGGTCTTCGGAAGGAATTCCTGCTCTTGACTGTCCTTGATCAGCTGTCTGTTAACTGATCCATTGCTTGAACAGCTGTTTGAAGTTCTTAATATGACAGTCTGAGGAATATTCAGATCTTCAGTGACACCCATTTGTGCTTGCCTCCTTCCCTTCGAATCTACCAATCAAGGGTTACGTTTGTTCTTCACATTAACGATGCCTCTTAGTTAGAACTGATGAATACTGATCGCTCTCAGAATCACACCAAATTGATACTGATATTAATAGCACACAAGAATTTACAACACCCATCTCTTGCTCAACATATTTTCAGTCCCTTAATTTGCATATTTCATGCGCTCGCCTTGAACGCGGAAACCAAATTTGATACTCATTTGCAGATAATTAGCATAATTAAGTGTACGTGCAGCATTAAAGCATACGTTCTCACACTGTAGAAGATATAAGATTCTAGATTAAATAGTATATGATTCTTCATTTTGCAATCGGGATAAGATGTTTCTACACGCATTGTGTTTTTCTCATGATTTTAAGTATAATAATAATATGCTTAAAAAACTGATGAAAACAAAAAAGTATAAAAGAAAAAATAATCAAATATGATGAAGTAAGGAAACTATAAGCACTCAATAAGAATTTTGCGTTTATTTGCACAGTAAATAAATAAATTATTTGAATTGAAAATTAAAATAAGAAATAATAATTACAAATTACTCTTCCTTCAGCCACTAAATTTACTGATTCGTCCTTCAGCGGCTCACCTCCTTCTTTTTTTCCTCAGAATATGTGCGAAGTGGCTAATCTTTATGTCCTGAAGTATCTTCAAAAAGAAGATTACCTGACCAAAAGACGTTTTTGGCTGTGACAATCACGCACAGGTGGCTGCTGTAATTTATGCAGGGAAATATTTGCTTAAACGCATTTTTACTATATGCTCAACAATTTTTTTTCTTTCATTTTGGCAGGTTTTTGCACTTGGAAATTTACCAACATTTGCAGTCTGCCTCTAATTCCTGTGGTCTGAGTTAAGTTAATTTTTCTTCTTTAACTGCAAATTGAATGGAATTTCTTTGGCCTTCTCACGACTTCGTCACTTAATCCCATACCAATAATTTTCAGGGCGTCTTTAAACTGAGGAGAACGCTCTGATTGTTTGCGCATATGATGCCGACAGGTTTGGGAAATTTTCCATGAGAAATCTTAGGCGTCAACTTGGGCCGTGATCCCGAATTTCTGCATCTAGGTGTTTGGTGACAGCCAGTTGATGCATAAGAATGCACCCATAAACATATGCGTGGGAATTTTGAACGAAGGATTCCCATGTTCCATTTTTCTAAAGAACGAAACAATGTTCTCCCTCAAAACACTACGAAAGGAAACGACGACTTGAGAAAGGCAAATGATTATAAGTCCCGTTCAGCTTTCCACAGAATTGCTAAGTGATCGTTAGCTAATAACTTTTCAGAGAATTTCGGAGTGGTCGTTAGAAAATAGCTGAAGGCGTTACAACGCTGATATTTTTCTCTCAGTGACTGAATAGATTTATTCTGTTTGACTCATTGTCCCATGGTAATATGGTATCGGGTGACCTCCTTGCATTTATGCAGCCCTTATCCGAGGCATCTGTATTAATTTCTAATGTCTTATTTGAGTCAGAGACTTTAAAAAACGGCACTGAAATCGAAGTTTGTTAAAGGACTTGTTTACCTCTTTCGACCATTGAAATTTGGTCTTTTCTTTTTAGTTGTAACAGGGGCTCCACGATATGAGAAAAATTCTTTATGAGCGTTCTGTAGTACGAATACAATCTAAGAAAGGAAGCTAAGTTTTTGGTAGTGTTTGGCGCCGAGAAATGTTTAATCGCAAGAATTTCTACTCGTCGGTTTTTGTTCCTTCTTGTGCTCTTTTAATCCCCAAATATTTAATTCTTTGCGACAAGATCTTTCATTTTTTGACATTTACGTTTAGTCTTGCGTCTTTTATTGATGAAAACAGTTCTCGAAGAGTTTTAACGTCTTCTTGCCACAACTACAGTGTTATTATTATGCCATCCAAATAAATAAAATAGTTTTTACCCATACTGTCTTTAATACGATGGCCGTGACCCGCTAGAATGTTGGTAAACTTCCGCTTAAACATTTCGTTTCTGTACTGGAGTTTCACTTGCAATTTGAGCTGTTTTACTAATTTATACTAAATATGGCACAATTTTTACCCACAGTTATTTCACTATATCGAAGCAACAGTCCCCAAACACTATACCACTATTTCAATTTTTTTCCAGAGTTTCACACTATTGAACGTTACGTTACCGATAGTATTTTGACAAAATGTTGAGGGCCAGGATGACATTTATGTTTACGTGGGTGTATTCAACTAAACAGCTATGCGTGAGTTTTAGCAGGTGTCAATAAATCCCTTACTACGAGTTTTCGTGAAGGAAATGAAGTGCTAAATGCATGCTGCCAGAATACTGAATTTGCTTGAATTAGTAAGTCTCTACTTGACGCCTTAACGTAAAAATATATTGCATATAAAAGTCTATTTGACTAGATACTAGTTACAAAATAAAACTTAAATACCGAGGAATTCACATTTAACCTAGCGATAACCACAAATCTCTAGCGGATACTAACGCGTTAAACATTCAGTTGCAGCTTACCATTTGGACAGGTACTTTGGAATCTTCTCCGGCGAGTAGGTTAACCATTTGTCAACAGCTAATCCACTTCCAAGCGGGACTCCATGTTTCAAGTTCACTCGCTCGTTCAGACAGGCATACGCATCTGCGGTTCCAGGTTCCGCCAGTCGGCGCGATTAACATGCTAAGTGCATGTTGCTTTCCGGCTGTCTTGATGTGTTTGTCTCAGTGGGCGCTTGAAGCGGAGTGATTATTTGGTCAATGAGACCAGGAGGACAGCTAGGATGGATGGAGGGTGAGTAATTGAAACATAAAACAGTCTTATAACAGACCTAATGGCTCGCTTCTACCGTTTCGGTTAAACTCCTTTTAGACATCTAGGCTTGCCACATAAAAATCTACATAACTTCCTGGGAAGAACGAGCTGCTTGACTTGAAGTAAGAAAGGACAATAGAGATGCAAATTAAAATAAATTCATATCTAAACAAATTAAATTGTCACTGTGTAAAATTGGTTATTTTTAATTCTCACTTTAATTAACCGTTAGGGAGATTTGATAAGGTTCCATTTTAAAGTACAGCTACGAGAAGTGATAAAAGTAAGGAAAATAAAAGAACGTTATGAAGATAAGTAGAATATTTTAGAGACCTTTAGTTGATAGCAGACAATAGATAATTCTTGCAAGTTTTAGAGGAAATGCGGATTCACTTGCATTTCTTTTATATTGTTGATTAATTTAAGTTTGAAATATATTCGCAATTTATAATGCGTCTATCATCTGCACTTTACATTTAGCACTCTCACACATTCCCGGAAATGAGTTCGTTTTAAATCTGAAACTAATGGCCTAAGTTAGAGTAGAGAAGACCATACTGGAAGTCTTTCACTTAATTCGGCTTCCACTGTAACAAAAAGTTTTTATAAATATTAAAATTACATTACAAAGAAGACACCATCTCAATAAGACATCTCTCTAACAATCAGTAATTCAAAAATTTTTTAGTTATATTAGGCTTACGATAATTTCAAAACAATTTCAAACTGTGTATATTGTTACACTATTATTCTAGAGTTAACACTGGCCAAACTAAATGTAAAAGACTGACGACAGCTGTTCTAACTGACAGACAGCTGTTCTAGTCTAACGTCTTAGTTAGAAGTAGCATAACCACAGTCAAAATCCAAATAAAAGTATTAATCAGCTAATCGACCTGATGATTATACAAACTGAAATTAACGCAAACAAAATGTCTTCTAACTTGTGTATGGAATAACAGCTTCTCAACACAAATTCAAAGTAAAAACATTGTAGTTCATAGTAGTGATTTGATAATCATATTTATATTTACGAAAAAGATTTGAATCGGAGGAAAATGCTTGGTTTTCTAACCGAAAGAACGTTAAATATCGTAGAAAAATTTAAAAATCATATGTCATGAACCAGAGAAACAGCCAGCAAACAACAGAAAAAGCCAGTACCTTGAACCCAGAGCAACAACAATGTTTTCACAAACAGCAATGTCTTGAAGCCAATCAAACAGAAAACAATAATCGTTTATTTACTTTATGAATAACAAGAATGTTTGAAAAAGCGAAGAGCTGAGGCATGCACATTTTCGTGATTTTCCCCATGTGTAACGAGGATATGAGTCAGTTTCCCTCAAAAGTCCTCCACGGGACATTCCGCCCTTTGACGGATACCATTGTTTGCGTCACCGCAATCAATTGGAACTCCGAAAATCTACTTGGGGTTCTTGAATATCTCTGAATTCTAACATACGGTTCGGTTACTTCTGATATGAAGCTGGCCATCCCTGAATTAAAGACTTGAATGAAATAATTTCATTACATTTAGACATAAGTAAGTTTTCTTTTTCTTTTTTTTTTAACTCCTAGAGCACTTCCTTCAGAATAAACGCTTTAGTTCCTGTTAGTTTGCTTAACGTTTAAAAAATTACCTAGCATTATTGTAAGTTATTGTTTCGAACATGTTACTCGTCATTTCAAAAACAATTTAATGTGCTAACAATTTGTATTCATTTTCAATAGTAAAACAATAAATGAGTCTTCTTATAGGTTACCAAGTTGAATTTGTTTTAGTATCTGAATAAACTGTGTTCTTTGAGGGTAATAAATTGATGTTGCCTTATGATCTGAATACACCCTATTACCTTCGGAGAATAATCTGACTTTTAACATATGGCAGTTAATTTCTGCCTAAAATGAAATTTTTCTTTATATCACTTACGCAAACTTCTGTGGGAGAGATTGAATCGCATTTAGGTAATTTAACAAAAATTCAAAATTATGTAATCTTGCAAAATTTAGCCAGATAAAGTATTTATTATCCGAATTTGCTGCTAGATGGAATATTATATTTAATGAAAGAGCTAGAAAATCATATAAATTTCGTGAAGTTCATAGGCACTCTCAATATCTTGAACATTTACGTTTTGGGTTAGGCGTAACAGACGCAAAGTAAATCAAAAGAGAAAAGAAAGCAAAGACCTAGGGCTACGGAAAAGCGTTTGTCAGTATTAAATGTCTCTTCCGGAAGTTACGTCTGCGCGTATACAAATTAAAAAGGTCACTTTCTTTGTTTCGTTTGGGTCCGCGCCTTAAAATCTGTTCTCTTTCGGGATGTCGAATGTGTTTCCGATGGAGATCGGGTTACCGACGAAATGATCGCTTGCTGAGTCGGTGCCTCTTGACGTCAGTCACTCCTAAGCCGGGACAAATCATTCAGTTTTTGTAGCGGCCGCATCAACTGAGGGATCCACCCGAGGGAAAGGGATTTTTAATATCCGGTTGCGCAAATATTACACGGCTCACAGACTGGAACTCAGTTGCATAAGTTTGTATTCAAATTTTCTGTTGTCGTCTTTTCGAAAGGGCTCTTTTTTGGAGACGGAAGAGGCCCTACACAGATTTAGCTTTTATAACTGCAAGTGAATAGAAATTATATTAGGCAACAGCTATTTCGAACTCGTATGAGAAAAAGCGGATACATTTGCATATAGGAGGTGCAGTTGTAAAATTTTTCTAGACGTAAGAAATATGTATCTTAAGTTAGCTATTTCAGTAAACAAAGGACTAAATTGAATCTGGGAGCACAACGCAAATGTTACACGGCTTACAAACTGGGATTCGTTTGCTTAACATCACATTCAAATTTCCATTTGTAGTTATTTCGAAAGAGCTAGCCTTCTCCCCCACTTTTTTGTGCCTTGCAAAAGATCTAGTTCCTAAACTGAAAAGAAAAAAAATTGTATTATACATTAGCTGTTTTTCTCCTATTGTGAAAGAAAGCAGGTCTTTTCTGTTACAGGGCAATATGGAGATTAAATGCTTCTATGCCCTATAAGAATATATTTTACATTGTTTATTGTAATAAACAAAGAATTAAAAGACGAAGTCTAAAAACATTTCGCTCCCAAGACTTACTTTGAGAACAAGAACACAACATATTTAATTTAAAGATGGCCAATAGGCAACTATGTGGGTTAAGATTTGGTAAAATAATTTCTTTTAACCTTCATTCTCGCGTCTTAATATAAATTCACATAAATAAGAACCAAATAGACTTTTACTTACTCGTCGAAAGTTGACGTATATATCTTTCTGTAAAAAATAATTTGGCATATAATGTTCCGTAACAGAAAAGATCCAAGAAAGACTGAATTGTTAAATATGCGAACCTTTAGAAAATAATGGTTACTTATTTATTGATATTTTGATTAACTTTCTTAGCTATGTTTGCAAATGAAAGAACTTGCTTGGTTTTCTTTTCGTGTAAAAGCTTTGAATCAGCTCAAGATATTTAAATTCAGCATTTGTATTTCTTTTCATTCGCATAACTTGCAAACAAAAGTATGTTGGAAACTGATGCGTAAATAAAAATAAAAGAATTGAATAGCTGCTATAAATGATTATTTATTCTCTGAAAAACTATAATCACAAAAAAATAATAATTTTGTATTTTTCAGAATGATATGTGAATCTCTAGACACAATAAAAACAAAGTAAACTGAGAATACTTATATTAATACTTATATTAATATTTGGATAACCAACTACAATAAAAAGTTTTTTCCTGATGTCATAATTATAATAAGTAAGGAGCTATTGTCTTCTACGGTGATTTATGGATCTCTACATCCAACACGTGAAAAACAAAGTCACATAAATTACACTTCCAGTGGCAATTACTCGAAATTTTCGATAAATCGAACTGGTATGGACTGGTATTATTGGTATGGAACTGGTATTATTGGTAATTTTTTTTCTTTTAAGTTTTTATTTTAAGTTCAGTTCTTATAAATCGAAACATTTTAATAATTGATTTTTTTTAAGATTCCTGAAATTATTTTTTTTTTTACATGTCGTTCTCGATAAGTCGGAGTCAGGTAATATGTCCAGGCTTTGGGGTATAGAAGCCTTCTATTTTTTTTTCCAGAAGTATTAGATGCAAAGCAAAATCTAGTCCTACAGTTAGAAGCGGATTCATGAAGTCTCCTAAATCGGAATTTCGAGAGATCTTCAAATATCTGGATACAAAGAAAAACAGTAGGAAACTGTAGAAAATAATAAACATATCTCTGCATCTTAAAGTGAGGGTTTCCGAAAAGATCAGGTGATTTGGTCTGTAATCAATAAATCCACCACTGTCTACAGTTTTGGGGGTCATTCAGTTTACTACAATCAGCAGCCCTCCCCTTTTATAAGTGTTTGATTATGTAATTGAAATAAATTCGAAATAAAGCCAAATAAATTTATACTTTTTTGTTTTGTTTAATCTTTAAGATATATTCTTCAAGATGATGTCTTTAAAATGCTGTATTTATTAAAATATTTATACTTATGTTTTCACGTAATGCTTGGCTCTCACAAACGACTAAGTGGTAAAAACGCTGACCTTTGATAGTAGTTCTACTTGGATTCGAATACTTGCGCAACAATTGGGGTGGTGAGGTGTTTTTCGTGATTCTTCTAATGAATACGAACCAATTTCCCTTAAAAAATCATCAGTCACCTTAAACAGACAACCACCGCGTACTTTGCCGAAACTAGCTTAACTATAATATTTGTGCTGGTTGAATGGGCAAGGAGTATTATCAAATGCAAAGGGGTAGTTTATTAGCTTTTATCATCACTTTTAATACAGTAAGAACCAATACTTTTTAATACCAGTGTTATGCTTGTAAGGTTTTAGTTAAACTAACCAAGTTTTATTTTAATTTAAATCTTTTCTATCTCCTCTCTGTTTCAACTTCCTGTCAGAAGAAGCGCGCGTTTTTAGCTTATGCTAATTTTGAAGTACGGCCAAGTACTATTTAAGCCAGAGGTAGAAACCTCTTAGCGTGTGAGAGCTTAGCCTCAGATCACGGTCACGCCGCTCAACGTTCGTCTGACCAGTTAGCAGCTTAAATTTTATAAGCCATAGTGCTTACCACGTGATTGCATTGTAAAACAAATTAAAGTGCGGTAGTATTTAGTATACCTTGCTACGCACCCTTTTCGGTAGAGGCCAACTTCCGCGAATTGCTCTGCGAAGCAAAGTTTAATTTAATTTCTATTTAGGTATTTATTTTAATTTATTTGATTGTTAAGTTCGACCCAAGAGCGGTCTTTTACGTTCTGTATCTCTCCCGAGTTGGGAAGTTTGTATTTAATAGTGATTGAATAAAAGAGGATTTTCAAATCCCTTCACGTGCAGTTATTATCCAGCCCAGCAGATACATCAGAACATAGCGTACCTTCCGCTCCCTGTTCCAGTTCAGGACTGAATATTGGAGGTTAAGAACCCTTTACAGAATTTACCATGTTCTCAAAGAATACACACAGAATGCTAAGTCCTGACATGCTTTATCCTGAATTTTTTGTAAAGTAAGTACACGATTACAATTCTGTGCTTAACTTGTAAGAAAGTTTCTCGTGTATCGAAAAATTTTTCATCAACATGTGCGCAATAATTCCTGATGTTGAATATTTACACGTAATTAATAACTCCTTAGATAGTAATAACCTGCCGTTATTATTATCTTGAAATCTTCGCATTTACAAGATCTTTTTCTAACTACTTTGTGTTATGATCTATGCTGAACATCCTTTATGGGCAGCGGGGCTCTTCTTATGAGGTTATCAAAAACTAAGTTGACAAATGGATTGCTTTTGGGGGGGGGAAGCACATTATTCTACACGGACATAATCTGTTGCCTGATAAATGGGCCAATGTTATAGCTTCTGATAGAAAGCACTTCGAATAAATCCCTCATTTTGAAAACACTTTTATTTATTTATTCGAAAAAGGATAGAATCGTATTTATACAATCAGTATTATAGAGTATTGTATTATATTGTAATCAGTATTATAGAGTATACTATAGTATTGTCCTGACTATAGTATATGTATAAATACATTATCAATCGTAAATTATAACAATAGTTGTCTTTACGCAATCCTGAAAACTTCAATTATTTTAGATGCTTTGTTGTAGGGATGCGAATAGTTCTACAGTTTCTTCCAAAATTTACATATAATCAATCCTAGAAAAGACTCTGTCGAATCATAGAACAGGAATCCCGGTATTTAACAATGAAAAATTCTCAGTCTGAAGTCACTATAACAATAACTAATTCACAGAGCTACCATAAGCGTGAACAAAGCCATCATCGCTCTTCAAAGATGCGGAGTAAATGTGACAGAAAAATTAATTCTTTTCTCTTGAATGAAAAAGAGAGAGTAAATGCTTCATTTGATTTTGTTAGCTAATTATTTGACATAACTGAGCTCCCGAAACCTTTTGTCTGCCCATTTCAAAATATCTAAGCTAAATATTCGAAATAAATACATTCGCCTGATGCAAATAATAAAAGATCATCTTTCTCTTCTACTTTACGTTTTTCCATACTGAGTTCGGGAATGCTGTTCTTATTGCTGTTTCCTGTACTACTGACGCAACTCTCAACTGGCTGCGCAGATGATCATATAAAATATATCTGCCGTCGATAAATTTTTAAGTCATATTCTATCACTTTAAAATCGCCACAAGTTAAAAAAAGGTTTCAAGTTATCTAAGATCGAATACTAAAATTTCTACAATCGGATTTTTAGCTATACCCGCCCAGCCTCTAAGGCAACTTAATATTCAGTTAACAATAGATAAAATTGCAGACTGTTAAATTGCAGAGCAAAACTGCGTAGGTTAGTCAATGCATGTAGTGATACCTAGTTCTTATCTAGGATGGAGAGGAGCTTTGTTTCTCAATGCGCATAAACTCTTTAATTACTACCATTAAATTTTTTTCTCGCCAATATATTTTATACCAAACCATTGCATAGTGCATTAAGGTGTTCGTTTCGTTTCTAATTGCCGGCAGAACAGACTGATTGCACATGTGATTTTATACCTTTTTTCTCACATTTACGATAAATATGAATCAATCTTCCTAAAACAGTCTCTATGAAGGCATTACCTTCAAACAACGAACATAGCCTCAGCATATTTCATAGCAATCAATTGTTCGTCTTCGTCACACCTAAAAATTGTAGAGTACAAGAGTAACTGCTTGATTTGTTATTTTGTTTATGAACGTTGTTCTGAAGTATTTCGCTATGTTTCATAACTATGATAAAATTGTGGGAATTCAAAAGTAGTGTTAATTCTATAAAGATTTATTAAAATTTCTATTTATGGAATTTACATAATGCTGAACAAGTACAAATTCAAGAGGGTGGGATGGCAGAATTTCACTACTGGTTGTACAGTTACAGTCCAACTGAAGGTTCTTTTTCTGTTATTGTTGCACTAAGGTGAATGTCTTAATTTATATTCGGAGAAAACTCAACTTTTGCTTTTTTTGAAAGGCATCTAAATTGTAAGGCCTTCCAGGTTGCAGTTTGGGAAGCGATTGATTAAATCAATTCCCTGCCTGAAATACCTGAGAATCTATTATTGTTAACTAGTTAAACTTTAATGAACATTTGAATTATCTTAACATAAAAATTGACAGTACATTTATGTATTATAAAAGAAATTTTTCAGTTTAGATTTTCTCTGTTCAGAAATACATTCTTAAAGATTTTACCCGTTATATTTTACGGAATTGCCGCATGGAGCTCTAGGTACAGGTAGAAATGAGTAAGACAACAGAATTTTACTATCGGCCACCGGGGTAGCGTTACTCCAATAACTGTGCAACTGTACCCCAGTTTTCATGGCGAACACTCAGGGCACGGTCTGAGGGTTTCTCACACCTCTTTCCCATCACCAAGCAACCCAAGAGGATTTTTGGCCCGACAATAAATTAAGTACCTCCGCGCCGCATAGACACTAACAAACATCAATCCTTATTCCGGGTTTCCAGCCCGGGCCCATCGGCATGGCAGCCAGTGTAGCTAACCACCATACCGATCAGAATCGCATATAATATACTGAAGACAAAACACTTCTGCTGAGCAGGTATTTAGACACAGAATGAAAGTCAAATGAACGTGAGAAATTATAAATGAAAACATATTTGGCATCACAATGTTTGGTTAAATGCAAAGTTATTAAGTTTGAAAGCGACCAGATCTTAACAAGTTTGAAAGAATGATTTAGATGAAGCCGGCAGTGGAGGTATCCTCGAAGTGGGTCAAATGTGATCCGACATCTCTAGGTAGCAAAATATTCTCCAAAGCATGAGACAATGGACGTCTCCAAAGAACCGAATATATTCTAAAGCCGTAAAGGATAATCTTAAGAATCTGGAACTTTTTTTAAGCATGAAAATGAAGGTTACTGCTGCATCTGCAGATATTATTAGTCATTGCTATAAGGAAACAGTTACGCATTTGGTTGGCAATTGCTTCTCTAGCAGCCATTTATGGTCGAATAAGTAAACCTTTGTTTACTAAGTGTTTAACAAAAATATTCTCTTTATGAGAAAACACAACAGCCCCGAATCTCGCTTTCAGCATCTTTTGAATGACAGAAATTAAGATGGTGTCATCTTTGTCGTAAATGCTGTCAAAATACTGTTCATGGAAAAATCCAAGTTCAGGTTAAATGGTGATCATAGATGAACGTTCGTTTAGAAAGAGTCTGAAACATGCAACCTTCTATCATATATTCACGAAAGACACTGTTTCTATGAAGATGGTTTACTTGTTTGGAAATGAATGATAAAGAAAAATACCCCATCAAGCTCCATATGTATAATTTAAGTTCTGAAACCCAGTAGAAGTACGAAAATCAGGATAAGTGTCCCTATAGTAAGCCCATTTAAGAGTGCGATGTACCCAGAATTTTTATTCACATAATGAAAATACTCGGTCTCGTCGTGCTATTGCTGCGGTTAAATACTTGCAATCTGAGGGTGTTATACGAAGGGATTGGCTACTATTTTTGATTGACTTTACTCTGTTGAGTACATCTGCGATCTTAGGCTGACCGTTTCCATACCTTTTTCAGAGCCTACAGCAGCTCAGATCCACTTTCTGAAATGAATTACGTTTTATCTCACAGGATTTCATTGACGCTTTAATTAATATTATAGGAAAACATTGAGAAGTGTGCATTTTCGCTAAAGGAGGTCACATACCCTATTGAATAATTATAGATGGATTATACCCTCCAGATATGATTATATAATAGAGTGTGTTAATTTAGGTAATATGTCTTTATAAATGTTTATGTGCAATTTCTATATGCTCTTTTGTCCTTGTAACGAAAGTTTAGCTTGAATTTAGCGAGCAACCTTTGACTCTGAATACTAATGCATTTTAATGGTTTTAAAACATAAAATTTAGAATTAAATTCAGAGTTACTGTGGAAGCGCGTATTGTGGATATTTAGTTATAACAGCTATAGTGGACTGCCTTATAAAATTTTACAGTAAGCTTGTTTAAACAGAAACTAGCTTAACTGAAATGAAGGCAAAAAATGATATTGAATCAGATAGTCAAAACCAGTGATTTCCGTTACTTCTTATTCCCCCTTTTGTTTTGTAACCTCATTTTATAGGTAAGTATTTATACTAAAAAATTAGTAATGTTAATATATTGTATGCAATAATACTGAACTGTTAAATTTCTATCCATGAGTTGGCTCTCGTTTGAGCTAAGCGTCGAGTGCTAATGCATAAACATAAAATGCATTGAAATATGGTAGTAAATGCATTTTAATATGTACTTTTGCTTATCAATGTTGTGATTAGTTATTTTTGTATGTGATTCCCATGTGTTATTTAAAAAAAAAGGTGTTACACGAAATGATATTACTCCCTTTACTTCGGATTGATGGCATTGAAGGATTTAAAACGTTTTATTATTTTTTAAGTATATTTACTATTGAATTTATTGTTATTTCAGTCACTAAAATAAGATATTGTTGGAAGAGATTTCACTGTTAAAAAAGTCATACGATTTTTACCATTCGCATAAAAAGAGACTTAACCCTTTTTGTTTTTTAATAAAATCCATCTTTTTTTCTGTCTATCATTGAGTCGTTTTCCTTAATAAAGTCCCCCAGCGTAGGGAAATTAAGCAAATAATTATTACGTGCTTTACCTTGCTAACCAATTACCCAATTTAACTGATAAATTCAATATTTTCAAAATGTTCAGCACATGGATTCCCTACCTTTTCATGCATCGACTCAATTAACAGATAACAATTAGACTAAGAATATGAATAAAAGTATTTACAAAAATAGTTTATTACATTAGTTTTATTATTTTTATCTTAATGTTATTTTTACTTTAAAAAATACAAATAAATTTCTGCAAGAAAATCAGATTTTAGTTGTGCAAAATTTAGATTTGAATTAATGGGATATCTGCGCTTGAAGTTTCAATGCAATGTTTTTACATTTGGCATACAGCTGCTTACCTTAATTCTTAAACTACCTCATTAGAAAAATATTCAACCTGTTTCTTGTTTTCTATAGCAAATTCTTGATTTAATTAAAGGTTGCTTCCACTAGGAAAAAAGAGAGAAAGGTTAATGTTGTTGTTTTGTTAACAACTTTTGTTTGGGGTTATTTCTCTAAGACGACTTTTAAATTTCAAAACTTAGCTTACCCATACATAATAATAATAATAATAATAATAATAATATAATGAATAATATATGTGTTTGAACATTCTCCTTCGATGCAACCAACTCTTCTTGCTTCATAATTTTTTTACATTTCCCCCTTATATTTATTTTATGATTTCTTCTTTAATATATGATGTAGCTTTATAACAATACACAATTAATTATCAATTTTACTAATAAATTTTTAATCAAAAGGAACTTGATTTCGCAGATCAGTTGTCAGTACATACTAAGCTACCGACCCTTTGATCATCAATGAGCCCCTTTCAAATTTCATCGATCCCCAGGGGTTGAATACCGACTCTGTTGGGAACCCTTAGTCTAGCACTAAACATGATATAAGTGTCACCACTTAATCGGAATAAATCAAAAATCCATTTGTAAATACGACTTCATTCTAATTCAAAAGCTTTATCATAAACTAACTAAACTTACAAAATTTCCGCGCACAAGATTTTTCACACCGACTTCATCCACTCCAAACAAGTAATTTTGTGAAGAATAGCAATAAAACACTACACTTGTGGACATTTTGATACTGACATCGTTGCAAAACACTGCAGCAGTTAAGTAAACTGCAGTAATAATAGACTCTGAAGGTCAGTTTTAAGAAGAATTTCATAATCATCAAATGGGAAGGGGGACCTTTTTTGTTTTTCGTATTTTTAGCCTTCCTCTTTTCAACTTCAATGTGAAAGTAATCATTTAAATTAAAATATACCTATTATCTTACACTTTAAGATCATTTTTTGGATTAGATATATTAAATGATATAAAAGAGAAATCAATGCTAATGCATATTAATCCTTATTTTTGTATAATTTTAAATTCATTAAGATATGAAAAGCAGGTAGGTGGACTGATGTAGCCTAAAACGTGCGAAGTTTTTTATGCAAATACTTTTAAATTTAAAACGGTTACGTTTGCACCAAAATACTACCAATGCGTTTCTCTACGTTTATAAACCTTTATTCATATATTTTGCTTTTACATTTTAAAACTTTTCTCAAGAAAATTTCTTTTTGTTCTCAGTATTTATGCAAATTGTTGCAAATTATGAATAGTTCATTTCAAAAGCAAACTATCAAATTTTACTCGTCGTCGCAATGAAAAATCGATGTTTCATTCAAACAAAACTATTTCTTCTTTACTTGTAATTTAAGGCTTACTTTTAATCTTCATTACTTGTATTTTAAGTCTTTTGAACTTCAGATTTTAGCCTCGAAATTAAAAGTTCATTTTATTATCTATATTCCAATTTATTGAAATAACTAAACATGGTGCATGGATGTAAATTAATTTACGTTAACTGTACATGCTTCGGCATGACCTGATTAAACCTTTCTGGGTATCCTTTTTCCGAGGGCCCTGTTCACCAACGCATACTTTCATTGGTTTTATAAGGAAAAAAAAAGAAGAATTTTGAGAGACTGTAAGATAATTTTTAATCCCCTAATATTTGAGTCCTTTAGCCCAGGCTTAATGGACCTAGGCTGTCATCAAATCCTATCTGCAGTTGTACACGAAGAAAAGAATTCTTATGTTTCACTATAGCAATGAACCACACTTTGGCGATTCATGTTCCAACCGAATCTATGCTACGAATGACTTTGTCATTACAAGCGAGACTCCATCTTATGACGTTACGGTGTTTCTAGATATTAATATCAAAGTGCTCAAAATGTCGTGCACAAATATTCTTGTTAGAATTACTATTTTCTTAATGCAATTTCATGCAAACTTTTGGAGTTTGTTTTTTTATCTGGGACACAAGCACTGGAAGCTAATGCATTTTATTCGCCTGCTTGTCGAAATGTTGAAGAAAGACTCGACGGGTTTTAGCTGTTATTCCTCAATGGTATAATTATGGTCGTAGAAGTAATGTTTGATGTATAACAGGGTAGACTAACCTACATACATGAACATGTCAAACGTATGATCGAAAGCGAAAACCCTGGTACCCACGGACAAATGTCATCACCCAATGTGCATGTTGCTAGCTTAGGTTATCATTATATCTGAGTATCCGATAATAGCTCTTTTCTTAGTAGAGAAGAACCGGATTAGGGCGTAAGGAACTGTTTATTTAAAGTGCTGGGAATGATAACTTAATATTTCTTATTTTGTACTAGTTTTCACTAAGATTACTTTATAACGCTGCGCAATCATAAGAGTGCCGACATTTTTACGCAAATCGGTCACTGTTAGAAAACACAGAAATCTTCATAAGGATATCCAAGCATAAACGTGCACTACCCTTTTAAAGAAGTTTCTAACTCATAAGAAAGCAGTCTTCATAAATATGAGTGCACCTTTTTGCCGAGGCACCATAGTGCAAGTAGGAGTTTATTTTGCTACTCAGATTAGTAAAGCAAATGAAAACTGTCCTTGCATAACTATTCCCCGACGTTAAGGCCCCAGTACTCCATGAAACTTGCTTTTTTCAAGTTAGAAACTGTGCGCCGCCGTCACCTTTATACCGGAGCAGCTTTATGTAGATTTTTAGCTCTTCGAATAGTATCTTGTAGAGTCATTAGGTTATTTCGAAGCAGGAGAGATGAAAAAGGAGCAACGTCTTCGACGGGAATCGAACAACGGATTTCCCGGTTAAGCGTCGAGCATGTTGACCACTACATCACGAAGGCATGCCAAGAAGGCGGGAGAAATACCTTATATACTCCCCCTTTAAACGGCGAATGGGGATTAGGGGCCCCAATCGCCTAATCGTGGTGATGAAGAATCATTGTCCACCATCTTTTCTAGTTCGGGTGCCACTTGTAGAGTCGTTAGGTTATTTTGAAGCAGGGGAGATGAAAAATGAGCAACGCCTTGGCCGGGAGTCGAACCACGGATCTCTCGGTTACGCGTCGAGCATGCTGACCACTACACCACGAAGGCATGGGAAGAAAGGGGGAGAAATACCTTATAATTTGACTCTCTCAAAGGTACTACCGACACTTTTGTGATGATGCACCATTACCAAGGTATTCGTTGCATACATCGAATACTAGAAATAATACTTTAGAAGGTTAAGCGTTTGAAATATTATTTCATTTTCTTGTGTACATGCGTTTGATCCCTTTTCTACGTTTTTGCTTCCATGTGGAGAACTCATGCATGTGTGCACCCAAAACAGGAATTATAGACACAAATCATTTATTAAAGTTAGAAAAAACAATGCAGAAATTTTATTATTATGCATAATATACAGTGCAAGTGATTAATACAGTGTTCCCTCGATGAATCATTTTTAACAAATTTAGCTCGGGGACTTATATAATGTAGACTTTGTAAGGTTTAGCCTAATTTTATGAAGCTATTTTAAGTTTATGCATCTTTC
Organism: Stegodyphus mimosarum; assembly: GCA_000611955.2. Classification (NCBI taxonomy): domain Eukaryota; kingdom Metazoa; phylum Arthropoda; class Arachnida; order Araneae; family Eresidae; genus Stegodyphus; species Stegodyphus mimosarum. The sequence goes on from KK119587.1 coordinate 107,088, forward strand.
CTATCTTTCTAGTTTCAGCTTACAATTTCCTACCAGAATGTAATTTCAGAAACGCAGTTAATGCAAATGAGTAAAGAGTGGTATTTAAGACGATGTTTCACCGACATTGTGAGAGAGAGTCTGAGTTTCTGACTAGCGCGTGTTTGCCTTTTGGCTACGTCTGTCTTAGCTATTACTACGCTCGGCCATACTTTAGGCCTTGTTTGGCTTCGCCGACTTAATTAAGATTTAGGGGCCAACTACTTAGAATCTTGATAGCTTCGTCTATATCTTCAGTTAGCTTTAGTTAAGCTTAGTTTAGTTTAATTTCATAATTATTTACCTTCAAGCCCAAGTGGAGGCTTTACTGTACGTTCCGAGTTAGGAACTGATTGTATTTATTCTGATAAATAAAGGGTAGTTAACTATTCTTAAGTCTTACGCCTCTGTTAACACATCTGGCGCCCGAACTTGTTCTTAACGAACCATGCCGAGAGGTAGTGACAATTTCTTGTTGATCCCTCGGACCTTTCAGTTCCCTCAGCCACAACCAAACCCAACAAAGGCATTCGGATTCATCATGGAAACAATGAGAGCGGCAATGAAGCCAACAGCAACTTTTGACTGTAAAGAGTCCGTGATGATTTTCCGGGAGCAGCTGGACTTACATTTTACGTTATATCTTGTGAACCAGCTGCAGAAAATTATCATCCCTACAACGAGGTTAAAAGGTCAAGCCCTCAGCTGGTACAAAAATATTGGCAATAGTTTGATGGGGGATCCAAGATCCGAAACGTACACTTGGCAAAATTTCTAAAATTCGCTATTGAAAGCATTCCCAGTTGTGAAAGACCGCGCAAAACTGGAATCAGAATTATTTAGTAAATATCAAATTGATTTCGACGAATTAACGGATTTCATCTTAAGGAAGATTCATATTGTCAAATTTGTTTGCGCATTTTCAACTATCAGCAGCGCCCCCGAGCGGAGAGCGGCTATAGAGACTGTGTGAGCCCTTTGGGCGGAGAGCCGCTGTGTGTGAGTACTGAGTTGAGTGTTAAGTTTTCAATAAAGAGTTATAGGCGGCAAATAAATATTCATGATTATTTTGTGTAAGTGTCTTCTTAACATGGTCCGTCATGGAGGATCCGGAGACCTATGAATTAAAGTGAAAGTGTATAGTGATATGCTAAATGCTTATGGAGTGAGGGTGACGATTGCTATCGAATTCCTAAAGCGATTCAGCGATCCCAGTGATTTGAGGTAAGAGCAATTTCCTTATTTAGATTTATTTATAGTTTAAAATATGTCAGTAATTGCCAAATTAAGAAAAGACGAATTAAAACTCGTCGCTCTGGAGTTAGGTTTAACCGTCGCGGAAGACGCGAAAATTGCTGATTTAAAGAAGTTGATAGAGACTAGTGAGGTTTTCAAAACCGATCCTGAGTTAGTAAAAAGCGTAGTTGATTATGTGCTTGAGGAAGCTAAGAAACGCAAAGCCGAAATCGAAACTAAGCTAGAGTTGGAGAAAATCAAACTAGCCCAACTGGAGAAAGAACTTCAGATCGCTAGTGTGCGAAAGGAGTTGCCTCAAAATACGTCGCTTTCGATAGTAGAACCATCAAAGGATAGTTTAGAAAATTTAATTAAGAGTATTAAAACACTATGTATCCCAGTACCCTCTAGAGTAGAGTCATTTAATCTTTTTTTCCAGTCCCTTGAGAAAGCGTTCAAAACCAAAAATGTGGCCGATGAGCTAAAGTCGGAAATTCTTTTAAATATTCTGGGTGAGAGAGCGAATAATTTAATGGTTTATTTAACTGAAGAAGACTTGTGCAGTTATGATAAGCTTAAAACAGTAGTGTTGAAAGAATTTCAACCTACGCCACAAGAGTGTTTAAACAGTTTTCAAACAGCGCAAAAATTACATTCAGAGAGTTATGTGCAATTTGCGTCAAGATTGAGTGCTACATTCGAGTATTATTGTCAGTTGCGTAAAGTAAGTGATTTTAAGTCATTGTGTGAATTAATTGTCTCAGATAAAATATTCGGTTCACTTGATCGCGAATTGATGACACATATAGCAATTAAACAAGGAGAATCGTATCTTAAACCACAACAGCTAGGACGAGAATGTGACATTTATTTAACATCGAAGGGTAAAGGTAAAAGTGAATATAATTTATATACGAAACCTTTTAACGGGAACGAAAGTAAACGGCATGAAGGTCACAAACAGCAAAAGTTTCAAAATTCGCGTTTTCAGAGAAAGGGATCGAATGTGTTTTTATCAGAAGAAAAAAGTGTTAAATGTAATTTGTGTAAAAATAATGAAACCCACACTTTAAATTCATGTCCGCAATTTAAAAAACTTTCGGTTCCGGAAAGAGTAGAGGTGGTTAAAATAAATAAGGTATGTTTCAAATGTTTGTCCCCTGAATGTAGTGCAAGAAATTGCACAGCGAGAGATTGCTTCTGTGGCAAGCCACATAATAAATTAATTCATTTTTCTAGACAAAATAAAAATAAGCCCGATCTTAGGACTCCTTCGAATGTCCTTGAACTGCAAACTGCAAGCGGGAATCAAATTGGCGAAAATGCATTTCCCCCTCTCTCTATGCAGAATTCAGACATAAACAAATCTGTCGTCGCCTCTAATTTTGAAAGAGCTAACGCAAAAAATGTTCTACTAAGTACAGTTCGAGCAATGATTAAAAATCAGAGCTCGCAGTGGGAAGAGGTGAGATGTATATTGGACTCAGGCTCTCAGACATGTTTATTAAGCCAGCAATGTGTGAATCGTTTAGGATTAAAAAGCGAAAAAATAAATACATTAATCTCGTGTTTAAATGATTCATCGATGGTAGTGAAGGGTCGCGTTACAACAACGATCGCAAATAAAAACAGGAGTTTTGAGAAAGAGATAAATTTCCTCGTAGTAAAAAAAATTACAGATCTTATACCACATCAGGTACTCAATGTAAATATTGAAGTTTCAGACTTAGTACCATTAGCTGATCTCAGTTTTAATATCCCAGGGAAAATTGATATGTTGTTAGGTGCAGAGATATTCTATGAATTATTGAGACCAGGACAAATTTATGCGCAAAATTCAAAATTGCTTTTACAAAATACAGTGTTTGGCTATGTCGCTAGTGGAAGTGTAGATCAAGTAAATGAGACTAAGATACATTGCGGATTCATACAGGAGGAGGATTTAAATAAAACATTAAAAAATTTTTGGGAAATTGAAAGTGTAGATCTAGAATTAACAAAAGGAAAAGAAAATTCTATATGTGAGGAACATTTTGTGCGAACGCACTGGAGAAATGAGGAAGGGAGATATGTGGTAACAATGCCCCTTAAAGATGATCCTTCGTGTTTAGGTCATTCTAGGGATATTGCTCTTAAAAAACTCAGATCGCTGTGGACTCGCTTGTCAAGAGATTCAAATTATCTCTCTTTATATCGTGATTTCATTCATGAGTATATTGAACTAGGACATATGAAGGAAGTTAAAGAAGAGAAAGAACCTGAAGTAACATACTATGCAACACATCATGCAGTATATAAACCCGAAAAAACTAGTACTAAATTAAGAGTCGTGTTTAACTGTTCAAGTTTAACAACTAACGGCATTTCACTCAATTCTCTCCAGTATAACGGTGGCGTTATTCAACAAGATTTATTCTCGATAATGATCGGATTTAGAATTCACGTATATGCCTTGACTGCCGATGTGAAAAAGATGTATAGAATGATACTGATAGATGAAAGTCAACACAACCTTCAAAGAATCTTGTGGAGTGATAGTGCTAATGAGACACCAAAAACCTATGAACTGGTAACAGTTACATATGGCACGGTCAGTGCTCCCTTCTTAGCAATGAGGACACTAAAACAGCTTTCGTTAGATGAGGAAAGTAATTTTCCAATGGCAGCACCTGTGTTACGCGAAAATTTCTATATGGATGATGTGTTATGCGGAGCTGCAACGTTAAAGGAAGCCAAAGAGTTACAACGGCAGCTTATAGCGATTTTGCAAAGAGCAGGCATGCATATGCATAAATGGTGTGCAAATCATTCTGAACTTTCTCTAAACCGAGAAGAATATAATTTCTCCGATCCAGTTGAAACAAAAACTTTGGGTGTGTCGTGGAAACCAATAAAGGATTGCTTTTCCTTTAGGGTGAAAGTAGAGCTTAGTGCAGCGTACACTAAGAGATGTGTCTTATCTTCCATTGCCAGAATATTTGATCCTTTGGGTCTTCTTGGTCCGGTTATAGCGAAAGCAAAGATTTTTATGCAGAAGCTGTGGCGTCTTAAAATTGACTGGAGTGATAGACTTCCTGTTGAGGAAAATCAGGAATGGCATCAATTTCTGGTGACACTAGAGAGCATAAATAACATCGATATTGACAGACGTATAGTGGTTGATCAAGCTAAAACTGTTGAGATCCATGGTTTTGCCGACGCTTCTGAACGTTGTTTTGGAGCAGCTGTTTATTGCAAATCCAGCGATTCTTCGGGGAGAACATTAGTAAGATTAATTACGAGTAAGTCAAGAGTTGCTCCCCTTAAGAGCCTAACAATTCCCAGGCTTGAGCTATGTGCCGCTGTCTTATTAACAAAGTTAGTGAAAAAAGTCCTTACTGCCTTGAAATTAGCAGTAACTCATGTCTACTACTGGAGCGATTCAATGATAGTCCTCGCATGGATACAAAGGGAACCTGTGGACCTTAAGACTTTTGTTCAGCATAGAGTAGCCACAATTCAAAGCCTTTCATCTGCTCAACAATGGCATCATGTGACATCGGATCAGAATCCGGCAGATCTCCTGTCACGAGGTGTAGATCCAGATAAGTTAGTACATCACAAGTTGTGGTGGTGTGGTCCAGCGTTTCTGGTGGACAGTGACTATCCAATCCGGACAGTAACTATCTCGGACAAAGGTGAAGAGTTCAGTGCCGAACTTAAAACCTCATCTCATAAAGACTCTAAAGACATTTTACCAGTGTTGAATGTGACTGTGAACAATTTTTTACATAGTTTACTTAAATTGAGTAATAATTATATAACTATTTTACGTGTTGTTAGTTATATTTTCAGATTTGTGAATAATTTGAAAAAGCCTTTGGAAAGATTATCAGGACCAATTAGCGTGCAGCAAAGCAGAATTGTTCCTGATACGAGAAACCCAAAATGAATGCTTTAGTGATGACATCCACCAATTACTACGTCACGGAACGGTCTTACATAAAAGTAAGTTAAAGAATCTGAATCCCTTCCTGGATTCTGATTCAGTTCTCAGAGTAGGAGGCCGTTTAGGTAAGGCAAATCTTACTTACTTTGCTAAACATCCGGCAATATTACCTAAAGGTCACAAATTTACATTATTAGTTATTCAACATTATCACAAAAAATATTTGCATGTTGGTGCAAGTGCATTATTGAGTCACACGCGCGAAAAGTTCTGGCCATTAAATTGTCGATCTATTTGTCGTAAAGTTGTACATGATTGTATTGTATGTTTTAAAAACAAACCAGTTGTGTGTAAACAAATAATGGGAAATCTCCCATCAGACAGAGTTGTACCAGATTATCCTTTTAATTGTAGTGGTGTGGACTTCTGTGGTCCATTTTTTATAAGATATCGTAACCAAAGAAAAGGAATTTTACATAAAATGTATGTTTGTATATTTGTATGTTTTGTGTCAAAAGCAGTGCATATTGAAAAAGGTAATATTCATATAGGAGACTTAGTGTTATTGGTAGAGGATAATGTACCTACTCACAAATGGGTTGTAGGTCGAATAATTGATGTGTATTATGGTGATGATAAAAAAATTCGGGTTGTTAAAATTAAAACTAAAGCAGGTATATTTAAGAGATGTATTTCCAAAATCTGTGTCTTACCTATGCCCGAATGAGAATTGTTATAAATTATGTGTATAAGTGAAATTCTTTTGTAGTGTGCGTATGTGAATTTTCAATGAGAATTGTATCTTGTATTATGTATTGTATTATGGTTAAAGTGCTATTTTTACATAGTTACGTTATTGAATTTTTAGTGTTATAGTTTGTAAACTACTATGAAATTTCTCATACAATTTAGTGATTGAATGTTTCATAAACATTTCAATGCCGGGGGGCATGTTTGCGCATGCTCAACTATCAGCAGCGCCCCCGAGCGGAGAGCGGCTATAGAGACTGTGTGAGCCCTTTGGGCGGAGAGCCGCTGTGTGTGAGTACTGAGTTGAGTGTTAAGTTTTCAATAAGGAGTTATAGGCGGCAAATAAATATTCATGATTATTTTGTGTAAGTGTCTTCTTAACAAAATTATTATATGGAAAATGGACCGACAAAGAAATTATCGAAATCATATTGCCGCGGTTACTTCCGTCAATCCAGAACTTTCTTGAAGTTACAAATCCGGAAACGCTGGAAAGCTTATTTGAATTAGCGGTGAAATTTCAGAGTAGGCAAAAAGCCGAAAACGCGAGTGAAACAATTTTAGGCAGTATTCAAGGTTTCACACTCAAACGAAAACCTCAAGGTCAGCAGAATTCATATCGGTAAGAGGGGAAAGTCAGATAAGAGAAAAGACTGGTCAGACCAAAGCATGGGGAAATAAAAAGTAGCTGGATCAAACGGCAGAGAGGAAAAATTTAAACTAATCACGGTGACCAGGATGAGGGCCATGTCACCGTCTGGGAAGGAAAATCCCTCAGAAATCAAACTGAATACGGTAGTTGTACAAAATTTGGCCTTGCCAGAGATCCATATATTACTAAACGATGTCACTACTACCGCCCTACTGGATACCAGGGCTCAATGCAGCTTACTGTCGCAGGACATTTTTAAAAAGCATTTTTGTCGTTATAAATTGTTTAAAACAAAGGGACAACAGGTGATTGCTACCCAAGGCAAACAGTGTGTCTGCTTGGGAAAAGTGGGGCTGCATGTTCAAATAAAGAACGAGGTGCAAAAAATAAATTTTTTAGTGGTAAAGAATTTGTTAACCACAGTTATAGTGGGAGTTGATTTCTTACGCCCTGCTAGCGCAAAAATTAATTTAAAAAATTCTACTTTACAGGTCAATATGGACAAAATTGAGAAACAAAAAGCCGCTGTCCCGGATTTGTTCTAAATCACCTCGAAGAAGGAGAAAAAGAGAAAATTCAAAATTTGGTAAGAAACTTTTCTCAGTTAATCGAGGAAAAACCTGGCTTCTTCCAGATTGTGACTCACAGTATTGATACTGGTAGTGAGCCCCCAGTTCGGTCTAAACCGTGTAGGTATGACCGTGTGAAGGAAGACATTCTAGAGCAACACATTAAGAAAATGTTCGAGAACAAGATAATTACTCCAAGTACCAGCCGCTATGCAAATACAGTAGTTTTATGCAGGAAAAAAAAATGGACTGCCACCCGTAGATCCGAACGCGTGGAGATTCGCCCCTGATTACCGTAAATTAAATAGCATAACGAAATAACCTACATATCCCCTTCCGATAACAGAGGAAATTGCAAGAAAGATTCATTCCACTAAATATATGACCACACTAGACCTGACGTCAGACTATTTTCAGATTGTAGTAAAACCGGAGGATGTCGAAAAAACAGCTTTTATTACAAAGTTAGGCGTGTATGCCTATTTGATAATACCATTTGGCTCAAGCGGAGCTCCGGCTACATTTCAAAAAGTTATGGATATTGTTTTAAGGCCAGTCTTGGGCAAAAGTACAGTCATCTATCTCGATGATATTATTGCGACTAGCGAAACCCTAGAGGAACACACAAAACATTTAGAGGAAGTTTTTACATTATTAAATGAGGCGGGCCTGAAAATTAATCTAAAGAAGTGCATATTGCCGCCAAAGATTTGAGTTACCTCGGCTATAAATCTCGGAAACCGATATTGAGTCAGACAACTCTAAAATATTAGCGATTAAAAGTTATACACCTCCAAATACGGCCAAAAATTATCTTCCTTTTTGGGAATGTGCTCCTGTTATAGAGCGTTCATAAAAGATTTTGCAAAGATAGTTGAACCTTTGTTGGTTCTTAAACGAAAAAAAAACGAGGTTCACATGGACAGCGGAGGCGAACACGGCGTTTGAAGAATTGAAACACGCCTTAATTAACGCCCCTGTTCTTAAATTCCCGGAAGGGGATCAAAATTTAGAAATTGCAGCAGCCGCGTCAGACTACGCAGTTGGCGCAGTTCTTTCCCAAAATGGGCAGCCAATAGCCTTTTTTAGCAAAACGCTGAATCAAACTCAACGTAATTATACCGCAACTGAACGGGAAAAGCTCGCGGTTTTATTAGCGGTGCAAAAATTCCTCGTTTACTTCGGAAGTGCCCCGATAACTATGTATTTAGATCACGCGGCAGTTGGCCTCTTGTACTCCGGTAAAAATCTTTCGCCCTGCCTTATATGTTGGACATTAAAATTGCAAGAGTTTAATTTAATAAACACACGCAGGGGAAAGAAAATGCAGTGCGGATGCACTACCAAGAATAAAGATCGATGATAACCGAAATACAATTAAATGTACGATGCTAACTGCGAAAATAACTGAATCCCGTGAAACAATAATTACCGAATTAAAAATGGACCTAGAGTTCAAGGACATTTACGTTTACCGGAAGATACCGAAAATTTTGAACATGTAGACTTAACGACTATTCGCAATACGGCGGCCCATTATGAAATTATTGATGATTGCTGTTTTACACGAAAACAACCAACGATAATCAAGAGCTGCGGCAGGTATCCCAATGAGTCTACCCTTAAATATTTTAGAGGAGCTCCATGACTCGAAAATAGGGAGCATCTCGGGGTTAGGAACACCCTGCAAAGGGTCTGCGAAGCAGTGTATTTTCCGCAGTTGTACAAAGTGGTGGTGGCGTATGTCAGGTCATGTCACTTGTGTCCATTAATTAACGACGTTAATTACAACCCGGCCGGGTACTTAAATAGCATAAAAACCACTTTCCCAAATGAATTGGTTGGCATTGATTTGCTCGGTCCCTACCCTAGAACAAAAATTAGTAAAAACAGATACTTCTTAACTATCGTGGATCATTTCTCAAAATGGGTGGAAATAATTGCCCTTAAACGAGTTTCAGCAAAAATAGTACCAGATTCGTTTCTAAATAAATGTATTTTAAAATATGGGGCCCCAGTAAAAGTAATATCAGATAATGGTAAGCAAAGTAATTTATTTGAAAACCTGTGCACAGGCCTTGGCATACACCATCTGAAGATGGTACCTTATAGACTGCAATCGAATATTGCGGAACGGGTAAATAAGAGTATAGTTGAACTTATTCGAGGATATGTTAAGAATTATCATGACCGCTGGGACAGCTGTGTCAATGAATTAGGCTTCGCCTTGAGAACATCAAAACATGATGCCACACAGAAAACCCCTGAAGAATTATTTTAAGGAAAAAAAATCTTAACGTCACTGGGCAAGTTATTTTTCGTTCAACAAAGACAGCAAGAGCTTAAAGTGAAATATATCCAGAAAATTATTAATGAGGCCATCAAAAATTCTGATGCGGCAAGGTCGAAACAAAAATTCCATTACGATAGAAATAGACGCGATGTAGAACAGAAAGTATTAAAAATTAGACATCCTTTATCATCTGCATCCGAAAGCAGGGTGGCCAAATTCGAACCCAGGTTTGATGGGCCATGTGTCATCGAAAAGATCAAATTCTCAAAGTTTTATTTAAAGTCGGAAAATGGCCAGCAAATAATTGCTAATGTTAACCAGCTCAAGCTGTACTATAGTCGTACGGATTTTCAAATTTAAAAGGTCTATTGCAGGATCCTTGGAATGCGCAAAGAACATTGATGTCTCCGTCGCCTAGCAAGAATCCCCCAGCAACCAAAAGAAAACAAGCGGAGAACGCTGAAGAAAGTACCACGAAACGAACGCAGCAGCAGCCGCAAGGTTCAGGCTCAGCGAGAATGAAGAGAACGAAAAAAGAAAAGTTCCCCTACAACAGAAGCAAGTGCCGACGGGAAAGCGGAAAAAACCCATGGATAGTATTTTAAGGAAACGTCCAATGCCAGAACGTAATCCAACCATCTCAAAAGAAGCCACAAGAACATCGGAGCGAAGAACCAGGAGAGAGAAAAGGTCAGCTGACGCGGAAACGATGCCATTCCAGCAGGCCAGGAAACCCAAAAGAAAGTTTAAAGATCCCCAGCAAAGAAGCCAGCCCCACGACTTAAAGAGAGGACCAGATTTCAAGAATCATCACACCATCCGAAAGTCGGCGCAATTCATTGAGAAAGGAAACAGCGGAAAAGACTGCCAACGGAGGCAACAAGCCAGCCAAGCCGAAAAAGAAGATTGCAAGTTCTGAAATATCCGACTTTGAGGAGTTTTGCTTCATTAGGATGGAAGAGTTTGGAAAAAAAAAAATAAGCGAAAATTTTCCTTCTTTCTTATTTTACATTGAAAGTTCGATTTATGTCATGCTGTTTAAAGTTGCTAAATAGTGTTTAAAGCAAGAAATTGAATTCGCAAGTTTGAGAGAATATAGTTGTAACTACCTTTTAAACAGAAAAGATTTTTGAATTCGGAAGTTGGCGAGAATTTATTATGTAAATACCTTTTTGAGAATTCTCAAATTGCGAGAGACTAATTTATGAATATTTTTAGTCGAAAGACTTCAATCTAAAATTTGTTAATTTAAAGAAAGATTGTAACAAAAGTCTGTGAATTTTGTATAGCAACTATAACGAATGATGTAAAATGAATTTTAAAATATTGCATGTTAAAATGCTGTATTGAGAGTAGAAATGCTAATGTCAGCTTTAAAATTACTGTAAAATTAAACCTGTACAAATGTAAGTTTTGGTCAAGCATGACTGTAAAATACTTTGTATAATAGATGAATTGAAAGAAAGTATAGATTGAATGTGTTTAAAGTTAGGCTTTCCAGGCTTCACTTAAGAATTTAAATTAAGTTCTATTTTAGTACATTAGAACTAGTTTTGTGTTTAAGCAGGCTTTTAAGGTTTTGAGTGTCAAGCATTAACAAATAAGTAGTTGTTGTGTAGGTGGTAGAATAGTTGCCGAAACCCAACATTAACACACTCAGTTCACTCAGAACAATTTCTGGAGAGCGTGGGGAGAAGGAGATTTAAATTCTGTGTGAATGAAAGTGTTTGAGGGCCAAAATAATTTCAATAAAAGGATAGTGGTAAGAAAAATAAAATGGCTTCTGAAAGACTTCACTAATACTTTTTCTTTCCAGATTAGTTGGAAGGACAAGACTGGCGTGTGACTGAAAGTAAAGATGAAGCAAATGTATGACAAATTGTAAAATTATGAATGTAAAATTCTTAGTTTTAGCATAGCTTTAGAAATTGTTGTAAAGTTGACCCTAAACAGGAAAAGTTTTATTGATGAATTCAAGAAAGCAGAACTGCTACAAGTTCAAAACTTTGATGAAATAGAGTTTTGTAGAATTTACACTCTTAAACAAGGTCGTTTTGAGACCTTATTCTTCGAGCAGTTTAATTTTGCTGGGGAAAAATGTCAGGTTTATCCCAGTTTTATTAACAGTTATTTTAAGTTTATGCATCTTTCCTATCTTTCTAGTTTCAGCTTACAATTTCCTACCAGAATGTAATTTCAGAAACGCAGTTAATGCAAATGAGTAAAGAGGGGTATTTAAGACGATGTTTCACCGACATTGTGAGAGAGAGTCTGAGTTTCTGACTAGCGCGTGTTTGCCTTTTGGCTACGTCTGTCTTAGCTATTGCTACGCTCCATACTTTAGGCCCTTGTTTGGCTTCGCCGACTTAATTAAGATTTAGGGGCCAACTACTTAGAATCTTGATAGCTTCGGCTATATCTTCAGTTAGCTTTAGTTAAGCTTAGTTTAGTTTAATTTCATAATTATTTACCTTCAAGCCCAAGTGGAGGCTTTACTGTACGTTCCGAGTTAGGAACTGATTGCATTTATTCTGATAAATAAAGGGTAGTTAACTATTCTTAAGTCTTACGCCTCTATTAACACACTTAAGTGATTATTCGTTTGTTAGTGTTTATGGGGTTCAAGGATTGAACACTGAATTAAATAAATAAAACCTCGCAACTTATTTGCAATGAACTATCATTTTTGTGGCCATTGGAATGAATGAATGAAATATAAGATAAACATGAAATTATGAAGCCTATGATTATTTATAGTCCTGATGAACACAGAGCATATTAGCCCTTATAATCAAGAAATGTATGCTTTGGAGCAAAAATTTAATTTAAAAATCCCATTGCTGAAGCATAGAAAGAGAAATTTTAATGTTCATCCCAGTTTTAAAACAAAGAATGAAAGGGAGGACAAAAAAAATCTGAGATTTACAGTTAAAACTGAAGGCTGGTCACAAAAACGGAAATAAATTCCAAAAGAAACGATATAAGTGAAATGACATAAAGATAGATAGATAGTGGTTTTACTTTATGACTTGATCTTATGTTACTGAACACAGACCTGCAATGAGCTTAGATTTAATCACGCCATCAATTTCATAGCATGCAGACAAAAAGCGATGCTCTTCAGCATGATCAAGCATTGTTAAACATATGGGAACTACAAGTAAAACCCCGTTGACTGCCAATAAAGACTTTTAATCCTATTAATAATGATTTGAATTGACCAATCAAATGTAGAATATATACTATAACTTTTAATAACCAGCTATATTGCCCTTTGATTATTTTATTTAACACGGTAATGAAAAACTCTCAATCCGTAGTACGTATTTTAATGAGTTGAATTCCGACTACGATTTGATTGAACTTAGTGAGCTGTTGATACACATGATTTTATTCCACATAATTTTATTTCAAGACATTAACTTTTTTTTTTGACAGCAGGAGTCAGGAAAAATGAGCATCGCCTTCGCCGGGACTCGAACCACGGACCTCTGGAATACGCGCCCAGCGTACTGACCACTACACCACGAAGGCAGGCAAAGAAGTTGAAGAAGACTGGAGAACCATCATGCACCACCCTTTTAGTTCGGGCGCCACTGTAGAGATATTACGTTCTTTTGGAATCAGGAGACGTGAAAAATGAGCAATGCTCTCGCCGGAAATCGAACCACGACCCTCTCGAAAACACTTCGAGCTTGCTGACCACTACACCCCGAAGGCATGCGAAGAAGGCGGGAGAAATACCTTATACCATAAACTGACAAACTCTCTTTCTTTACTCTTTTGATTAAGACATTCTATGGCCAGAAGTAATGAAACATTCCCTAAACCAAGCGTTGCTGAAAAGATCAGTGCTTCATCTGGAATTTGAATCCAGAATTGTCCTATTCCTACATGATCATTTTGGTCGTATAGTGAGTTATCCGAAGCTGAATAGTCCGGAAATCTGGAATTTCAACATTGATGACTTCATTTAAGTGACATTAGGGTTTGTAACTGAATACTCCAACCAGGTATGCTCTTCACAGCGTTGTTAATTTTCCAATGGTCAGAAATTCTTCAATTTCTTTGTTATTTCCTTTATATGTTATCAACAAGTGTGGAAAACTGATGTCTTTCTTACTTATAAAGCCTAAATATCTACAGAATGCTGAATAGAGTGTTCAGACTATTCATAATTAATTAGACTATATTGTTGACAAAATAACTATGTTTCATAAAAACTCTTTTTGTGCAACTGCAAAAAGTTGTAATAATGACTAAGTAACCATAAGTATTATTTTTGTAAATATTACATATGAAATGCTTCTGTAAAATAAATATAAAGTTATTAAAATGTAATTTTATTCATTACTTCTGTAAAATAAAAGTATAACTTTCATTTAAAAAAATTAAAATGTGTTTACTTTAGTTCTGGAAACGCACGTATTTAATAATTTAATAGGCCAACGCACGTATTTAATGATTTAATAAACCGGCCTTCCCACATCACTCTTCCTTTTCTTTCCACTACTTTTTTATTTTTAACCTTAGATTGTATTTTAAGCTGTTATTTCAACTTAAGAAGAAAAAGGAATCAAAATTAGTTATTTTTATTTTTAAAAATGCTAATTTTTTAAATTTAAAAAAGCGAATTTAAAATTGGGAGTTTTCAATTTCACAGGAATCGCTATTTTATAGCATAAGTAGTTTGCCAATACTTTATTAAAACCTATTAATGTCTGAGAAAAGATTATTTTGAGTTTAATTCTGATTTGAATATTATTTTCTTTTGTTTGTACAGCTTTGATGGACTTTTTAATATGTTTTGTAACATTTCTTAATTTTGATTTTTTTGTTAAAAAATTAATCTACGTACTTAATAATTTTATACAATGACTCTGGTTAAATCCGAAGCCATTCATAGTATTCATAGCATTTATAGTATTAGTTTTTTTAATACTTACTGATTTTCTTTAATATTTCTTCCTTTTTCTTAAATATAATACCACTGTTAATTTGACAAACAAGTACATCAGCGATAATAATACTTAAAATAAGTTATTTTATTTATAAAGACTTACGAAATGAATACGTTAAATGTTGCCATTAATGAGGTATCTGAGTTACTATATCGAAATATGCTAAACGCACAAAGAAACATAAAAATCGCTGTCGCAAATATAAGAGTCTAACGAAGTACTAACTTGTTCACCATGTAATATTTTACGTAACATTATTGTGTGTAATCTGCAATATTTGAAGTATCTCTGTGAATAATCTAACGAAGCTTGAACTTATGCACTGTGTAATATTTGATGTAACCTAACATGCGTAACCTCTAATGCCTGAAGTTATTTCAATAAATGCGTGTCTGCTGGTCGCTTTTTTTCGTCGGGATGACATTAACCCGTTGGGCACCCTAGCCTTAGGTCCGATGTTATCTTGACGACGAGAAATTACTTCGGAATAATATCATATTGCGTATTATAAAAATTACTAAATATGAAGATCATTAAAAGAGGAATTTATTTTTTTAATAATCTTAAATAGTTAACAAAGTTTAGTAAATTCGTTACTTCCTTATTATGGCGGCCCTCAAAATTGAATGTCTAATCAACCGAAATATTTCGCCGAAATCTCGCTATATGTTACATCTCGGCTGATTAATTATTAAATTCGGGGGGGGGCCGCTATAACGAGAACGTACCTTAAATTCTTCTTACAACCTTAAAATATGAAGTATTTTCCTACTTCGAAAAAGTGTTCCCGCGCCCCCCCCAAAAAAAAAACAGGAATTAATTTTTAAATGCAGTAAAATTCTAATCCTTTTCTTGTTTCATGCTTGTCTTTATTCTTTGAAAACTCTCAGAGTTAAAATGAAATATTTCCTTTCTGTTAATTTCTGTTTTACCAAAACATTTTTTGAGATTAAAAAGAGGAAACAGATATGAACTAGAGTTTGACTGAATCAGAAATTTAGTGTAGACAGGGAATCGAATTTGAGAGAAAGAAGAATCCCTTTGCAAGAAAAATGTATTTATTCTGCTAGCAAAACTGAAAAAACAGAAACTCAAATTAAATTAAGAAAACTTAGAATTGTTCTCCAGACTTTGGTTACAAACTGAACAGAAATAGCAGACATGACTTCAACAACAACAAAAAAGTTCAATACATTTTTTAAAATCAGGCGAAGTATTTCCAGTCAAAGTTTTGAAAACCTGCAACCAAGATTTATTGCAAGAGAGACAAATTTAGAGTGGCTATCATGTCAACCAAACTTCTATTTCTTAGTCGATAATTAAATATTATTCAATATTTACAGGGGATGGATCTTTCATGAAAGAATGTTTTGATTAATGTATGTTAGAGTAACAACATAGAACTTAAACAGATTCAAGAGCAGTAGACAGCCAGTTTAGAGCACAGCCATAATTTGCATGGCCAATGGGTTGTTTAAATCCAGCTCTCTGTGCTATGTCTTTTCTGATGGCAAAGAGTATGGGAAAATGAGAAGGATGTAAAAATTGATCTACTTCTTTATATTAACTAGTTTCCTAAAGAAAAAGTGCATGAGAAACCGAAAAGTGTTATAAAATTTGAAACTGTGTAAGGTTTTAGTTAAACTAACCAAGTTTTATTTTAATTTAAATCTGTCTATCTCCTCTCTGCTTCAACTTCCCGTCAGAAGAAGCGCGCGGTTTCAGCTTATGCTAATTTTGAAGTACAGCGAAGTACTATTTAAGCCAGAGGTAGAAACCTCTTAGCGTGAGAGAGCTTAGTCTCAGACCACGGTCACTCTGCTCAACGTTCGCCTGACCAGCTAGCAGATAAAATTTATAAGCCTTAGTGCTTACTACGTGATTGCATTGTAAAACCATTTGAAGTGCGTTAGTATTAGTATATCTTGCTACGCAGCCTTTTAGGTAGAGGCCAACTTCCGCGAATTGCTCTGCGAAGCAACCTTTGATTTAAGTTCTATTTTAGGTTTAGTTTTAAATTTATTTGATTGTTAAGTTCGACCCAAGTGCGGTCTTTTACTTTCTGTATCCCTCCCGAGTTGGGGAGTTTGTAAATAATAGTGATTTAATAAACGAGGATTTTAAATCCCTTCACGTGCAGTTATTATCCAGCACAGCAATTACATCAGAACAAAGCTTACGTTTCATCAGCTCACTGTTCCAGTTCAGGACTGAAAACTTGAGAAGAAACACCCTGGTAAATATTTCACAATGTCTGCAAAGAACACGCACAAAATACTCAGTCCTGATAACTGTAAGCCCATAAAATAAAATTTTAAATTATACATTATCTAGGAAATGTTAAAAATTTAATTGTTCGGATTGATAAGAACTGAACTGTTGCAATGTGAAATAAGCATTTTAACTTCGTTGACTTTACGACGATGACTTAGAGACAGCTCTTATCATTGCAAATTTTACCCAACCAGCTGTTTCAGTTAGGCATGTCAGAGAATTCTGCTCCTGTCAGAGAATCCTGAATTCTTAATAACCACTTTAGTACAACAAAACTTTTAAATTCAGTACAATATTTAACGTATTTATATACTTTGCACTGACATGAGGATCAGAAATTCATTTTAAAAGGCGAAAATGGAAGGAGTGTAATATGAGTTTGCTTCAATCATTTTGTATCTTTTTAAACTCTAACAAAGTTTCAGCTTCAGTTTCATTCTTAATGAAAAGCTGCGAAGGTAATCTTTAGCATCTTGCCTTAAGCAGGTTGTCCTACTGAAATTCAATTTGTAATTAAGTTGAAGAGCAATGACAGAGCTGCAGAGATCATAATCAGCTTATAAATGGTAAATGTACCTATATATAGGTATTCAGGGACATGTACATGAATCATATTTTCCTTTTATTTTTAGAGCTACGAGTAAATGTTAGAAATCTAATTTATTGAAAAACTGTTTAGTAAAACTCTCATTGACGTCCAGTCGGTATAATGTTAAGTGATCCTGACTGCCGAACCAGTGGACCCTGGTTCGAATCTTGGAAAAGACATATATGTCTGTAAAATTGACATAGCATATGCGTGAATAGTGACTGCGCAGCATGAGGCACACAAAGTGCATAGTGATGCGCAGCATAGGTATTGCGTAGCGTGGGGACACTCAAAGTGCATGGCGAGTGGAAAATTCTCTCGAGGGGTTTGGCGGTAGGGGAAGAAGGGTGAAATATCCTCGGACCCGCTCCCCAAGCGGTCTCTCTCAAAACTGGGATAGAGCTGCGCAAATCTGTATTCACCTATATTGGTGTGCAAGACCCGTAGCAGTGATAAAAGTAATCAAGCACTCCTTGCCACGATAAAATTCGCGGACTTAGACAACAAAACTCTTAGTCAAGAAATTATACTGGTCGTTTCTTGCATGTATGAGATTTACATGAGTCTTGTAAAACGTCGAAACATAATAATATTGCATTTAAAATCGCTTAAATTACGTAGTAATTCTTTGACATAGTCAAGTTATATAAATTTTACTTTAAAGTTTATTGGGATGCACAGCAATAAGGAGTAATTAAGGAAATCCATTTTATACTCTTTAAAATATAAATCAATTGGGAGAAAAAATTGCGTAGAAGGTATAAATGTGCAAGCTTAGTAATGAAATATTCATACTCTAACATTATGCACTTCGTAAATATTGCCAAATTTGCTGATGCAAGTGAATTGTTTTTTTCCTATTTGCTCATGCTTCATGAAGACTTGTTGAATTTATATATACAAACCACTGAAAATTGATTTTTTCATATTTGGTTACGATTCGAGCGTCTACAGCATATTTTTGAAAACCATAACATTTAAGGACATCCATCGTGGCCAAGAGGGAAAGGACTGCAGCTCTCGTTAGCCTGAGCGTTGGGTTCCTTACAGGTAGGTGACAGTTAAGTATTTGTCCAGCTCCGTGTACGACAGCCATACTGAACGGGATGGATAATAGCATTTCACATTTATTACGTGTGTTACCCTACTTTGGTTTCAATTTGTTCTAGCAACAAATAATTAGAAATAAATGTAACTATGATCTTGAAATAACACAGTTCATTATTGCAAGATATACTCTTAAGAACTGGACAGGCAGAAATATCGTTTGTCCATGGTGTCAACTTGGTCTTAAATTAGTCGTCGTGTGTATCGAGGTTGGACACAATTACGAAACTATTCTGTGAAACTGTTAGCTGTGATAAATAAATTGTGTGAACCGGTCTACTGAGACGTCTAGAAGTCAATTAAGATCTGCTTATTTTTAGATATTTAGTATGTAATACGTGTTTCAAAAAGAGGAATCAAATTTTCTTTGATTGTGGTTTTTTCCTCTTTACAATGCAAAAATGTATTATGCTTCTGCTATGAAAAAGACAAAAGATTATGTTGTTAGGTTCGATTATGTTTGTCATGTTATTTGAATGTAATTTTAATCGTAACATGATCAGTTCAAATGCTGCGAGATGCAGAATATCACGCTCATAATTTTCTAGGTCCCTAGGAATGTCGTCTTGTGATAGTTCTGTCTGGAGATTGATCAAAAACTGTTTTTCTTTCCGTCACTAACCGCTAAATTAAAAGAGATGAGACAAGAACTGTAGCAGTATTTCGTTCGACAGGTAAAATGTGTGTGGCGTAAATTTTATCTTTCCGTGTCAGTTGATAAATACATTTTTGCACTGTATAGATAATTTTTTTAAACACGTGCTTCCTTCTTTGTGAATCATCCCTAAATTTGTTTACTAATTTAGTCTTACTTGATTTGGGATAACCTTCTGGTATATAGCAGGAATTCGCTTAAAGACAAAACTTGGTAAAGGAAGGTTTCTTATAAGCTTTTATTTATCATTATTCTTGCATTTGCAATGGAACTTGCTATAATATTCTAATTGCATATTTATTATTATCGCATTTATCTGAATCTAATAAATCTATATTTCGACTTAAACATAAACAGTTTTGCCTGAGATGCAAGAAATCTGAATATAGAATTTTTACTTTTTTGTCGAAAATTTACTTTTTCCATTCAAGGAAATACGTCAAGCTTAGCGGCGAACATTAACACTTAGGGAATTTGCTATGGAAGCATGAAGTAACTATTCTTGTTGTATTTGCTCTTATCTTCAGCCCAATTTATATACACTATAATAATACATTCAAATGCATTTCTCATTTCAGTTTGTAAATTCCTTAATCAATGATGTGTACCTGATAAAATAAAAATTAAATTGAAAAATCATTCTCGGAAAAGAAATCAGGAGAATGAATAAATAAATTAGGATTATTAAGTTAAATATAATAATAATTTTTTGCAAAAACCTGGAATTTTTATCTAAGCCCTAAATCTAATCACAGCTTTTCAGCTGAATATGGACCGAAGCTGAAAAACTTACATTTGTTCAACCGACGGAAATGAATCTTTGAAAGACTGCATATTACAAGTGATAGTATCAAGATGCAAGCAGTGATAAAATCAGCAACGGGTACGGTAAATGCCGGTAACAGAGGCTGAAAATGATGCACCATTGGCTCATGTAAAGCTCCACCTTTCAATACGATTGGCTGCTTGCCGCCGTCGGGACGACCCAATACTACCCACCTTACAGCGGAACAGTAATTCCGAGAATCGGGAAGTTGAGGAGAGAAAGGCTTTGATTCATGAATCTTTTGAGTTTCTTTTCAAACACTTGGATAATTTCTACCTTTACTCTGAAACAGAAGGTAATTTTTTGTTGCTTCTTCTTTTCATAAATTGCTTGCGTTCAATATTTACAATTGTTATCTTAAAGCTTGGTCTGTTTTGTAAACCAATGGTTTTTAACTTTTGTTCTAAACTCGGAAACTATTAAACAGAAGCATGTCTAGACGATATATTAAGCGATGTGAAACCTTACCGATTATTTTTAGTTTTATTATTGCTTATGAGAATGCAAAATGGCACGTATAGAGAAAGTAAGTTTCTGAAATGGGGAGGAGGAAACAAAAACAACAACAACAAAAAAAAGCTATCAAGGTTTAATAGTTATATGTGCTCTGGAAAAAGGGTTATTTGAAAGCTTTCTCTGCACATTTACGTTTTGTGCCTATATATAAGTGTATGTATATACATACATACATACATACATATATATATATATATATATATATGTGTGTGTGTGTGTGTGTATGTGTGTGTGTGTGTGTGTGTAACTTTCTTTTTCTTTTTGATCCAATTTAAACACTGCGTCGAGAGCACTACATTTCATTAAAATTAAACAACATTCGCAGCGAATAAAAATATAAATAATTATTTTTTCCACTAAAAGATTAACCCTGAATAAAGGGCAAACAAAAATGAATAACAATTAAGGAATTATGTTACTTAAATGTACGTCATGAGTAATATTTCTCTAAGTATTAAAGCCACAAATTAAATTTTTTGACAAGCAAGGATTGTGCAGTTAAAGTCCGACAACATAACTAAAACTTTATAAATTCTATTGGCAATAGTTTCGTTTACATTTTACAGCACTTTCAATGAAGCTCCTTTCTACACAAATCCTTTAAGTAAAAATTAAGTAAAGTTACTGGATTTAATTAATTAAATTTTATTTAATAAAACCTAAAGGACAACGTGAGAAGGCAATATTATAAGCGATTTTAAAAAATTTAGAACTGAATTATAAGATTATACTCAAAATTAGGAAATGGTCGTCTGATGTTTTGTAAATTTTCGTTACACTTTTTTCCTTTGTTTAAAGCCCAAACTGACATGTTTGCTTTTGCACTGACTTAGTGGGAAAACCAATGCTGTATTCGGATAATCATTCCGTTACTGAATACTGAACACTCCTGACAGTGTTGAGTATTTAGCCGACAAATAATCATTGTAATCAGTGTTTTCGGGGGGGGGATGGCTGACACGGACTGTCATTAAACCATCACTTTGTTGTAATTTAGAATAAATGCTTTTCCGTTATGCACCTACAGAAATGGTAACCTAGGAAGCCTACATTGAATCTCAGTCCTTCATTCCCAATAATATGTAATGTTTTGCATAATAAAATATAATATTTTGCATTCATTTCATTTTAAGATATCAGTTCTAAAATGAGATGCTAGAGAAAAAATGAACAAGTCATGATGCCTCATTTTGCCTTAACTAAAAATATGACAAAGAAAAGTGCTTTAACTTTTAATAAAATCCGTGAGTCTCGGTGAAGCTCGGCATCATGATTTGTTCATCTTTTATTTTCTTCATCTTCTTCCTCCACATTCTTTCTGGACTTAAACGAAAAACTGATCTTAAAATCAAGTGACAACAAACCAATAAAAACCGATAGAATTAAACCTATTGCAAGTAGCAGCGAAATAACCTTCAGAAATGATGCTAACATACCCAAAACTGACAGCACCGTACGAAATATTACTGAAATTCTGTGTTGCTAGATTTACAAATTGAAGAGAAGGTAACGCAAATAATAAATATCTACTTAGCTCCAAATATTTCTTGAAATGATTCAAGTGGAAAATTTTGTACTGAGATAGCAATTGCGGAAACGATTTATGCTATAAAATAATAATTCGAGGAACGATAGTATAGGAACAAATAACGTTATTCATGTCGAGCTTAACGATAAATGGCGAATTTATACATGAGAGTAAACGATGATGAGAAAAAGATAAATCGCATTTCTACTTTATCTGTCCTAACTTAGTTAAATAAATGCATAATCTGCAGCTTGAAATATGTGCAAACCATTAAGGCAGTAGGGCAAGAAAAGAAAGAAGAAAAAAAAAAAAAAATCCGGATACAAAATGCCAGCGACATTTTAATTTGTAATTAAAAAAATAACTGATATTTCGAGACTGGAAGAACTTTTTCCCTTTAATTTTGTCAATCATTTAATCATAATGCATAATATTATTCAGTATAGGCAGTTAATTTCTTTATTTAATATTTGGTCGTCTTTTGCGGATTAGGTTAAAATATCTTTACTTTCATACATATAAAAAAAAAAAAAAAAACAGAAAAGTGTACTGCTTTGTTGCATATTTAATTCTAAAATATGTAAAATAGTGCACAATTTACTTAATTATTATTTTATTTAATATTAGTAATGCCTTAGCATAATTTAAGAACATTGTTTAAGCTAGATCTTGTTTATAGTGTCTGTCACAGGAATATTGCTTATAATGAAGCGTTCATTATTATCCGCCGTGAATCTTCCAGTGAACGCTGAAAATCATCCTTTATAATTAGTGGCGGATGCGAAGGCACTGTTGTGTCAGTTTTCCAAATGAGGCATTTTTGAAATCATGTTTCTAGGGAATATTAGTAGAAAGTTTTGACTTTAAATTTACATATTTGAGTTATAAAGCTCGAGTGGATTTCGGTGAAAAAAAACTCCATCTCGGTTTGCTTTAGTGAAATTATTTCAAAATTTTAAATTGCATTAAAGTTTTGAATTATTCTACGCATAAATAAGAAAAACAATTCATTTGCTGGTGATGTAAACATTAGAAATAACGATAAAGCACACTTTCAATAAAAATAAATCATTAAAAACATGTTGCTTAGAAATTGTTTCAGAAGCTTCAAGTATTAAATAAGTTCAAATTCATAAATTTTCTGTAATTAATTTAATTTCTTTCATTTGATCTATATAAAAGGTGAAATTCATGCTTTTATCATCTGAAATGTAGAAAGAGAATTTAACCTTAGTTTGCAGTTATTTATTAACTACAGAATAAGAAAAACTGCAAAACCTGAGTAGCATAAATACAAAAACGCATCAAAGAACATGGATTTATATCTTTGATAACAGGCTGCTCAGATGATGAACTATTAATTCTAAATTACTTCATCTGGAAGCAAGAGAGCTTAACTAGGGAGAAATGGATGAAATTCGATTAGGCGGATTTTTTGAGGGTTTTGTTTTCCCGCAAGAGCATGTTGGTTGCTGAGAAGTTTTCATAGTTTGTACTCTCTTTTGATGCGACCAAATTTACTGAAACCGAGAGTTACTTATCGACACTTACAAATAATAATAATAAACGTGCACAAATATTAGGTAAAAAGTTTTCTATATAACCTCATATGTCAGAATAAATGTGACCATAAGTCATCCGGATATAAAAAAAAAAAAAAAATTGGATGGATTTCCATCTTTCCTGCAGGGGCAAAATGCGTATTCAATTCAAGTAAAGTATTAATTTTATATTTTCCTTTGTTTTATCTTGCTTTAGCAAAAATTGGACAGTTAAAAAATAAAGTAATTTTATTATCGTAAGATAAAATACACGAGCCCGTTCATTTCTTTTAATTTTATTATTTTTTTAAAAGTAATTTTTTTTATATGTTTAAAACAGCCAAAACGCTGAAGACTGGAATTAATCTGCATATTGTGAGCAAAAAATTCCATGGTGGTAAAAGGAAATTTACGCAATGTCACAATCTCTGTTTTTTCTGTTTGTAGAAAAGGATAACTTGCTGTGGCTGAATACGATTCATAAAGCCTTTTTGTAATAAACAAGAAAATGCAGTTCACATATTATTACTTATCAACTGACATATTTTTCTGTTGTTGTAGGTCAACCTACATATCATACACATTCGTTCCAAATGTTTTAAACATGTGTAGTATACTATATTATTTTTTAGCCCAAAGGGGCATTAGCCCAGAAGGGATATTAGTCTCGAAACGGCATTTTGCGTCAAATCACTATAAACGGCTACATCACTTTTCAAATTGTTGCCACCAAACATTATCTCCCTGTATTATATTTAAAGAAATTAAATAATGAAGAATCTGCATGAATGCCCGTATATTTCTCGCATTTGGCAAAACAACTGTAGAGACATGAGGTTATTTCGAGGCAGGAGACCTGAAAAATGAGCAGTGTCCTCGCCGGGACTCGAAACTCGGACCTCTCGAATACACGCCGAGTGTGCTGACCATCACACCACGAGGTTATGATAAGAAAGCGGGAGAAATACCTTATATACCCACTTTTAGAGGGCGACTAGAGATAAGGGGACAGAATCGTCAAATCTTGGTGGTGGAGAATCATCATCCACCACCTTTTTTAGTTCGGACCCCACTGTACAGTCATCAGGTTATTTCAAAGCAGGAGAGATGAAAAACGAGCAATGCTCTCCCCGTGACTCGAACTTAGGATCTCTCGAATACGAGCCGAGTGTGCTGACCACTACACCACGAAGGCATGCTAAGATGACGGGAGAAATACCTTATATACTTCCCTGTTAAAGGGCGACAGGGGATTAGGGGACCCAATCGCCAGATCTTGCTGGTGGAGAATCGTTGTCCACCACCTTTTTTAGTTCAGGCCCCACTGTAGAGTCATTAGGTTGTTTGGAAGCAGGAGACATGAAAAGTGTGCAATGCCCTCGCCGGGACTCGAACCACGACCTCTCGAATACGAGCCGAGGGTGCTGACCATTACACCACGAAGGTATGATAGGAAGGCGGGAGAAATACCTTATGTAACGACATCTAGAGCCATCGAATTTCAAATAACGTATTTCATATTTTTTTTAACTTTAAAAAAATATTTTATTAAGAAACTCAGCCATTTCAAAGCGAGCAGTGGCAACACACTCTGTGGAACAAAATATTTTTATCTCTAACGCGGAAGACTGTATGTCAGAAATTCTAAGATATGGTGTTTTTAAATACTTTTATCCCAAAAGACGTAGGCTCAAATGGTCTCGAAATGTGCATGTATGTATAAATGAAAAAAAAAAAAAAAA
>KK119587.1:132310-159943 GCA_000611955.2 Stegodyphus mimosarum
GGGCGAATAAAAAATCTGAATTTTTTTTTTTACTTTTTTATTTTTTATATTATTTAAATCAACCAAAAAAATTAAAAAACATAAATAAATTAACATCTTTATATGGTCTAAGAAGAGCAAGCGATTTGGATATTTGGAATTCTAGTGCAACAGAACAAGGGTTTGATCCATCATATAAAATACAGCTGAAAGCAGTGGTTCAAATTAAAATTGCATGCGGGCTGAATGCACGATCTTGAAAGCTACTGATGAGCCAGAAAAAAAAAAATTAGTAAAGTTTAAAATCATTTGTAATAAAATAAATAATTAAATAAATAAATTTTAAATTTTACTTGCTAAATATTTACCAAGACATGCATAAAAAATTATAACAACAATGCGAAAGAAAATACTTAAATTTATATTTATTTCTTATCTGAAGTCTAAAGATTTGGTACCCGTAAGAAATTTCTGTTGGTTAAGTTTGTAATTCAAACATGTTGACAGGTACAGGTTGAAGCAAGGCCATCAACTGTGCATCCACCTATTATGCATCCATTAGGTATTCCCGGGTCTTACTAACTACTAGGCTAACGGCACGGATTAAATTCTGAGGAAGAATACCTCAGGGGAGGGGGCGGTCCGAGGTTCTTCCATCTCCTCCTTCCCTACCACAACCTGCCGAGAGGATTTAGGCTTGTGTATTTTGAGTACCTTATTGCCGCACAGACACTATACGCTTACAAATATTCATGGCTTCTCCGAAATTCGAGCCCTGGCCCCTCGCTGTGCCAGTCAGCGTCACTAACCACTCACTATATTTTAGACTGACGTTTATTTCAGGTAATTCAAGTATTTTGATTAATTACTAAATAACTTAAAGCACCACTTGCTGTGGCTTGGCAAACTAAATTTACTAATTGTAGCAAAGAAGAATATTCTCTCTCCTTATCCTAGTCACATAGTCTGGTACTAGAAATTTTTCTAAATAATAACCGCATGAAAGTGTTTTGGAAAGTTTGCATGGCGTTTCTGTAGGATGCTTCACTTGGTAAGTAGCGTCACGGGACAGTACCTGTATCACCATATGGTAAAGTCCAGGTGTCTTCTATGCTTATTTCTGTCTTGTCATGTACAAGCATGCAAGTGACAAAATCCCAACCTATCCATTCTATCCAATCAATAGCAGTTACGCACATGAGCTCATTCCGTAGCTTTATGCCTTTTAAATTATAAGGGCCATATTTGTAACAAATCGTAATTAAAATATGCTTCTGAGACGCATAATATTCCTTCGGGGACTTAATGCGGTCCACAGGCTGCGAGTTTGAGACCACCGGCTTAAATTCAGTAACTGTTATCTAAAATTATCATGCGTTTCTGTTACATTATTATTATAAAACTAAGCTTCCTTTAGATAGGAAAAAGAAATTCACACCTCTTCAAGTGTGAAAATAATGCTTTTTATATTAATTTATTTTCAATGGCATAAGTGCTCTTCTCCCCGCTATTTTGTCAGTTAGCTACTGGATGTTTAGCAAATTCATCTCGTGTTCAATTTAAGACAGAACAAGCACATTAAAAAAGGGGGAGGCGAATGAAAATCTGAAGGAATTCATACTAGTATTTTAACTTTGCACCAGAGTTTGCTGAGGTTTTTATGCTTTCGTTGAACTCGCAGTTTATCTGCGATTTCAACAAAAGCATAAAATCCTATACGCTCTGATGATATAACTTTTTCACCCTTTTAAATTTATTATTAACAATCACGTTCTTCCCACTTACGCCACATAAAACTCAACAGAAAATCACAAAATTTTGAAACAATAAAATCGCAAAATTTTAAATAACAGTATATCTTTATGATTCCCGATATTACTGTGTTAAGTTTTGCCATACATGTTTTAGCCCAGAAGGGCTATAATCCTCGAACCCCACTTTTTCGTCGAATAATTTTTGTTGTTCATTTCACTTTTCAAGTAACTAGCAGCTGCCTCGGCCAGCCGCCTGAAATAGTGTAAAAAAGAGGAAAATACATAAATTTTTAATAAATCCAGCTAGCGTAATTTCACAGGTCCAGTTGGTAATTCATAAAAGATATAAAGAATTTCGTTAATTCCTTTTAAATAACTCATGTTAATCAATAACTGGCAGATAAAATTTTAAAAATAATTAAATAGCGTACGCTTTGTTAATTGGCAACTAACTGAAGT
Source organism: Stegodyphus mimosarum (assembly GCA_000611955.2). Taxonomy (NCBI): domain Eukaryota; kingdom Metazoa; phylum Arthropoda; class Arachnida; order Araneae; family Eresidae; genus Stegodyphus; species Stegodyphus mimosarum. Next base: position 134,503 of record KK119587.1, read on the forward strand.
GTGGAAGTTACATCTTTCGAATTTCTAATAAAGTGTTATAATATTGCCGTGCAATTTTGTTTTTTATACTCGCTATATTCTTTCTTAAATAATACATAGCGATAACATTAGGTGACAATATCCTTTTATCAGTATAACGTACTTCTTTTATATTCGTTACACGATTTCAGTAAAAATAATACAATTCGGTAACATTTAGTGACAACATTTGAAAAGTGATACGGGTAGAAAAGTCAGGTTTGAGTCTAATAGCCCCTCTGATACTAGGGAAAACAAAGGTGTAAATTCGAGCCAAGTTTTGGTAAGAAAGTTCCCCACAAAAAAGCGTATTTTAAAAGGCAAGTTAGTCAGCTTATGACTTTATTTAATAAGCTACTCGACAAGTTATCAGATTTTAAAGAACTAAATTAAAAATGTTATAGATAAAACTAAAAAAGATAAACTAAAAGAGTTCAGTGATGGTGGAAGAATAGAATTCAAGAGGTTAAGTATGTACTGTAGGACTATATGTATTACTACAAAAGAAAAATAAACATCGCGTTATTCCACGCAGTTCTTGAAAGGGCTTCGATGCATACTTGATGAAATTGGTGTCGATAAATGTTAATTTTTTCAAAGAATTTTTATTAATATTTCACTGTGTTAAAATTTATTCATTTAACAGTTTAAGGAGCTGAATCATGCTAATTATAGAAGTTTACTATATTAAAATTAAAGAAATTATTAAATGCGATTCACGTAACACCTGATATGAGATTCCTTTATTAATGCCAAAATTTATGATTTTAATACGTTTAGTAAAAATAAGTACGGTAACATATTTGTATCACTAATATAGCTTTCCTACACAGAATTTAAAAACTGAAGTAAAACATTATGATTTTACGCATTTTTTTTTCAGCCTTTGAAAAGGGAATATGTATAGATATAATTGATAAACTGGGTTATCTTAGTAAGACGGTACAGATAAAAGCTATACAGCTTTATTTCTTCTAGTTTGCTGAATCTGTAGCTGCAGTTTACGCAGTTTTTCTTGCATTTCATTTAAACTTATTGGATTGAATTAAATCTACTTCATTGATAGCGCGTAAACCACAATAAAATAAATGCACTCTTTAAAATTCACTATATTTGTTTACCATAGCGACAATCTGGCGCTAGCTTCACTCAACAGTACTACATCTCATTCATTTTATAATTCAGAATTCACAAAAGTTATGAATATAATCTGAAGAATTATCTAATCGTTGCCACATGTTCTATTCAAGTACTATAATAAATCTAAAAGGATGTATAAAAGAAATAATAATAATAAAAAAAATCGTTTTTCGCAGACGATTCAGTATTTCTCATTCAATTAATTCAGTTCTCACTTCGCGACAAGGCAAAAATACATTAAAAACTCAAAATATCTATATTAAAAATTACGAAGTAAATCTTAAACACTTATTTGCTCGAATAAATTCCAGAATGCATTAAGCATGATTTAATTCGCAGCAATAAAAGAAGGCGTTATTTTTTTTGTTGCAAACCTTAGTTTTTCTAGATTGGCAACAAATCCACTATTCTGCTAAGTTTCAAATGTAAACAAATATGGCTGCTATAGTAAAAATGATTAGGCTTAGCCGCACTTAAACACTTTTAAATTGTTGATAATTCTGCAAATCTTGCATGCAGATTTACAAATGGCATAAAAACTTTGACCGGAAGATAAGAACAACATAATTCAACCATTTTATGTAATTTTGGTGCGGCCGATTGTATCCAAAATAGGAGGTGCACATCTACATGTTATATCAGTCCTATGTACAAAATTTCAACGTTCTGAGGCTACTGGTTTTTGAGTTATGCGACACACGTACATACATACATATGTCTGCTATAGTAATAATAATTAAGCTTAGCCGCATTTAAACAACTTTTAAATTGCTGATAATTCTACAAATATTGCATGAAGATTTACTAAAGGCATAGAAAGCTTAACCGGAAGATAAGAACATCATAAATCAATCATTCTTAAAGAAAAAGAAAGCACAATTTACAAACATATAAGAATAAAGAAACTAAGATCACTAAGCAGAGTAACAGAGTGGATATAGAGATACCTATATTTATATACTTTTGGTGCGGGCGATTGCAACCAAAATAGGTGGTGCGCATCTACATTTTATAGCAGTCTTATATACAAAATTTCAACGTTCTGTCACTACTCGTTTTTGAGTTATGCGAGATACATACGTAGGTACGTACGTACAGACGCCACGAAAAATTCTCTTTAGAATCCATTTTAAATCTGTTTTACAATTTTTTTGGGGGGGGGAGAAAGAGTCCTTTATTCTGTCCTTACGTACAGATGTGAAGCAAAAATATAGTTAAATTGCATTCGAAAGCGGTCAAAATGGATATTTTCGTTGAAATATGGTACCCGAAATTTTTCGCGATTACAATACTTCCTTTTTACGAAATAAAAAGAAAGTAAAAATGGGTTGTGTACATAAGCTTGCTACATAATACCTCATCGACATAGAAGTGTATTTCTACCTCCATCATCATACTCTAAAGCAAAATTAAGTAAATATGTTTTCTCTTGATGCAAACTTTAAGGGATAAGTAATAAATTATCATAGTATATTTTCTAAGTTTTGTAGGTTGCCTAAATATGATGAGTACGGTTCTCAGAAAAGTGTTTTAAGGCGAGAGAAGAGAAAACTCTCTTACATTTGGGACAATGCGGTGCTTATTTATCCTGGGTTCAACCATCGAGTGGAAAAATTGCTTTGAAATCGGATGAAACATGTAGTTTCATCATTGTCTCATTTAACTGATCGAAGTTTAACCGTTGTTTAATCGAAAAGCAAAGCAACTTGTAGGGGTTTATATTTATTTTAAATAACCAATTTAATTTGAGTTATATTTTCTTTCCTATAAGCCTTCATTCCCCTAATATCCAGAATATTTAAATTTGGTAGCGCGTGAAGTAATGCAAATACTACCTTGAGAAGAAAAAGTTTAAATAAAGAGATCTAGAAAAGAAAGTTAGACAGTTTGGGTAAGCGCTGTGCTTTTGTAGCGTGAACTTCTGTTTCTGCATTTATTGCTGGTTAACGTGGCGTAACAGCTATTACTTTGGCTGCCACTAGATTTCGACGCGGTTTTAGGTAACAGCCCTGTAGAGTAATTCTACTGTTTGTTAATATCTTCGAATTTTTAGTTTAGTTCTTGTTATTTGAGTTACCACCCGAGCGAGACGTAGTGTGTTAACGTCAAGTCGACGCATTGTGAATTTTAAAGAGTTAATAAAAGGTTCTTTTTGCCCTTCCCCTGTGTGGTTTCTACACGTACTTCAGCTATCACATCAGAAGAGAGACAAACAAATTAAAAAGTCTATTGACTTTTCGAAGATTGATTATAATTCTGCCAAAAAATTAGACGTTATATGCTTGAAAATGGTAAGTATTCTTAATTTAAAAAATAACTTTCTTATTCCTTTAAGCAATTTTTAAAATTATTCACGGAAAGTAATTTATAGTCCATGTAAAAGCTTCATTTGGCTAACACACTTTAATAGCGCACTTTAAAATATGAAATTGCAAATTTAAAAAAATACTATATTTTAGTCCTAATAAATGGAAATTTCAATGAAATAGATTATTGTTAAATGTTTAATTACACTTTTCAGTTTACACTGACCAATTAGGAAGAAATTACGTACGAACAACTTCGTAATTTAACTTCACGACGATTTTCTCGGATGATGGGAATTTAATTTGCTGATAATATATGCAGAATCTATCATGGAAGAACTAACCTCAGCCATTTTTCCCTCATACTCGTAGGATGACCTTTCATTGGATATGCTTCTTTTAAATGAGAGCTTTATGTACATCTGTGGGATACACTCCGAGAATTGTCACATATTTTTCTCTTCGTGTTTTTTAAACCAGTGGCCGAAGATCTTCTCATTAAGGATTCATCGAGAATGGCTGAAGTCTCTGGTTATTTCGCGAAGAAAACGAGAGAAGAAGACTTAACCGGTAACTTCTTAAACTGGCTTGAAGCAAAGAGACAGCTCTTTGAACGGCTCTTTGAACGAATGAAATATATTGTCCTTTTATGCGAATATTCCATAGCATTAACAATGACAGACATTATTTTTTAAACTATGTTTCGTTCTAGAAAGAATAAAAAGGTGTTACTTTTTAGGTGCTCAGAACAATTTTCAATTGAATGAGACGATTTAACATGTTTTAGGTAATTACATTAAAAAAAAATTAAGGTATTTTGATTTTATTTGGTTAACAGTCAGAAACCTTCAAATCAAAGTATTTTTGTATTATTAACACTAAAATTACGTATTATTTGTTTTCTGTTTGTTCACAGGAGCTCATTTTGAAATATGTTCTAAAATAAAAAGCTTTCAAACTTCCTAAGATAACTTTGAAAATATAAAAATAAAATTCACACTAGAATTAATGCTTTTTATCAATTTATTTCAAATTGGAGTAGCTTTTACATTAATAATTTAATATCGCTATTTAACAATTTAAATATCCATATAGTTTACTTCTCATGTAGTTTGACAGGAAAAATAAGAATGAAAAAGAAAAGGTTCGTTAATAATATCTAGACTTGCAATTAAACTGTTGTAAAATATAATTATAAAATAACATAAATTTAGTTAGCGTTATAGCATTTTTTTTGGTTATTTAACTGAATATTCTGAAACACGTGAAGTTTATCTGCTTAAGCTGAAGGATGCATTTGTGAAGAACCTTCAAAGGGAAACCTAATCGTATTTACCTTACACATGAGGAAAATCACGAAAACACCCTAGAAAATAACCTCTTTGTTAGTATTCAGTAGTCTCATCCAATCCATTCTAATGGCCTTCATTATTCTGTAAAACTGTGTTAACTGTCACATAAAGTAAGGAACGCTATATTTTGAAATTCTCCAAATAATTCCCTCTAAATTTGCGTAATAAAATCCAATATCGGTTAATCTTCTGATTATGGTAACTTGGCGGTTTTTTGGCGAAAATTTGGCGAGCAACCTTGCTACAGCAACCTGCCAGTTTTTTTGGGGGGACGCCATTTTGTTTTCACGAAGTAAAGGTTTTTTTTTTTTTTTTTTTTTTAACTCAACATTTTTTCCAACAATCTGCTAGCCGAATTACGTTTATGCTAGAATTTTTATGGAACAAAAGTGCTTAATCATGACGAAGATTAGGTGCGAAATTGTTTCCAAGTGCTTATTAGCTAAAATCACGATCGGAATTTTCCGAAAAGTAGTGGAACAAACGTGCACAGAAATTTGTTTTTACAGGGCAAATTTGTATATGAAACATGTAAATAATTTTTCTCGTAAATTAGAAAAATTTCCACGAAAATGCAGGAAAATTTTGTGAATCTTTGAAGTTGGTAAAAAAGGACATATATGAAATTACCTGATCGCTAAAAAGTATGTATACTATGCAAGCTTTTATATGTTCAGCTTGCATATACCCTTTCCAAGGATGAACATTTGCACGTATAAAATAAATAAAATATGCAAGATATTACATTAATTTTCTTTTCCCTCTAAATTATCCATTATAAAAGTCACCTGCGAATTTATAAGGCAAACATTAAAAATGGTTGCAAATACTTAGTGTCAAATATTTAACTTATTTCCATGCAGGTTTACTTGTACTGAAATGGATTGCAAAATGCTACAAACGCGTAATGCACAAAATGACTATCATTTAATTAAAATATAAATAAATTAAAGAACACTAATTAAAATATAAATAAACATATACATTAAATTAATAAAAAGTATTATTATTATTATAATTTTTATCGCCTTACTAAAATGTCGCCAAAACTCGCCAAACTACCAGTTACCATATTCCAAAGATTAGCCCCAATATCTTTCTGAGAAGCATTTTTAACTATTGAGTAATCTTGTACAAAGAGAGAGATAAAGAAAGCTATAAGTACATCATTTTAAAAGGCTATCAAACGCGCGTTGGATGTGTACAGAAATGCTACACCTCATAATCCGCAATGCTCGCAAAGTCGTACTTCCACTGTGCATGAATAAAGGCTTCTCTTCCTGTTCTTACCTCCAAGGGTAGTTGATACTGAAAAGGCAACAAAGTTTTGGACTTTGAGAAGTACTATTTGTGGACAAAAATTAATTAGACCTCATCATTGCTCAGCGTAATATAGTGAGAACGGAAAACTAAGATTCATTGGTCAAGGAGAGATTTCAAATGTAAAGGAAAAGCAGGAAATGATTATGTTAGAATATTTATCATTCATTTAATGTTTCGATACAGTAGACTTATTTATTCCCTTAGGTTGCTTGAAAGGAAACCTTGTAAATGTCCTCTAGCTTCCAATCCAGTGACTGGACGCTGCTTCTAAGCTATTTTTATCAAGACTGTGGAGACAGTAAGAGATCGATAGGTAAGAAAAACTATTATCGCATACTTCAAACTTAATGATCTGGATATGCCTTATGTTTCATCAATCTGAGGTTAAGCGAAGTCTCTTCATTAAATTTACATTAACTTGTTTGAAACTGCAATGTTTAAAAAGCATTCATTGCTTTGCATGATAATGCGTTTTAAGCATGATAGCACTCCTGCTATACAACAGCAAAATTGGCTGATAAATTTTTCGGCACGCGCAGGGTAAATATTTCTATTCGTATTCCAAGTAGTTTTGATTTTAATGCTGTAATTGGTAACTCCTTTAAACCTTTTTTTTTTAATTCCTGCAATTGGTAAGGGAGCGAACGAAAGAAAAGGGTATTTGAACTATTTATGATTAAATGTATTTAAATTCCTTCACGTTAATTAAAAATAAACACAGGAACTTTATGCTCACAGTCTGGCTGAAGAACTTGAAAATAATGAGTTTAACATACATGACTTATTTTGATTACAAAAAAGCCCTACGAGGCCTTAACTGATTGATCTGATTGCGGAAGGAATGCATTGCGTAGAAAGTTATAAAAATCGATGAATTTTCTGTAAAGATTAGGAGATTACAATAATCTCCCAGCAGTTATATCATTCCGTTAATTAACCTCCAGAAGGAGCTAGTAACCTTCTATTAGCCGAAGATATATGTTTAGTCAAAAATGCTTGGCTGTTTTTTATGACACTTTTTCAGTTGGAACCAGGTATTTTGAGCTAGATTTTTCTCGAATCTTGCTTCCATTCCGAAATAGCACGTTATTTTTTTTCGATATTTCGTATTACTTGTAGCATTAAGTGTTACTCGTCAAGGTCTTTATGCAGAGATATTCTTATCGCGATTTTTTGTCGTCTACTATGGTGCTGTTTGAATTTTGCCTAAATATTTTGTTTTGCTTCAGAAAACTTTATTATTTCATGCAAAAGAAATAAATTATTTCTTTCACTTTATAATGCACAAGTCTCACATATAAGAAATGTAAATTATTAAAATTTGATTGTATCTTGCAATCTGTCGATGTGTTCCTCTGCATCTTGAGAGTTACACAGTAATTATTAAACACAGAAAGATTGGATTTTGTTTGTCCCTCCGACATATTTTGAGATTGCAAAATAGGATATTTATACAGAAGAGACCGGCCTAGAAAGATAGTTTTTAATTGTTGCTTTTATCATGAATGCAATTTTTCTCAGAATTTTTCTCATCTTCAAAGTCCTCATCAGTTTTCGAGCTAGGTATTGCATTTGATGAATGTTTTTCTCATTTTGCACTCTTTCTAGACATTAGGGTTGCTTAAGATTTTAAAAAGGATAATCAAACAAGGGTTTAGTATACATAGCCTTGCTTTAATAGTCTTTCTTCTTGTATCAAGCTCATACGATATAAGCAGCTCATTTATTCGTCTATCCGCTAAAATAAAAAGCTTTCAATAAAAGCTAAAGCATCGTTGGATATTCTCTTGCGAAAGAAAACATAATAAAATAAATAATAAAAATAAGAAACTGCGATGCAATAAAATGAGATACATGCATATAAAAATGATAGACAGAATATACAATTTTGCAGTAAAATAATCCAAAATAATCATTTTATAGATATAACATGTTATAGGTAATACCTAAATCTTTGTACATAGATCATAATTACTATGCAATAAACTAAGGTTAATAAACTGTAATAATTGTATCTAACAGATAATACTTACATATTGCAATATAATATATAAAGTGCAGATATAAGTTTTCAGAATCCAAATGTCACAAAAGTATTAAGTTAATAAAATACACAGTAATTCTACTCTAAATAGACCTTAACAAGAGAGCTGCAGTACTGTTTACAATGTTGCAGTGTTATTTTTGTAATATAAGCTCCTTTAAGATTTAAAATTTATGATAGTATGAAACATATAATAATTATTACATATAGTATGTATATCAAATGGACGAACTTAAGTACATGAAATGAGCTTATTATTTATGAGACTTAAAATATATTTATTTTAATTAAAAAAAATTCACACGTGTTGCTCACTCTACTGGTTTTTACAGTTCTTATATACTCTCAGCTTCCTTTTCTTCTATGGAAGGCAACCATGTACTTGCATACTTGCAAAGTAAGTTACGAAAACTGAATATAGATGGAAACCATGTAATTATAATCTAAGTTAGGAAAACTTAGCAGTGTTTTGTTAACTTGCCTGACAATTAAGTCTCGAGTTATTTAACTGTCCAGCTTCCCTTTCACATGCAATAAAAAAGTAAACATCCTGAGTAGATTTTGGTCTGATACGCTCCCAAAAGAAAAGCAGAAAATGGAAATTTTCTTCAACAGGATCTCTTTTCACCTCGATACCTTTCTTACATAGTGTAATTAGCCCCCGAGAAAGTTGTGTGAAGGTTTGTTTTCAAAAGGTCCCATAACTGCTCTTTTCACGCCATCATTATCATTAAATTGCTTTCCACAAGGCACATTTCCGTTTGGAGAACAGATAATAATCACATGGAGCTAAATCTGACCTGTAAGAAGGATGGTCAGTTTCCTTAAATTCACATTGCTGTTTTTGAATTGTACTGAAGCGTTGCTAATTTTGAATTTCAAAAAACGCCCGCGTACCCATCTTGTAGGAACTTTATTCATGTGAATATGTTTATGCAGAAGCTGTAAAACAGTTGTTTTAGATAAATCCAGTCTTGATGTCATTTTCTTGAATTTTAATCGCCTATCATTCAGAATTTTTTCAGGGCAGCAATATTCTCTGATGTTAAATGCCTTTAATAATCAACCTTCACGAAAATCATCGTCTGCGAATTCAAATTGTTTTACCCGTTCTTTCATTGTAAAATAGGAATGCGAGGAATCGTAATGCATGTGATCCAAGTGCTGTTTAAATTTTTTTGATTAGGAATAGAATGGAGTTTATCAATGACTGATTTCTAATTGAAGTTAACTTCAATAGCATTATTAGTATTACCACTTGAACGGTTTTTCATTCCTACAGTCCGGTTTTTCAAATAGCCTGCTAACTACTGATTTGATAGAACGATTGTCCGATTTTTACAAAGTTTCTGTTAGAAATTTAATCACACAGCTTAAGTTAAACTTAACGATTGTTAGTTCTATATGATTATACACAACATTCAGAAATAAATACTTTCGTAAATAATTTGAATCTTAGGCTTTAATTATATATATATGGAGTTATTTGCTATACGTCAGGAATTAAGTAAAACCCCGTTTAATTGAAATCCATCTCAACAAGAATGGTAGAGGGGAACCAGCATTAACTCACAATTGTGTCCAACATTTTTTTTTTCTTCGGAAACTTTTGTTGTACGTGTAAACAGTAAACTATAAAATAAATTATTTTTAAATGTTTAGTAAATTGGTTTTAAATGTCTTGATGTTAAATGGAACAGATTATGTAAAGTCTACTGTGCTTTGTTCCTTCAGCCTGTATTAAATAGAGGTTACTAAGCTTCTAAATCAGAAACATCAAAATTAAGATTTAAAAATTAAAAATATTTCATATAACATCTTAAGTGGATTATGTGGATTTTAATTCTATGAGGAAATTTGTCAGTGGTCAATCGCTGAAGTTGACAATATATTGAACTAATATATAATACCTATATGAATGAATGTAATTAGTGTAAGATGTATATTAATTACCTCTTTTGCGGTCCATCCGCGTATCGTCGCAAAATACTCCAGTTTGTCCTAGAGTGGGGTGGAGGGAGGAAATAAAATACAACTGAATTTTTGGAAAAAACTCGCCATTACAATTAACCTCACTGCTAAGCTTAGGATGAATTTATTCGGTTTAATACTAATTTACGGCCAATTGCTATCGTAAAACAAGAGTGATCTGTTAACACTGAAGCACAAATATCGAGCCCCTGAAGTTACATCTGGTGTTCAAGGGTATGAAAATACGAATAAAGGAAACAGAAGCGCCGATGGAAAAAAACTAAGACCGATAAAATCTGTAGGATTTTATAAAATCAAGGCAGTCTAATAGCAGGAACTCAATAGAAGCCTACAGAAGAAGTAACGACGAGAGTGAAAACAAGAGAAATAACGAGGATAACCGCGATGAGGCACTAAAATTTGTGCATGAGTTTTCAGACTATACGAATGAATAAACTGAGCTTGAATTTAATAACATCATAGCTTTTGCTTACAGAGCTGCTGTAGTGATTAAAAAACATGACTCTTAAAGAAAGGAATTTTACAGACGTTTTCACAAAGAAATACTGAAAATGTAAGCAGGGCCAGCGTTAAACTTTCTACAGTCGAGGGCCATTTCCGCCTCTAACCTATGCCTCCCGATGCCGTCGCATGGGCTCTGGAGAGTGCTCTAAATACACGTAAGTTTTATGATTTAATTTCATTCTACAGATATTTTACATAATGTGTCTGTAAACGCAATTTTCCTTATTACCCATCTTGTTATTTTAATAATTTTCCGAATATTTATTTATAAACGCATAATTATTAATAAAAATTTATTTGGTCCCTTACTATGAGAGAAGCATCTACGAGCATCCTTTTCTAAGCTGCCTACAGGTCCTGAATCAATCCAAATTTTAATAATAAAACCAACATAGAACTATTTTTTAAAATATGCAACATTTTTTTCTAAATTTATATCATATTTCGTCTGATTCATTGGCAGAAAATTTTCATATACACTAACTAGAAATTAAAAATTTTAAAAATAAATAAATGAATATTATCTGTATATTGACTAACAACAGAGGACATTCATTTAAAAAATCCTGACTACTTGTTAGAAACATTCTGCTTTTAAAATGTTGGAAAATTTACTACCAACCAATAGTCCTACCAGCTAATAGCAGCAAATACTAATAATAGCATGTTATCTGATGATGTAATATGCTTTTGATAACTGTTACATTCTCAATAACGTTGTAGATACATTAGGTTATTTCGAAGCAGGAGACATGAAAAATGAGCAATGCCCTCGCTGGGACTCGAACTTCGGACCTCTCGAATGGGAAGATGAAGGTGGATTAAATGTCCATTTTATTTCCTCTAGAGACAGAAAGTCGTGAATTTCTTGATTTTGCTCGCAGTGTAAAAAAATTTTCTCATTTCTTTCTCTAATACCGCAGTCGCTGTAAATCTCACTTGGCTTTCCTCTTCTTGAAATAAATCATTCCAATGCACTTTAAAATGTTTTTGTTGACAGGTACAGGTACAGGTAAAAGTATGAGGGGACACCAGTGATGTACCATGGTAATGCCTTTCCACACTAACTAACTTTAAAAAAAGGGGAGGGAATTGAAAGTTTTATAAGAATTTACATAGACTGAAGCTTTCCAGATGGTCTAGAGTTTGCCTGTTATGGTTTATCGTAGAATTCCACCACATGCTCCGCATCCAGTATTTATTAAAAATAATGATGTAGGACATAAGATTACAAAATAGTCTGAATATAATTTGAAATTCACAATTAAATTGAGCATCATTTGGGGCAACAAAAATAGGAGATAAACATAACTAGTAAACAGATAAACATAATGAGATAATTATAATTAGTACTGGCAACATAATTTCATAATGAATTGTAATAATAATGCAAAAAAGATGGGTGTTCATGGGTTATTTCAGATATAAAGGTTTATTGCAGTTTATAAAGTTCATGAATGGAGTCATTTTGTTCATAATCGCAACGCGTAAAAGTTCACTAAATTTATGCAGTATGTGGACTTACACTTGACAGAGATCTAGGCCGCAGGAAGAGGGTCGTTGCATAATTTTTTGAAACTTTGAATACTGATGAATTAATTTTATTAGAATTATTCTTTAATGTAATTAATTATTAGAATTATTCTTTAATGTAATTAATTATTAGAATTATTCTTCAATTAGAAAACTTTGGAATGCCAGGAAATCAGTTCGTGGAGATTTTATGTGAATATCCTCAATTAATTCGTCCCACTGAAGGCAATAAGATTGCATGTTTTTCATTTTCTGATAGATGTGCGTTTTTCAGTCTTCCTCTTACTCGTAACACTTTGTTATCATCTAAAAAGGGACTCAAGCTAAGGAGATTGCTGGTTTTAGGTAAATTTTTTCCCATCTCCAAACACTGAATTTCTTTACTGAAGTTCAATCATTGTACTGTTCGAATAATACAGAGTGTTGCGGATCGAATTTCGTTGCTAGATAAAAACGACGTATTTCTCTCTAGACTTGCTACCCTTGAATTAGCTATGAATCTTAATATCTAAGCAAATATGCGTTGTAACTTCGAAAATGAAGATATCTTTAATATAACAGTAAGTTCCTGTACAGGTTAAGAAAATACAAATGACACTATTTTACGTGCTTCTAGTAGTGTTTTCTCATCGGTAGGGATATCTTTAGATAAAGCAACTTTATTGCACATTAGCCAAGGAGGTCCATGTCTCCACGCGAACCCACGCGAAAATAACCCACGCGAACCAAAATCAGCAGGATTTTCTTTTCCATCAACATAACCCCAATTCTCAGCTGGTAAAATAGTCTGTATATCAGAAACTCTGTTGGATACGAATACTTGCCACATTTTAGGATCTGACCTAAGCCAAGACAATACTATTTGTGAATCACTCCACGGGTGCACTGAACCAAATTTTATGGCTAACGTAGCTCGGACAGCCTGAATCAAGCGTGCCAGTAACACTGCTGCACATAATTCTAGTCTTGGAATAGTGATAGGTTTCAGTGGTGCTACACGATTTTTAGTTGTTATAAGTTTAACACTAATGTTACAGTTGCTACAAGTTTTAACATAAATAACTGCTGCATAGCCTTTATCAGACCTATCGCAAAATCCATGAAGTTCACTTCGGGAATAATCAGGTAACAGTACTTTTCTACGCACGCTTGTGGAATTCAAAATTTTAACTTCTCTACATACACCACTCCAATTCTGATAAATCTCTTCTGGTACAGGATCATCCCATGACAAATGTAATTTCCACAGTTGCTGAAGGATCCTTTTAGCGAGAATTACAAAAGGAGCTAACTATCCACCCCAATGGATCGAATAACCTTGATACAAATGACAAAATAATCCTTTTAGTCGGAACTCCTTGATAACCTATTACATCGAAATTACATTTGAATTCATCATTGTCAGAATGCCATTCCAATCTCGAACCTTTAATGTTTTACCTTCTATTACACGATGAATATTGTCACTATCTGTGTTTATTAAACCAGCAGTTTTTAACAACGATGGTTTACTTGTCGACCATTTATGGAGCTCAAAGTCACCCTTTTGTAGCAATTGCTGCAATTCATCTATCAACGCGATACCTTCCGAACTATCCTTAACACCACTTAGTAAATCATCAACGTAAAAAATCTCTTAAAACTACACTCTTTGCCTTCGGAAAATTCAGTCCTTCATCAATCGCTAATTGAATCAAAACTTTGGTTGCAAGATATGAAGCCGCTGCAGTTTCATATGTGACAGTATCTGGGCTATATCTCCACAATATTTTCTAAAAATCTCGGTCTTGTTCGTGAACCTTTATTTGTATATATATCATTCGAATATCAGCAGTTATTGAAATATTATGAAGTCTAAATCGTAGTAAAATACAAATTATATCATCTTGTGTTTTTGGACCTATCATTAATGTATCATACAGAGAAACACCTGTGATTGTTTTAGCACTCGCATCAAAGAGCACTCTCAGTTTTGTTGTTAAGCTAGATTCCTTCAATATGAAGCGATGTGGTATATAATAATGTTTGTTCTCTAATTCACGATCTGTGTTTGACACTACTTCTACATGTCCCAGTGAAAAATATTCTTTCATAAATTGAATATACTGGTTGTAAATTTCTGGCATAGATAGCAGTCTCTTCTCTAAATACTAAAATCTTCTGTACGCTATTTCACGGAAATCACCTAACGCATCTCTATTATGTTTGAATGGTAATGCAACTGAATAGCGGCCTGTTTCATACCTAAAATGAGAACTTTCAAAAAGTTCTTCGCAAAGTTTTCTTCATCTGTTAAAGGTTGTACGCGTAGAAATTTTTCCATCTTCCAAAACGAATTTGCTAATTCATCTGTACTTGCATTAATGTGATTTACATATACTGGCTCAGTTGTATGAGATTCATAATTTGTAGTACACGAAATTATCCATCCCAGCCTCGAATTAATCGCGAATGGAAGATTTGGACCACGTTTGACAATACCTCCCGTCATTAAATGCAGAAACACATTTACACCAAGTAAAATGTCAGTTGGTTGTGACTTATAAAATAATGGATCAGTTGAACTTAAATTACTGAAGTTATCAAAGATGACTCGCGGTAAAGATACACAAGGAATATTACCTGTCACCTTATCAAGTACAAAAGCTAATGTTGATACTCAAACATCACTTTTAAAATGAGAAGTGAATAAGAAATCGATCTTCCCATAACTTACGGTATTAAATTCTGCTAAACAAGACACAGAAATAGAACTATCTTTCACTTGTAATCCTAATTTATTCCTATATTCTCTTGTAATAAATGATCTCTGAGATACAGTGTCACATAAACATCTAAGACTTCACAAACTGTTGTTCAGAATTTTGATTTTTTATCAATGCAGTACACAACAAAATGTGACTAGTTTGATTACTTTTTCCATTCGAATCATAATGAGAGGCACAAACTGTAGACGAAACATCCTTAACATTAGTTGACCTTTACGCATAAATTGTGTATGCGGACACATACTGTTTAACTGAGTTTTGTTCTTTGAATTATTTACAATATGCAAAATATTGTGATTCTTCTTAAAGCAATGTTGACATGTATTTAAACTCTTACGTTTTTTAGCAAGTGCATATTAGATAAACAATTAAAACATTAATGATTAGATTTTCACAAAGTCTATTCCTTGTTGAATTTATAAATTTAGAAATTTCGAGCATTTGGCTAAACTATAATCATCTTTGCAACAACACCACAACCCACACAACAACCAACGTAAGCTACTGAAACATTACTCTTATTCTGAGACACATATTTAAGTATTTTGTTACTTGTTGATTTGCTATTTTGAAGTGTTCTTGCATAGTTCTTTAAGAATTCAGTTAATGTCGTTAATTTCGGAATCTTATTACATTTTAGCTGACGTTCCCACCACAATTTTGTAGAAGGATCTAATTTTTGTAAAATGAAATAAGTCATTAATGTATCCCCAAAATTATCAATGGTTTGATTCAATACTTCTAACGAGCGAATTACTTCATTAATATTATCAACTAAATTTAAAATAGCAATAGCTGATTCATTTTGAATAGTTGGAAGACTTAGGAAACGTTTAATATAGGCAAACATTTGTTCTCTTTTGTTTGAATATCTTTCGTCTAAAAGATTCCACGCTATCTCGAAATTACAATGAGATTCGAATAGTTTGAATGATGCGATAAGCTTCACCTTTTAACGAAGCCTTCGCAGTTTTTGAACATTGGATAAATTTGTATTATTTCTTACTCATGCACTGAACAGATCCTTAAAAGCTATCCCTTCTGTAATATTACCTCCAAAGGTCGGTAATGCTAACTTTGGTAACTTCTTATTGTCATGAACCTGTTCTGAAATTACATTATCAGATTTATATTTACTATGATTTTTTAATATTTTTTCACCTTTAAATTTCCATAAATGAATTTTATCTGCATACTCTTGAGCATTATCTGTTTCATTTTCTATTTCTTTAGTGTCCGTAACTAAACCTTCAATTTCAAAATCAAGCTTCTTTAATTCAGTTTCTTTTTGTCAACACATTCTTCTAATTCCATTAAATTTATTAATCAGCTGTTATAATAATTTCTATTTTCTTAATATAATTAGTAACATTCCTACGTAAAGAAGTTTTTTTTAGTTTTAAAAGTTATAAGTTCATTCATGCTTAAAACAAAAACACAAATTATTCCCAAATTACTTTACACCAATATTAAGATGAAATCGAAACATGTATCTTTCATTACAACAGTTGTAGAGACATTAGGTTATTTAGTAGCAGGAGACATGAAAAATATGCACTGCCTTCGCCGGGGATCGAACCGCGGACCTCTGAAATACCGGCTCAGTGTGCTGACCATTACACCACGAAGGCACGCTAAGAATGTGGGAGATATACCTTATATACTCCCCTAGTCAAATCCTGGTGGAGAGTCATCATCCACATCCCTTTTAGTTCGGGCGCCAGTGTAGAGACATTAGGCATTTTTTGGAGCAAGAGACATGAAAAATATGCAATTCCTTCGCCGGGAATCGAACCACGGACCTCTGAAATACCGGCTCAGTGTGCTGACCATTACACCACGAAGGCACGCTAAGAATGTGGGAGATATACCTTATACAGTGTTCTTAAAAATCAGGTATAAAGCAAATTCTTGTTAAATAGAATATAAATGTTCAATATTCACTTACCACACAAATTGAAGTAATTTTTCACTTCCAACAAGCGTAGTTACAATGCGTTTCGAACAATCATTTACTATCTTCACTAGCACTCCGGCTAGACTTTAACCTCCCTAAAAAAACGAGGCTTACCTAACAAAGTTTCTCTCGGCTGGTACACAGAAATATACACAAGAGAAATGAACTGCACTTTTTTCACTCTTATTTAATTACACTAAGTTCTAATAATGCGAAGATTACTATTACAACATAGAGAGCCACTACGGCTGTCACAAAAACAAAGTTCTATTCACCACTACTTTTGCTGCCACATGAAGCAAGTAGTAAAGAGAAACTTACGTTTTTAAAAGGGAAATTATAGATTAATTACTTTACACTTCTGGTTGGAGCGGTCTGATGAGTCATTAGATAAACAAACCAAGCGATCTTACTTTTTATAAGCTGCTTGCAATACTCACATGAACAAATATAAATAAATTAATCTTTTCTTACAAAGTTTTACTAATAATTTTTCATGAAAAATGTATTCTGAAAAAATTTAGAAAAGGATGATAAGTAACTACATAAGAGATTACATCTATAAGAATTGTTTAATCAATTATAAAATTAATTTCTTTCACGTTTGTTAATTTATCAGTAAAACTTTATAAAAAAGATTAATTTACTTTACTTCTGACCTTTAGTAGTTAATTATGTAAGTTTAAAATTCTATCACGTGCTGTAAGTTGCATTAATTTTCCACTCGTTTTCCATTTTTAAAAGCTTAAGCTTCTTCCTTTTTCAGCAAAAATTTATTAGCTTAGTTCAAAATTATGAAATATAAAAATATAAATGTTCTTCTTTAACTCTTGCGCTCACAAATCATTATGCGAATATGCATTTACAACTTGCGAAGCCTGAAAAATGCATGACTGCGATGTTATCGTCATGCGATGATTTGTGGGTGCTTTATTTTTTACCACGGTATTCTTGACGACGATGCTTTTTAAATTGCGAAGTTATTGAACCGCTTTATTTTAGATGACGATATTTTGTACCACGATGTTTTAGAAGTGCGAGGTTTTCTCTTTGCTTTCTTTCCTCCCACGATGTTAAAGTACTTCTACGTTTTCGCCTTCCGTTGTTTTCTCCGCGATGTTATTGTCCGCGATGTTTTTGCCGCTATGTTTTCGGCGGACACTATATAAAAATATCTCATTTAATAATATCACATTTCCAGCATACTTTCTTACAAAAGGAGGTGAAACTGCTAAACGAAACGGTGCCAAAACATAATGTAGTAAATAAGGATAGAAGAATACTCGACTTCAAGTTATCAAGGTTCATGCACATAAATGAACTAAATTGCTGATGCTAACTCAGATACAATAGTAATAACTTGTCTAACATATAGATTGATTCAAAAGGTCTTTAATAAATTTCAAACGCAAGGAATGTAAAACATCTCGAGTTTAGAGTCATTAGGGCTTTTGAAGCAGGAGATATGGAAAATGTGATATTAAATGTAATGTTTTTGAACAAAATAAACCAAAATGAAAAGTGTCCATAGTATTGCAATCGTAAAGAGTCGCTAAGGCCTGCATTACGAACAGACTTGTGTAGGGTTGTTTATTGTTTTTTGCCAGAATTATCTTCCACTCCAAAGGTACACTATTGAGCGTGCGCAGTAAGTGAAATTCGGTAACATTGATCAACTCAATGTGCGGTTTGCCATTACGCCGCCGGGACTCGAACCCTGGACTTCTCGAACACGCGTAGAATATGCTTCCAATTACACTGCGAAGGCGTGCGGAAAGGAGGGAGAAAATACCTTGTATACTCCCCCCTTTTATAGGGCGACTGGGGATCAGGGGACCCAATCGTGAAATTCTGGTGGCGACGAATTGTCGTCCAGCGCCCTTTAGTTCGGGCTCCACTGTCGAGTCATTAGGGATTTTGAAGTGGAAGGCGTGAAAATGTGCATTGCCCTAGCCTTGACTAGAGCCCTGGACCTCTCGAATATACGTCGAGTATGCTTCCAATTACATCACGAACACATACGGAAAAGAGGGAGAAAATACCTTATAATTTTGACTTCTTATAATAATAAGAAATAAAAAAACACTTTTGCATCGAAAGGTGTGTCTGCGAACATCGCCTGCGTGTGATAATTAGTTAACAGAAACATTAGTTAGCAGCTTAATATTAGTTAACAAAAATTGCGATAAGCAGCATGAATCATTAGCAGTCAAAATGTTAATGTTGCGGGAATAGGATGAATTACTCTAATAATAATGAAGGCCAACAAGCACTTTATAGGACAGAGAAGGGAAACGGGCTAGAAGCGAAGCTATTGTATTGTGAAAGGTTCTAACACAGACCACTTTGAAACTGGATCGTTTGAGATAAATAGTTATTGCAATTAGCAGTGAATGCTTCGGGTAGCTGCCATTGAAGAAGGAGCTGTATGCGTAACTGAACGGAATCCATCTCTAATAGTAGTTCCGAACTATTTCGCATTATGTTGGCGTACTTCAATGCAAAGTAATGCAAATACACTCACTTCCAAAAGTTAAGCACGGAGAGGAAAATGCTAATTTCCGGAAGCCAATCAGAATTGAAGAAGATGCAATTCACTGCAGAGGTAGTTGGAAGTATGCAAATATGTGAGGTAACAACCAATCGCCCTTTCATGTCAAGAAATGTGCAAAAAAGGCAGTCTTATAAGAAGCCAGCTTTATGAAGGGTTACAGAAGTTGACTGCAAGTGCTGATAGGAGGTGTTTAAAACTTTCGTATAGTTTGTTTTCAAGACATACGTGTTTCTGTGACTTCCAGAAGACGAATGGAAGATTCTGAGCGCTGGCGTGCTGTGGGGCGCATTGAAGCAGGACAGTCGATCACAGATGTTGCTCTTTTCTTCGGCGTTCTTCATTCTGTAATTTCACGTTTATGGAACCAATTCCAAACCACACAGACAGTTGTCCGAAGGCCCGTAGCCGGTCGCCCAAGGGTTACAACCCCCGCGGAAGCTCCATATGTTGCTAGTTTGCGTTCCTCTATCCGTCCAATCAAGAGGGGCACGATTACAGTAGTGCAGGGAACATGTCAATTGGAATGTGTCTGACTGGGGCAATGTCATGTTTATTGATGAGTCAAGATTTGTTCTGGAGCCAGATGACAAGCGTATAAGGATATGGCGTGAACAACGAACACGCAGTCAGTCCCAAAACATCACCGAACATCACGCATTCCGAGGCGGAAGCATTATGGTGTGGGCAGGGATTTCATTAGGATACCGCACCGACCTGCACATCTTTAAACGGGGTTCTTTGACGGCTGTCCGGTATCGAGATGAAGTCCTAGAACCCATTGTAAGATTTTACGCTGCAGAAGTTGGCCCTACTTTTGTTTTAATGGTCGATAACGCACGTCCTCATAGAGCTGACACCGTCGATGACTACCTGGAGAGTGAAGGGATTGCGCGTATGGCGTGGCCAGCATATTCGCCCAACCTTAATCACATTGAAAATCTTTGGGTTGCTCTCGGCCGTGCTGTATCTTCACGTTTCCCACCTCCAACCACTCTTATAGAGCTGGAAACTGCTCTACAAGAAGAATGGCGATTACTTAGTTCTGCGGTGATTGACCACCTAATTGAAAGCATGGTTACAAGACGTAAACGTTGTATACAGATGAGGGGGGCGGGGATCGCATACCTTATTAATGTCCTTTTTTCATTTTATACTGTTTATTTTCTCTTTATACATAATTCTGTTTAAGTGTCCAGTATGTCATTATCTGATAACTTACAAAAATTTAATATTGTTTTCATTTCTGTATATAATTATTGATTTTGTTTTATGCATAAATATATATGCTACTTTCCTGTCGAATTTTGTATCAATCAAAGCAGTATTTGTTGATTTTTTTGCATTTTACATCTTCGTGCTCAACTTTTGGAAGTGAGTGTATTACACGAAGGGGACTTACATCTGTTTCACACATATTCACTGCAGGAAGAGGATTACGCTCCGTGTATGAAATTCACGTGTTTTTGTGAACATGTGTAGTATAGCGAAAACCTCTGGTCCGATTTTTCTTCATCGATACAATACTTTCACATTTGAAGGTGATGTAAATGGTCTAAATGTGTATTCGTGAGCTTATAAACCCACATTACTTACACGTTTACATTTCTTCTGAAACTCTAAGCATGTGTATTCTAATAAACGTGCTTTATTACCTTACTACGTAAAGTTTTATTTTAATTAACCCAGTTATTTTATTATTTTGGTTTTACTTAGTTTATTATTTTAACTTGCACTTTCGTCAATTTCCACCGGAAGGCAAGTGAGTTAAAATATAATAAACTCCTTGTTCCAGAATTTTTCAGGTAGCACTTAGCATAAGCTAACCGGCATTCTGCTTGGGTTATGCGCTGTTGTGCAAAACCTGCCGGCATTATGTTTTTGCTAATTCAGATTGCTTAGCAAACGCTTTGTCAGGATGAGACAAGACTTAGATAAGGCACGTTAATTTTGTACTTTTCATTAAAAAGTTCAAAATTAATGTGCCTTATCTAAGTCAGTGCCTTATGTTGTGTTTAATTAATGTGCCTTACTAAATTTAATTTGAACTTTTGTTTTATTACTCGCAAGCTAACAAAGTTAAGTTTGTACAACCGTCAGGTCGACCTCTTAATGAATAGTTTTATTTTAAACTTTTTCTTTAGTTGCAATCTTTTTAGTTTATACGGAAGGAAAATCGTCCTACCCCTGTTACCTCTAGTCTGAGGTGAATTGGGATTTCAAAGTAATACTAGTATAATTTTACCGGCATATATATTGTTTCCTGTTCCTTTAGTATATTTAGATGGCAGTTGCGCGAAATGTTGTTCATGTTAAAAAGTTTATTTTAACATTCTTCTCTTACTTTTAAAATCAATTTACATGGGCTATTTAATAAAAAAAAAACGATCTGCTAGAAGAAATCAGAGCCACATGCATTGTTACCAAAGTATCTAATGAGCGGTTACAGTCTGGAGAAAAAATTACGCACATGCATGGGACTTTAGATGGAGCTAGTTGGTTGTGGACATAAGCAGAAGGTGACGAATCGATCGTGTGAACAGTCCAAGCAATCATTACTTCTTCAGGTATACTCAGAGAAAGACACGAAAGCAATGAAAGAAGAGTGAATAGTTAGTAACTTTTTTGACGGCAGAAGGAATAGGTGGCACTGAAATTTATCGACAGGATGTATGTACAGAAATCTGCATGGCATACGTAAGTGCAAAGGAGTGTTATAAGCGTTTTTAGATAAAGACGATTATTAAACATTGGCAGGGAAATGGTGATATGGTGGGGGAAAAAAACTGCCACGGACGCCATTGTTGCAAAAGTGAATGAGCTCATTCAACAAAACTGACGAGTAACTGACATTACGCTCATGAGAGTTGGAGCTATTCATGCAATTGTTAGGAATCAACTGAAGTTCCGCAAAATGTTGCCCGGTGCTGCCTCACAACGTAACTCAGAACAAAGAAGTATATCGTTTAAGTTATGATTCAAAATTCTGCAGTCTCTGCAGTATGTTGAACAAAGTACCTTAGAAGGGGATGTTTTTATGTCAGAGATAACTACCGGTGCCAAGACATGGTGTTATCATTTTAATCTATAGTTAAAATGCCATTCTCTCCAATGGAGACATTCAAGTTCTTTTCTTGCCAAAAAATCGAAAGCAAATCCTTCTGATGTAAAGAAGGTGGTACTGACATTTCTTCTTAGATCGAAAAGTATCTCTCTTGTCGACTTCAAGGAATATAGAATACTAAATTCCCAAGGTTTTGATCAAAGATCAGCCGAGGAAATTCAACTAAAATGCCCTTATTCATTCTTGTACAGTTTGGTTCTTTCACTGGTGGTTTCGCATATTTTGATGAGCTAACGAAAGCTTTACGATGACAGAGACTACCGTCTGCAGTGCTGGTTAACCATTAAGCAAAATAAGCACGTGGTCAGGGCATCAAGGAAAAGGAGCACAAAAAAAAAGTTCCTTAGGAACTCAGGAAAGGGAGCACCAGGTACAGGTACATGTAAAAGTATGCGGGATACCAACAATGTCGCATGGGTCAAATGCTATTGCCTTGCCATACTACCTAAACGTAAAAAAATTGCTAAGTTTACAAGAGTTCAGAAAAAAAAAAGATTGTGGAGATGAGCATCTGATGCTTTCCAAACGATGTAGAGTTTATCTGTTATGGTACACTGTGCAATCCTACCGTATACCCGTATCCAGCTTTTATTAAATATGATGATTTAGAACAGTGTTCTTAAGCTTTTTGGTATACGAACCCCATAATATTTAAGAAAACGTTTTGGGTACTCATAAGCGTTGCGCAAATTCTACACACGCGTGAGTGAAACTGTCAGTTTCTTCACTTGTAATGTAATATAGTATTGCAGTTTTAGATCATTAATTTTTAAAGTAAGAGGAACATTTCTATGGTAAAAAAAGGTGTCAAAATGTTTTCGCTTTTAATTTATCTGTACTTGGTAATTGTAAAATTATTATAATAAGTTAAAGAAATATCAAAATTGTTAAAATTTTTGGCGAACCTCAACTGCAGGACATGGTCGCTCCCCACAGGCATGGGGTCGCTACCCACACTTTAAGAAACTCTTATTTAGAGCATAAAGAGATTACTATATAATTCAATTTGAAATTCACAAATTAAATATTCGTTTTGATGCAACAAAAATAACAGATAAACATAATGAGATTAGTATAATAATACTGGGAGAGAGCAAATGGAGCACCACAAAAGTTTCCTATTGCCGATTTTACGAAGGAATATATTGTAGAGCTAAACCAAGACTGACAGAGGAATAATGGGAAAAAGGCCGTAAATTTAAGTTTAGGCACCGAAATCTTTTAAGTGCTTAGAGCATCTAAAAGTCTTAATCCGGCCCTAGCCTTTGGACAGTAACGGGAAGGAGAACTTTCACAAACGGTCCCACAAACAACTTAAAAAAAATCTTAGGAGAATGCTTTCGTACTTTTGATGTTTCGCTGGTGTAAATTTCCGAATAATAACGGCAAATATTTCTGAGAAATATTAAATCTATACTGGTATAAGATATTTTTTCACCCAATAAGAACTTTTTAATCAACCGTACACGGAAAATAGCCCGAATAAAGCATACATCATGTATTGTGTAAAAAAAAAAAAAAAAAAAAAGATAAATATTTCACTTTGGCTTGTTGTCATGACGTTTATCACTTTATTTTCTGTTTATAAAGTAACTCGCGATAACTGGAAATTGTATGATAACACAAATTTAACAAATTTGAGACTGCTCTGTATTAATTTAACGTTCGCGTGCTTTTAGTCACCTGAGCTTCATCATTTCATATCTATAGAAATAAATTTAACCGCATGTATTATTTCATGATCTTTTACAAACCCTCATTTTTAATAAATTAAAAAACACTAGCATCTAATTATAAATTATGAATGATAGTTACAGGATGACAACACGATAGGTAACATTTAATATAACAAGTTAAAGGCTGCAACAGGAGCTATTCACCCGAGGCTCCGATTTAAGTTCTGATAGCGCGTATACGGTTATCAAAACGGCTAACTCGTCTTTCTTTCGTACTTGCTTCAAAACGAAGATCATTTGCTATAAAATGGTAACTATTTCTATTATGGCGGTGATTTTGCTGAGGAAGTTTGTGAAAAGTTCTTTGTGTTCTCTCTCAGAATCACTATCTTCTTATTTTGAATAAAGTTTTTATTCTGCCAGATCTTGAAAGTCTTCGCTCCTAAAGCTGCCACAAGAAACCTGCAATATTTCCTCAATAAGCCGCACGTTCACCTCTTCATCCTTCCGCTTTGTTTAGGTTGAGAATTTTGTGAACAATAGATCCTTCTTGTTCCAGAGCCTTGAATTTCCTCTTCTTCTTCCGCCTTCCTTTCATGCACATTCCGATTATTTCATTTCAGGTGAATATGTTGGATACCGCATTCATCGTGTTAACATTCTTCCAGAATTGCTTGATAGATTATTTATTTTCGAAGTCCTCTTAATCAACAAATTGCTGAAATTGTGACGAAAATGATATGCTATAAAAATTGATATAATTCGCTGATTCATTTATTTAATTAAAGGAATAGTGTTGGGTGATAAATAAATTATATCAAATGAATTCAGGATTTTAAGTAGAGAGGATTGCTTGGAGCCTTACCGGTCAGCACTAGAGCGTTTTGTTCTATATTAAGTTCACAGTATTGTTGTGTAGATTTATTAATTACTATTTTACAGTGCTTATTAATTTTATTAATTTACAGTGTATAGTAAAATTTTAATGTTCATGTTAGAGCAGAAAAAAGCTTACAGCGATAGCCTGTTTTTGCATTCTCACGGGAGGAGAATTTTTGGGGTCAAGGGTCAGCGACCAGCTGCATTTTTTCGTCCCCTTTTCTTGCGGGGACGAACTTGTGTTTTTTTTTTTTTGTTCAAAGGCGATCCGCTT
>KK119587.1:166544-196755 GCA_000611955.2 Stegodyphus mimosarum
AAAAAAAAAAACACAAGTTCGTCCCCGCAAGAAAAGGGGACGAAAAAATGCAGCTGGTCGCTGACCCTTGACCCCAAAAATTCTCCTCCCGTGAGAATGCAAAAACAGGCTATCGCTGTAAGCTTTTTTCTGCTCTAACATGAACATTAAAATTTTACTATACACTGTAAATTAATAAAATTAATAAGCACTGTAAAATAGTAATTAATAAATCTACACAACAGTATGGTTTAACTGATAGGCCAAAAATATAGGGTAAACCATGTTGACAAAAATACACACGAAATCTGTTCTGGAAATTACCCATAGTGATCCAAAATTTCTTATGAAATTCCCAAATCACAGGTAAATCTGTTTATAACTGATGAGGTTTCGAAATACTAAGCAAAAAGAGGCTTAAAATCCCCATTAGCGTTGTTGCCCAGAAGAAAGGTTAAGCAGTCTTTCGGAGCTTTGACTCCTGACCCTCGCTCTTCTCCAAGAGGTGTGCTGCAATATATCCTTCAAGAAAAGGCTAGTTTCATACACATTAAGCAAGTTCAGGCGGTTATTTCTTTTGCTGAAATGTGCTTTTTAGAGTTGTTGAAAATGCTGAATCAGCTTGTGTATGTGCATTTTCCGCTTCTCCTCTAATCCGTACTTTGTATGCTCTTTCGTTTCTTTAAATGTTTGAACCAGCTTCGTAAGCAGCAAAAATAGCATAATTAAATACACACCCTTTAACAGCTGGCGTTTACTATTGTACTGTCAATGTATTCAACATTTATTACTTCTGTGGAAAGTAGTAAGCGGTGGAAATCGTCGGTGTTTTCAGTGCAGAGAAGCCTAAACATTTTACCACTTCTTAATTTACTAATCGCTGATAGTTGATTCCTTAAATGATCCTGACAAACCGCACGGGGACTATTTGCCTTAGAAGGAATGTCTTCGTGGGAGACATAATAGATTTGTATTTTCATTACACTTAAGAGAAAACCAAAACTTTTGTATAGTCAACTCATTTCCCGTGCTTAGAATCCAGGTGTTCACTACTGCAACTACGTACATTAATTCATTAAGAGGAAACGTCTTAAAAAAGACATAGCTTGTGTGACAGAATTGTATTACATGTTATGTATAAATGAAATGAATTTACAGCTGGAAGGAGATGGACTGAAATTAATCAAAAATGAGGGCTGTTATTTCTTTATTCAGTATGCAAATCAGCTTTAGCCAACTCTATGCAACTGAAGCCTCACTTATTTTCAGCCCTTGGATGCACTTCCCAATGATTTTAAAAACAAATTTCAAGAAAACTCCCGATTAGGTTTTAGACCCATTTTCAAAAACTGAAAGCTCAAAATTACCACAACAAATAATGTGAATTAAGTGCAGTGACAAATGTTTTGAGAAAAAAGAAGAGCCGAACACCTGACTACGAACAATTCAGCGCGGAGGTTTAAGAATGCTGTTGACAAAAATAAAACCTAATATAGACAAAATACATCTCACCAAGCACACACTTCGCTATTATGATTAATTTTTAATATTACTTTGAATTTCCTTCTTTGCACTTTTACCGTCATTTTTTCACTTAGACAGATAAGTAACCTCTGTAAAAATTAAAAAGGCTTATCAATAAATAAAATTAAAAAGGCAAATCAATAAATTAAAAATTAAAAAGGTTAAAAAGGCCTTTAAAGGTTTTAAGATTTAAAAAAATCAAAAGCACAATTTCACTTTTAAATTTATGTATAGATCATTCACCCGAAGGCGGACCTTAACAAAAACATAAACGAGGGGGAGGGCACTTACACCCCTAAAAAACTTTGAGATATGAGTAGCGAGCAAGGCGAGACTAGGGAATTGTCCTCTCTACGCATGTGCCTTTCTCAGATCATTCTCATCAAACATCTGGCTTCACGTTCCTCCACCGGCGGACAGTCATCGATGTTACGTTTGCAGGTTCTATCTTCCATGACCGCTAGTCGAGTAATCGGAACTCTTCTTTCTTCTCTACCGGCACTACTCGTAGAGTTCTTATTTCTTTCTTCCTGACTTCAAGCTTATCGTTAAATGTGTCAAATAATTAGCAAATTGCGTATATTAAATGCAGCATATCAAATGTAGGTGTTAACGCTATTATCTTACACTGCAGCACATCCTTTGAAAATGTTCCAGCGTCTTGCTAACTGTTGAAAACTTAAAATCATGTCGACCTTACTAACAATGTTGCACATTTCGTTGAATCACCCGTCTGTACCAATTCGAACTTTCAAAACTCTGCAATATTTAGTTAAGTTAGTTATGTTATAACTTACATTCCATTGGTCGGGTTCTTGCCATATCTAGAGAAGCGTTTCTGTTTGTAATAACAAAATTAATAAGTTGTGAATTTTCCGCAAACAGAACTTTACTCGTAATAATTTCTCTCGTTCAGTTTTTCCTTAGGATCAGTCTACCTCTATAATTAGAGTAGATGTATTGTCAATAATTTAATATTAAAATTTGTGAAACAATTTTTGTGAAAAATATACTGAATGATGTTGTAGTTTTTTTCTCTGTCTTTCTTTTCTTTCCTCCCCACTTTTTTAAGAATATTAATTTGAAAATGACCTTAATTATTTTCATTGTATAGTTTTATTGATAACTGCGTTAATGTTTTGACTAGAGAAAGGGACCTGCTTAACTCTGCACACGTCACTTCAACAGACAGTATCGTACATATGTCAGTAGAAAATATTAAGTTTTCATGCTACGAATTTAATATATTTCATTTGCTGCAGCAATATGCACCATTAGTTATGCCAAAAAGCTTCACTCCTGTTCTTTAGCAGTTCTCTAGCAGTGTAATATCGACTTTTTAGTTTAATACTGATAAAGCTCCGATGAAAGTATGTAGTAACATTAGGTTATTTCGAAACAGGAGAGATGAAAAATGAGAAATGCGTTCGCAGGGACTCGAACCAGGGACCTCTCGAATATGCGCCGAGCGTGCTGACCACTATACCACGAAGGTATGCTAAGAAGGCGGGAGAAATACCTTATAGACTCCCCCTTTTAAAAGGCGGCTGGGGATTAGCCAAGTCCAATTGCCAAGTCCTGCTGGTGGAGAATCATCATCCACCACCTTTTTTAGTTCGGGCGCCACTGTAGAGACATTAGGATTATTTCGAAGCAGGAGACGTGAAAAATTAGCAATGCCCTTGCCGGGACTCGAACCACGGACCTCTCGAATACGCGTCGAGCGTGCTGACCACTACACCACGAAGACATGCTATTAAGGCGGGAGAAATACCTTATAAGTATACTCTTTCAGCATGACTTTTGAGTGGAAAGGTACATTTTCCCGGAAGTACTTCAGGTAATTAGCGTTTTTGTCAATACTTTCAATACTCTTTAGGAAGAGCTAATTTTATGTGAAGTGGAGATAAAAAGAATTTTTTGCTTTTTCACAAGCATTTGAGGTAAAATGCTTTGCTACAACTGAAGAGATTCTCGGACAGCGTTTCTCTACCAGTGCCCTATTTTCCTACTCACGTATCAACAACTTGTACGCTATTCAAAGACCCTCACAGGAATCAAAATCACCTTCAACCATCGACTTTAGATGCCATATCAAGCATACTATGCATCAATCCAGTGAAGTGATTTTACGCTTCAATAATTTTATCCAATAAAATAAGAGCAGTATAATAATTTTTATTTATTATCCTAATTCTTGAGAAAATCATTAGGAATCTTGGAAAAATAATTAGTGTCAACAAAAATTATTGTTGTCTACTCCCACAACTGTATGCAGCTTATTACTAAAACTGTCCTAAAGAGGTTACCACATTCGTCCATTCCTCCTTTATTTGCATATTACTCACATTAACTTTCAAAAGATAACATAAGACAGCCACTTTCAAACTCTCTGTCCAGATAAAGGTTTTGAAGTAATTTTCAAATAAGAATAATCTCATCTTAAGTGTCATTGTGTTAATTATGAATTAAATATGTATACTAATTTTCAGAATTTGCAGATGTAGTAATTCAGTTGTTGTCATATTTTTCTGCGGCGATTAAAAGCGCACATTTTTTGCATGTTGTAAATTTCCATAATCACATTGTTTACAATGTAATGTTTTTCATGAACTTAAAGTAAATCAGGAATCTAAAGTGAAGAAATTTCAGCTGCGATGTTTCCACAATTTTGTCTACCATAAATTTATATTAGAGATTTTTATGAAGTATGGAACGTGCGAAAATAACTTCATTTATATTTGGGAATTGTTTCTTAGTCAAATTCTTGTAAAGAAGAGCTTGTTAAATGTAATTCAGTTTTTTGAAACTTTCTCTTTTCCTTTACCAAAAATTTTAATACCTAAAAAAAGTTAAAATTAGTTTTATAAATAGTTAAAACTGAATTAGGTCTGAAGTTTTCAACAAGTTAGGATCTTCATTGTTTCAGTCTCATGTTCTGCAGTGGAGGTCCCACGAATATCTCATTCAGAAATACTAGTCTGTAGTTATATTTGCACAATATGCTATTGCATTTCTTTTCAGAAAGGGGCATGTAGGATGCTAATGCGCTTGCCCTTTAGTGTACATTCAAACAAAAAATCATCCGCTGTTCGTTTCCATTTATTTGTTATTGTTAATTACACTATCTCAATCTTCTTAAATGACTCTAAACAGGATCGTCTCTCTACTTTCCACTTTGAAATGAAAAGAGTCAACATAACCTCCTCCAAAACACATAAACATGAAAAATAGATCGTTTATCCTATTTTTAGATAATAAACAGTAAAAACTATCTATTTTATAGATTATACCTTATGTCGCTAAGTAAGTGCAATCAGTTTAACAAAGTGCACATCCCTTTCAAAAAATTATGCAGATATTGCCATCATTCTGTTTATACATCTTTCATTGGAGTCCCAAGCATTGCAAGTATCTAATATCCTTAATTTCCCTTTTCAGCCTTCCATTAATTCCATAAATGAAATATTTTTTATATCTTACTAATTATGTTAAATGTAAACAAATATTATCGTTTAGATCTGACATAAACTATATCATACTGGTAACAGCACAGAATTTTCTGTTTTGCACCTATGCTTTAATATGTTATATTACTAGTGTACTGATATTAATATTATTATGTTAAGCCGTGTTTTTAGCTTTTAACAACAGAGATTAATCTTACAGTTACACCATTTGAACATTTTAAATTACTCTCATATTAAAATTTAACTCTGATTAAATATTTGAATTTTGCTCTCGGTAGCATCTATTTTCTGAGGCAGGTGCCTCACTCTGTCTACTCAAAACACTGCTCTGGTATAACTAAGTTCCCAAAAATAAATAAAATGAGCTTCACAAGTATTTGAGCTCTACTTTAAAAAATGAATTCAATATTACATACACATCACACTCCCTTTTACACTGTTTTAAAGAGTGATTTCCAAATAATTGAGGGTGAAATGAAACTAAAAATGAAGAAAACTTAAAAATAACGCAATGAAAACTAGAAAAAAAAATTTCTTTTTCCGTCGCCAGCAATCATAATAGTCATATCATGTCTAAAAAAATTAAAATAATTTTCAAAACAAATTAAAATTCACAAATTAGTGTTTAAAAATAAACCCTGCACTTAAATTGAAATACCTACTCTAGAAAGCAGAAAAAATTGACAGCAAAATTAATATTTAAAGATAACGTTGTACGCAAAACACAATATGTACAGTATTCGGACGCGCTAAAGAGTTGTTTAAAGTTAAGCATTGAGTATAGACGTTATGGATAAAGACATTTGTAGGCTATGTAAGGGGGTATTATGCATATAGAAAATATGATGATGCATAAAAGGTTTTCATTTATTTCTTTGAAGCATTCCTTAATAATAAAATACAGTTGATATCCGACCATGAAGCATTTTATTGGAAGATAACCAGGAGCATGATTAAGAAGTTTTAAGAGCTTAACTAAAGAATAAAATTAGCTACGATGCAGCAATAAATTGTCTAAATAAGTATTGTAATTCAGTTTTAACAGCCGGTTTACTGATAGTAGATAGTTTATCCCATTTTTAGAGAATCTTTTAAACTAAAGCTTTGAACTAAAGCTGTTCTAGGAAACGTTTTTGCCGTTTTGGTGACGTTTGTGTCGTTTTGGTTAGATCAGTTACTAACTTCAAATAAACTACTTCCCTACTCTAAGCATTCTGAATTTACGAATGTGAGTAATTTAAGTCCTCTGCACTCACATTTGATGTACAGAAGAAAAGCGTTTCGTAATACTGTAAACTCGGTTTAATTGAAATGGTGAATAAGCATGAAAGACCGCAAGTGCTTTAAATAAAATTTTTGTTGTTGTATAACTTTTCTGAACTAAATGCATGTTTCACAATGAAACTACATGGCTTCAGTGTGCTGTTTGCAAAAATAGAGAACTGTGAAATAAAATCTGAGTTTAGGGGGGGAGGTGACATCAAGAATTCGCTTTCAAGAATTTGCTTTGCACTAACAGTTCTCTGAAACAGTTTCCTTTTACGCCTCCTCTTCCTTACTGTTGAAAGAGGCGGCATAAAATAGCCCAATGTATAATAGAAAATTTTTCTGTAAATCTTAAGGGAAATTTTGCCATTCCGTGCGCAACTTTTCAGTAACTAATCGCTGATTTTGACATTTTAAAATTTATCGCTCAATGAACTTTTAGCTCTTAGTTGAATACCACGAAGATTTTTTTCCAAACTTAATTTTTTTTAGAGTTCTACATTTTGGTCCAGCCACAGGTGACAAACTGTTACTTCTTTATTTAAATTAAAATATTTTATGAATTTATATCAAGTATTTTCAACTTCATTCATATTTCATTGTTTCTGTAATTTAAAAGTGATAATTATAGTAAAAATAAATATTATCTCTTTTTTTATAATTACTGACTTGTATTGTTTCCTTTACCTGATTTAAATGATATTAAAATGTTGTTTGTGTAAAATAACATTCCAAAATAATATTATTATGAAATCGAAATGCATAAGAAAGAGGTATTTCCTTTTTGTAAGATAAGTAATTTCTAGATTAGGTTGCTGCAGTTGAAAAATACCCAGAAGAAGATCATTCGTAATTTTAAATAATATCTATGCCATATAAATACACTGTGTAATAAAATTATATATCTTCTGTAATACACACATTTACTTGACAAAGATGCTTGTTCTTATATTTAATTGTCGAAAATAGTTGGCAAGTTTCGATTATCCGAAAAGAGTGTTGACAGAAATGACTCCTCCCCCCCATTTAGCTGAGAAGAAGATGGCTTCATTAGAATTTATAATTTCCTAAAAAGATACAATGACTATTAAGTGAAAAAATAAAAAGGAAAAAGACAAAAGAAGAAAATTATATTAATCTTTAGTATAGAATTTTTACATCTTTGCCCTCACTTCAGTGCAATGAAAGAAATAATTTTAAGAAAATAAGACGTTACGTATTCATAGAAAAGAATGTATCGTTTCTTTTCTCCTTTATGTAATATTAATTACTTAAAATTAATTTTGCTAGGTTCTTATTGTGAAATGTAGATTAACTATCAGAGTTTCAGATTGTTTAGAAATATATATCTGGAGGCTTTTGCCATAAAATATTAATTAATATGTCTCGAAATTTGGCTACGTAATAAATTCTGTTTACTTCAGGAAGTAATTTTCGCAATTTGCAAATGTTGAGTGAAACCTTTCGGCTGTTTCCGTCTGAACGCACCAATAGAAGGTCATTAAATGATTTCTCTTATTGCGCTTCTGTAACACTTCTGCTGCTTCACACAAAAGATGCTACCCTCCTCCGCATCCTTTTACCAATGAAAACATTCTCTGCATTCTTAGGTTTTCTGTCGTGTGACGTTCATCGTCCTGCATAAAAGCCATGGATGGAGCCCCATCGAGTTACCTGCCCAACAATCCATCTTTCTTGCAAGATCCGTGGAAGTCACCGCAGCCTTTCAGTCCCATTTCTCACTCGGGATTCGAGGCGGAAGAGAAGTCATGCGGGGATCTGGATTCTTGCCCGAGATCTCCGGTCGATCTTAATAGCTTTAGTTTTTCACCTGTTGATATGGAACCTTTGACAAGCCTCTTTTCTTTTAACACATGCTCATCGCCTTACAAGTAAGTAAAATCTTAATAAATATTACTTTACAAAACATGAAAACCCTTTTTTTTTTGAAAAATAAAGTCGTATTATTGACGTCAATTGTTTTATACAATTCCACAAGGGATGAATATTTGGTAGCATTTTCATTTGGTAAGAGGAATTCAAAGAAGGGAAATTATTTCAATCTATCGGAATGCAAATAAAATGTAGAAAGCGAATCAATAATTCTAAAACAAAGCAAAACATTTTACCGCGGTTTTCATAACTGGTCGCATAAATTAAGCTTCTTTCTCAATATAATAATAGTCATTTATTTCGAAGAACCTTACGAATATTTTTTAACTATTTCATTCGCCAAATAATTTTCCACACTAAATCACATTCTTGAAAATAATATTTCTGATAGCGAAATAAAGAAACATTATTCTAAGGTGGCACAAAAATATTACATGAAAATATAACACAAAGTAACAGTTCTGAAAAACAAAATTAAGAAATATTAGTCTAAGTGACACGAATGCATTTTCTTTTTGAAACATAAAGTCACATTTTTCTTCTCAGTTAGAATATACAATACTGAAGAATAGACTATATTATTTTCATATATTAAGGCAAAGAGAGAAAATTACTATTTTTGCAATGCAAACAAATACAAATCGAATGCAGAATGGGAATCACCAGTTCTAAAACGGGTCCATACAAATGAAATGCAGTAAATGGAAATAAAATGCAGAAAGGAATCCATAATTCTAAAACAAAGGGAAACCTTTTTCAGAAGTTTTCTTAACCAGTCATTTAAATCTCATTTTTAAATAGGATATCAATAATTTTGCATTAAAGAGGAAAAGAAATTTTCGTAAAACGAAATTTTACGAAAATTGTTCTTACATAATAAATTTACCAAACAGTATTCCACCTTAGTGCATTTTTGAAAGTAATACACTTGAAAACAAAAACTAAGAAACTAGAGTATTACTGCACAAAAGCATATTTTATTTTTCTTGATATCCTGGTTTTAAGAAATTATCTCAGATTTATGCATATTTAATAAAATTAAATTCTCAGTCAAAAATCTAAAACTTAATTATTTTAGTTTTAAATTTGGAAGTAAATAGCTAAAAAATGAAGTTGCTTTCATAAGAAAATATCTGGATTCTTGCAGAAGTATCATTATATTACAGTAAAGCACAAGTTCTCAAACTTTCTGAATTTTGTACCACATATGTGTAGCATCATATACTACCATGTGCCAATATATGTACAAAAAGCAGCCCATTTTACATTCATTTAAATCTTTTGTGTAAAAATTGCAGACCAAAAGTAATATAATGTACCATCAGTGGCACTGTAGATACATCAGGTATATTTTGAAAGCTGGAGAGATGAAAAATGAGCAATGCTTTTGCCGGGACTCGAACCATATTAAATTTACCAAACAAACAAACCTCTCGATACGCACCGAGTTTGCTGACCACTACACCACGAAAGCTTGCTAAGAAGGTGGGAGAAATATCTTATATACCACCCTTTTAAAGGGTGATTGCGGATTAGGGGACCCAATCTCCAAATCCTGGTGGTGGAGAATCATCATCCACCACCTTTTTAATTCGGGCGCCTTGTAGAGACATTAGGTATTTTTTGAAAGCAGGAGAGATGAAAAATGAGCAATGCCCTTGCCGGGACTCGAACCTCGGAGCTCTCGAGTACTCGCCGAATTTGCTGACCACTAAACGACGAAGGCACGCTCAGAAGGCTGGAGAAATACCTTATAGTACAAGTACCATGAGTTAGGGAACTTTCACTAAGGCGCAAAGGTGGGGAAAAGCTATAAATATTTGTACATCATACCTGATTGCAACTTCTAGCGTTTTTATTTATTTATTTATTTATTTATATTTTTTCAGTGTGTGCTAAACCGTTTGATTCTTATTAAAACTAACATGTGTATTAATTAAATTGAGATAAATCTAAAAGGGAAACACATAAGCAGATCCTATCAACGAAATTAAATTAGAAGTTAAGAAGGCTCTGAATGTGGCTTAAATTGCTTAGTAGATTTATTTTATGGCTGGGGATTTGAAAGTGTAGGATTTGGTTTCTAATACAAGCAACATCTTAAGAATATGAGTTTATTTTCTACAAAAAATACAATGAATTGTTTGATAAGTGTGTTTAGAAGAAGAACTTTTTTTTTCATTGAAGTTAAAGAATATCATACCGAATATCATTCAAGACAGAAGGTAGATTTTACTGCATTACACATAATGAAGGGCTAGCTTCTCGAATTAGACTCTTGATTGTTAAGAACTGAAATTAACAACCGCTTGGTAGTAATGGGTAATTAACAAATTTCTGTAAATGAAAGCAAAAAATTATATTGGAATTAATTACTATTAATGAAAGAGGGAAATAGATCATGTGCAATGCTACGCCTTTACATCTAAATTAAAGAGCTTTTTCCTATTGCTAATGCTTAACTCTTGTAAAAAGTAAAGAATTTTGCTCGTTTTTAGAAAGTTTCATCTAACATTATTAAACTAAGAGATTTTCTTTTTAATTTAAATATTCCTATAACATACACAGCAATATTTTGTAATACTGAGTGCAAATATATATTCTCCAGTGACAGCGAACAGACAGAAAAGGGGATCTGGACCCCTTCCAAATGTTAGACTGGCACACAGAGTGGCCAGAAAGTAACTTTTTACTTGCACATTATTTCACTATAACTTTAATAACACATTAACAACATTTACAGCTATTTGTCCAAAATATCCGTATGTGCATCGCCATTATCTTTGCACAGTTTGATACGCCTGAATGTCCTCTTACTCATCTGCTTTAGCATCTGGGGTGTCACATGCTGGAAAGCTTCAAGCACACTTGCCCGCAGAGCACCTTTGATCACGTACTGCTTCTTCCTGCCGTGTGATTTCATGATCCCCTACAGGGCATTAATTTGGTGTTGTAAGGTATGGACTTCGAGGCGGCAAAGGAGAGCCAGCGGATTCGGTACCCACATACATCCTATCTACCGGCCAGGGAAATTTTCATCAAGGCATTTACGACCAGTAAGTGTGAAATGGGAGGGAGCTCCATAGTGTTGGTAAACAACCGTATAGTTGATGCTCAAATTCTGCAGCTATTGAAGAAGCCAGTCAATCTGTAGCGACATTAGGTACTTTCTGAAAGCAGGAGAGATGAAAAATGAGCAATGCCCGCAGGGACTCGAACCACGGTCCTCTGGATAGGCGTCGAGTGTGCTGACCACTATACCACGAAGGCGGGAGAAATACTTACATACTCTCCCCCCTTTTAGAGGGCGACTGGGGATTAGGGGAACCAATCGCCAAATCCTGCTGGTGGAGAATCGTCATCCACCACCTTTTTTAATTCGGGCGCTAATGAAGAGTCATTAGCTTATTTTGAAGTAGGAAACACGAAGAATGAGCAATGCCCTCGCCAGGACTCGAACCTCGGACCTCTCGAATACGCCCAAGCGTGCTGACCACTACACCACGAAGACATGCTAAGAAGGCGGGAGAAATACCTTATATACTCCCCCCTTTTAAAGAGCGACTGTGCATTAGGGAACCAATTGCCAAATCCTGGTGGTTGAGAATCATCATCCACCATCCTTTTTAATTCAGGGGCCACTGTGGAGACATTAGGTACTTTTTGAAAGCAGGAGAGATGAAAAATGAGCAATGCCCTGGCCGGGACTCTAACAACGGAACTCTCGAATATACGCCAAGTGTTCTAACCGCTACGCCACGAAGGCATGCTCAGAAGGCTGGAGAAATACCTTATAAATAAACATCTCCAGATAAGTAACCTGGCTCACAGAATTCTCAAGAAGTACGAAACAAAGATGTGTTGTTAGTCTTCACCACCAAAAGCATGAGATGACAAAAATTATTCTGCATTTCATTCTAAAAGTGTGGGTTTTCCTTTTCTCATATGAAGTACCCGCGAGCGAGCATATCCCGATAAATAGCACATTCATCAGAAAAAAGAATGCACTTCCTAGAAGGAATAGTATTGGAATGGAATGTCATTTGAGCTTTGACAGCTGAGGTTGATGGTTTGGTAAAACCATCGAAACTAGGCCTTTAAAAATTTGCAAATATAACGCTGATTTTTGTTGTTTGGGTATTCTAGATTAAAATTCCGTATGCTTCCTGCCGAGGGTTTAAATCATCGTCCATGATTTCACTGGTGGCCACTGGCCGGAATGCTTACAGGTCTATGTCCATTTGCATGTGGAGTTGCATTATGCTCCTTTTAATTCCAAGTTCTGCAGCATATTTCTGGTCGATTTGCAGGATAAAAGCATCACTGACACATTAACTTCAGCACATGTTTCCCTTTGGGCTGATGCCCGACCAGAGAGGGGGGCATCCAAAGCACTTCCCAGGCAAAAAGCTGTATGCTGCCATGTGATTAAAGTCGTAAGACTTGGTGATTCTTTATGGAACCATTCACGAAACCTATCCATCATCTGCGTCATATTTTTGTTGTTGTGCTTACATTCATGGACCCACACACCTGTCACTAAGCGCTCCTCCAAAGTGAAGTCGCTGGTATCTGCCATTGTTCTTCACAAAGCACGGAAATGCGACACAATGAACTGGTCAACGACAAACTTTATCTCCTCCCCAGGCAGTCACACGGCAGTTACGTCCCAAACAATTTGAAATTCACGTGAGGAGAACTGTTGGCATATCAATGATCAGGATGAGATTCAAATGTTAAATAGCGTACCGTCTTGCATTGTTACATGTATTTAGTTCAGGTGTAAAGAGAATGTTTCGCCTCACAGTAGAAAAGAAAAAAATACACACTTTTTATCATATTTTTAATTTTGTTTGTATAAGAATACAAAATTTAGAAGAAGAAACTTTATTGCCGTGATATATAACTTATCTGTTTTAAGGAACACATTAAAATAATAAACGTCTTCTAAATGGGCAGTTTAATATTCAATAATAGTAATAAAAATAATAGTAAATAATTAAAAAATTTCTTTTTAAATTTATTATTAATATATTATTTATAATCATATATTTAACATTCAGAATGCAGCCCAAACGGTATACTGGTTAGGAGAGCCTACTACAGTACCGAAGGGCCCAGTTTTGAATCCCGGAGAAGACATGGAAGTTTGTAAATGTATAGTGTCGGTGCGGCGTGGCGGCACTTTAAATATGCGGCGAGCCTAAAGTCCTCTCGTGTAGATTGGTGGGAGAGGAGAAAGCTGGGAGACCCCCAAATCCCACCCGGGGTGCTCTCCCTCAAACCTGGGGGTGGAAAATAGAAGGTCCAACCTCTCTTCGGAGTAGGCTGTGGCAACCATTCTTCTATGTGATAATGGACACGACGACAACAACATTCAGAACTCTTTAGAAAAGGCCAAAAACTATAGAGGATAATAAACACTTTTTTTAAATACAACATTGCATTTCTCTTAAACGTTCACCAACAAGGTCACAACAAATCGTTCAACAACAAGGTTTTTTGACAGTGGCATCCGACATAAAAAGCGATGGATGATGATTCACCACCTAAACTAAAGGGGTATTCAAGGGGTCCAGGTTAGAGTCCTAGCGGAGCCACTGCTCGATTTTCACCTCTCCAACCTCAAAAATCCTAATACTTCTTGGAGATTTCCTGTTGCGGAAAGAATAATGACCATGGCTCTGCAAACATAACCCCAAACACACGTGATTATGTGCGTAGTAGCAATTTATTCTCTC
Source organism: Stegodyphus mimosarum (assembly GCA_000611955.2). NCBI lineage: Eukaryota > Metazoa > Arthropoda > Arachnida > Araneae > Eresidae > Stegodyphus > Stegodyphus mimosarum. Next base: position 180,418 of record KK119587.1, read on the forward strand.
ATTTTAATTGCCTCCCATAATATTTTAATTATTAAAAGAGCAATAAATATTATCTGCTTTTAAATCATGTTTATAAAAATAACTTTCCTAATGCAAGGAGGCTAACAGTACAGACACAGTATCAAAAATCAGAATGATCCTTTTTCTTTTCTTTTTTCGTTTTATATACATATCACTTAATTTATATATGTTACTATGTTTAGAAGTTTTTGGCAGTTTCTGGATCTTCATCGCTATTTGTGTAAAATTCGTAAGTTTTAAGCTACGGACAAAATAACAGATTCGCTATTTACAACCTCACCAACAGATGCTTTTTGAATAAAACAACAATCATATTTATACTAGTGATCTAGAACTTGCCACTCTTGTCTGCTGATTCTTTTCCAAACTGCAGACGTGTGTCCCAGTATTTAACTGCGTCACATAACTGACATTCATTGGCATTGTCTGAAGGAAATAACATTGGCCAAATTTACTCAGATAGAAAAGCAGGTAAGGTACGACATCGTCCATTTTTAATTACTTTTACGGAAAAGGCATTCATTCTTCTAGTCTTTACATTCCAATCTTTTTCCCTCATTTTATGTGTAAACACTCACAAAATTGTTTTTTATGTTAATATTTTTTGTTTTAAGTATGAACAATTAATCTTTCAGTCTTTTATCGAGCTAAATTTTAAAAGCTACTTACAATCTCATTCTAAAGCAAAAATGAAACTGTTTCTTTATTTCTAAATAGCTTCCCGTTGCTAACATTAGCAATTTAGTATAACGGGTGGCATTATTAAACTTATGACTGGAAATGAAATAAACCTCATAGATACCTAAATGAAATGAATATTTTCTTTATTCAGAACTACTCATCCAACGGAATTCCAACAACAGGGAAAATCAAAACATGCTAGAAAAATAGAAGAGAAACACGCCAATGTGACAATCAAATTCGCTGAAACAACCTTGTATTTGGCGTACATTTACTAAAAACACTCAATCGATTTCGAGGGCAGAGATCGAGGGCATCAGGAGAACAAAATATATTGTTCTCCTGATGAGGAGAGACCTGTAGCTGCCCTCGAAATCGATTGAGTGTTTTTAGTAAATGTACGCCAAATACAAGGTTGTTTCAGTGAATTTGAATGCTAAAAGAATTTTCTGCGTTTTTAACTTTTTATTTATTTTCATAATCTAATCTGGAGAAGCTGAAGTACTGAGCTGAGAAAACTTTATGAAACATTTGACAAAAGTCAGAAAACGTTTGTAAAATAAGTAAACCTTGAAGCATATTTTTGAGGGAAGATTTAAAGAAAAGGAAAATAAAATGATCAGTTCCGAAAGAAAGATCAGAGTGTAATATTAACTCTGAATTAGGTAGATAAAAATGAAGTGGTAAAAGTTAGTCATAGATCGAAAAAATATTGAGGATTAAACAGTGAGCAAATCCTATTCAAAAATGAAGGTCTAGAGTATTTATGCTTTCAAGAAGACACACATTATTATAAGAATCTTTCTTGATAGCTCGTAACAGCAAACTATTTGAGTTGTACCAATTTATGTAACAAGCTGGATAGTAAAAGCATTGTATAGAATAATTATAATTAAAGTGAATCAACTTAGACATATATAGAGCTCATTCGGGTTGATGTTTTTCCTTAAAACTTCTTGTGGATCATGAAGAAAAGAATACTGCAGTAAGAAAAAGTAGTTCAAATTTCGATAATTAGAGCGCGCTTTTCATGCACTGTCGAAAGGATGCTATGAAATCCCCTCAACTAGAAGGTACATGGATTCAAGCCCGGAGAACGAGGAGACCAGGCACTTAAAAACCTTTTCGAAATGACTCGAACATCTCTAAAGTTTTACTTCTCGGCCAATATGAGATATTGCACCATTTTATATGAATGTAATAGGTTCTAAGGATTCTCATTCTTGTAAGACAGAAATGACTTGCCGCTGCAGAAGTTCGCAGTAACAGACAGTGGTGGTGGTACATATTTTAGGCCTTGATGTGTTCTTATGAAAGGAAGACCAAGAATGAAATCAGAAGTAAAACCATACCGCACGTTCACGCAATCAAAACAGAGGCTATTAATGTACAGCATTGTTATTCGTAGTACCCCATTTGCTACAGGTCTGAGATTTCATTACTCCATCTAGGAAAAAATGCGCCTCGTTTCACCACAAAATTTTCCAGGACAGTGCATTTTCATCAGTTATTCTCCCCGAAAACTGACAAGCAAAATCAATGCTTTGATGTGGTTTTTGAGGGTGCAGCTTTTGCACCATGTGGACACAGTATGGATACCACTTTAAAAATGGATTACAGAGATTTCCGTATCGTATACTAAGAGATAGACAAATTACCTGACACCTCTAAAGAACTTTCCGAAGAATATAGAGAATAAGACGCTTTGTTAACCAACCAAGCAACAGCCAAGCAACCGCCACTTCTACAGTTTCATTTAAAACTTGTTTTCGTCCTCTTCCTGGCAGAACTCCCAACTGCTCAGTCTCTTCAAATTTAATAATCAGCTTTTCAAGCCATTTTTCGCAATAAGTCGTTTGAACAAGCCTTTTAAATGCAAATATTCTTGAAGTACAGCTAAACTATCATTGCAGTCCTTGTGAAACAACTTCACAAGCAAAGCCTGATCTTTCTTCTCTGAAGGCTGGGTGAAAATGACTTTACTGGCATTAATTATTGATATTTAAACAGTTCGTATTTGCTTAACACCCTTCATGCATTGCAAGGAAAGCGCCATATATTATTCAAAATTTGAACTACTCTTTTTTACATTTTTCTTTTCTCCACGGTTCATATAACACATATACCAAGTTTCAACGAAATACGTCAATCGCGACAGGCTGTTTATAGATCCGAGTATTGTAGCTTAATTATTACCATGTTTTCCCTATTCGGAAGTTAAGCTTAAAGTGAGATGCTGTTACATCCCTTTGTTTTTAGCGTCTCGTATACGAAAAACTATCTACGGTTTGTTATTGAGTGGAGACTAGTGACGCTGGAACGCCTTAGTGCCACTTGGTCCTTTCCCGTTTCATCCTAGGCTCGAAATAGTGCCGTTTCGTCAGCTGCCCTCTCCTACTGATTATCTCTTTTCCTTTTCATGCGCTGTTCGAAAAGTCACTTTAAGGTAAAGTTAGCACCTGTTTTCGTGAATTAAAACGGTTTAGATGAAATGTCCTTCATTACTTTGACCTGATCCTTCTTTTGAATTTTAATATTTGTTAAATATTTCCTTTAGACAAATTATTCTGGGCGGAAGAATGAGTTTCAGGCAAAACTTTTCACAGTCCCAAAACTGTGTATCTGAATCTAGTAATGTTTTTTGCTGTTTAGTGTCCTAAAACAAAAGCACCACTGTTCAACTGCTTTGAAAGAGAGTGTAACAGAAATATAACTGCGATTAATGCACATTCTTTAATAACAGTACAATAATCGCTCTTTAATGCGGACATCCATCCACGACTTTAGAGAATTTTGGAGCTTCATGCATGTGGGGGCATAGAAAGGCGATGTTCACTGCCATTGTTTGTTTATAGTCTTAAAAATGCAGGTCTCTTTCAAAACGCTACCTCTTACAAATATCGCCAATAAAGAATTCACTATAATTATTTTTTAACAGATAATGGAGTTAATTTAATCTAATGTCAATTAAAATGGGCTCTTTATACCTAGAGAAATTTAACAACAATATAACTCTAATTTTTCTTTCACAGTTAGTTGTTACATAAACTTAATTGTTTTTTTGTATAATTTTCATTTTATTGGTAACTGATATATCTCTATGCACATTCAACAAGTCTGCAACAAATGCAAGGCAAATTATTAAAAAACTAAAAAAATTTAAACATCAATAATAATTTTTCTATTATTATACATAATATTACTAATTAATGATTAATTTATATCTAAAAACGACGAACTTTGAGTTTTACAATTCCTTGCTGCACATACTTACGTTTTCTAAATACAAAAATGTAATTTAAGCAGATTTCGGAATAAGTCATAGAAGCAGTTCCTTCTGTTATTGAATAACTTTGTTACTCATTTTTTCTGGTTTGTAAGTGCTAAGAATCGGAATATTTCAAAGAATATTTCTTGTAGGACGAAAGAAAAAAAGGAGAATCCTTTGTTTCATATCGGATGAATTGAACTGAAGACAAATTCTCCTCTGCTAGCTATTTTCACATAACTTGCTGTTTTTGGAACATTCTAGGACATTTGCTTAGCAAAATAGTAGAAACAATAGAATTAATTCATTCTCATGATGATAGAATCTGATTTTTTTAAATGTTAAACCTAATACTATATTGAAACTACACTCACGTTTGTGAAAATTGCAACACCATGAAGGACTTACGCGAGTGAGCTGAAATTTTCAGGAAATGCAAAGTAGCGCATGATATGCAAATGATTAGAATTGCAAATCCGTAGCGCATGCGTATGCTGAGCAGCGCCCTCTGAACGGCTGATGGATCCGAATAAATAGACGGCTGTAGCGAGGCGTGTATGGTTATCGGTGGTTATCTGCTAGTGGTAAACGTTAACTCAATCTGTACTTATGCCTCGTCGACGAAAGAGAGCGAGATTTGAACAACTTACAGAGTTTGAACGAGGGAGAATCATCGGCCTTCGTGAAGCTGGATTGTCGTATCGTGCAGTAGCCTCTCGTGTGCAGCGTAACAGCAGCACAGTGATGCGCGTTTGGAAGCAGTGGACGGACGAGTGTCGGACAACTCGGAAATCCGGGAGTGGACCCCGAAATGTGACGTCAGCTCGCGATGATAGACACCTGGTCCGCATGGCGCGGACGGACCGTACAGCTTCCTCTAGACAATTGGCAGCACTGTGGTCAATAGCTACAGGTGTTTCATTGTGTGCTTCATCAATTCGTAGACGTCTGCTGCAGTGTGGACTGCGCGCACGGACTCCTTTATACAGGATCCCCCTAACGCACGACCATCGCCGCCTGCGGCTACAATGGGCCAATCAGCATAGAGACTGGCGTGCTGATTGGCAGCATGTCGTGTTTTCTGACGAATCCCGCTTTAATTTGTGGTACCATGATGGCCGCATTCGTGTCAGACGCTATGCCGGTGAACGCCACCTTCCGGAGTGCATTATCGAACGCCACAGTGGACGAACACCCGGAGTTATGGTCTGGGGCGCCATAGCATATCATAGACGATCTCAATTGCTACGAATTGTGGGCAATCTGAACAGCAACCGGTATATCCGTGAAGTTCTACAGCCCGAAGCTGTTCCCTTCCTTCAAAGCTTGCCAGGCGCTGTATTTCAACAGGACAATGCCCGCCCTCATACTGCTCGGATTGTTAAATCCTTCTTTGCAGCGCAGCAGGTACAGCTTCTTCCTTGGCCTGCGTGTTCCCCGGATATGTCGCCAATTGAACATGTGTGGGATGTCATTGGTCGGCGTCTTGCTCGTGATCCTCGTCCTGTTGCGTCTGCAGACGAACTTTGGGTACGCGTACAAACGATATGGAATGCTCTTCCTCAGTCAGACATTCAAACTTTGTTTGACTCCATGCCACGTCGTGTAGCAGCACTTATTGCGGCGCGTGGTGGCCACACAAAATACTGATTCTGATCTCTTGTTCTTGTTTGTTTGCTTTGAACATTTAATCATTTATTTGTATCACTACCACTCAACTGTGTATTAAATTGCATTCAATTATGACAATTCCTTCTTGGTGTTGCAATTTTCACAAACGTGAGCGTATATTAGGTACTGACGAATTATCTCCTCGGAAGTAAAACAGTCGCCAAACAGCGCGATTTAGTTTCAGTGATTGATAAGGGTAACGCAAGAGCACACACTTATAGCATCTGCGCTATCGTATCATGTAGCCGCGAATTATTCTCGATAATTCCCCTTTTGTTTTTATGAGCAAGATTATAAATTAACGATTATTATTTTAATTTTTTTCAAACTTATGGGATCCTACCATAAAGAGAGAGTCCGTGCTAATGGACAAGATATGGTACAAGATATAAGCTGAATACGGTCGACAAACAAAAATAGATTGGAACAATTACCTGCAGGAAGTTTCTGCTCATAGCATTCTAAACAGAAGTTCCAGTAAAATAGGAGGGATCTAGAAAAACAGTAAAAATCAATGAAAACCTTTTTTTATGAATCGCAAAATTGAAGGTGGTCGAATACTGATTGTTTAATGCATAAAGAGGCGTCAGTTCCTTCAGAATTGCACAAGAATGATTGGCCCACTTTTGGCAGGACATCCGCCAACTTTCATGGTTTGATGGTAGCCAGATTTCTCAGTCTACGGAATAATATATAAGTGTCCTTGCTTATATGCACTCGCGGAACAACAACGATAATAATAATAATAGTAATAAATCCTGTATACACAATAAAATATATACAAAGAAGGCTTCATTACATTCTTTCAGGTGTACCATCATCAATAATTAAGACATTTTTCTTCGTATTTTTCTAGAAAATTAAATTATCTCGGGTTCCATCTATAGAAGCTAAGCCTAATTCATTATGCTGGTGTCAGTATACCAAAGATTTCACAGATTCAAATTTAGGGATTTCTGTGACGAAGTTTAGTCCTAAATCTCATGCTGCTGAGAGAATATCGATATAAATTTGCTGATTTGGAGGAAGTCCGTAAGGAATTCATTTGCATTTTGTAATATATCTCCATATCTCGATCTTAGCTGTGTTAAGAATACAGGTATAGTTTCCTTCGTATAATACATGAACTTCAAAATTTGTCAGTAAAGTTCCGTTGCAATGAGTTTTTCAGTAAATCTAACATTTACTGTCATTTTTTAAATTCCTTTTTAATGTATATAATCTATTCTTGAATATTACAACTTGATGACCATATCTTATTTCAATAAATTCGGGTTTCGATAAACTCAGGATCACAGTTTAAAATCGAAATGAATGAAGATGTCAGCGATGAGGGGATGGAAAGAGCAGCGAATGAAACGGGAAGATCTCGTCAGTAGGTGTTGTTGATAAGGAGGACGAGGTACAGCGAACGAAACGCCATAATTTTGACCACAGGCTGAAAAGGGAAAGGGCGAAAAGAGAAATCCACGATAGAAAATAGGGTCCTCATAGTTGAAGAGTGAGGTATTATCCCGAACATGCTGCTTTGGTCTGTGCTTCAATCTAAAGCGAGAGGCACTTTGTTGTCCTCGCTAGTGTGAAATGGCTGGTCACTTGTCCGTAGACTCAGTGGCTTGGGGATACGTGATTGGGAGTTCCTGCATACGTGAGAGCTGTGGGAGGGGGCTTCAATGAGCCTATAGACCCGGTTAGCAATAGCGCAGTAATCCGCGTCCCCTTTATGAACTCTATAGTAGGTGGGCGCTGGATCAAAATCTTTCTTACTTTTCAAATATGGCTTCTTTAAATATCGTGGATTCTACTGATAATATTCTATCTAAAAAGTTCAGACAAAAATATAAATGCAAAAGAGATAAAAAAACACAACTGGAATTTCTAGTAATTAACGACTCAAAGGCGATCTACAAAACCTGTCACTTTCCTCATTCGTAGATGTATACAATTCCGTATTGAAGAACTCAAGAATATCAAACAGCTGCTGTCTAGTGATCTTCTTGTTGAAATTGTTTTTCCATCTCAATCCGTTACACGCGTTGAAATGAAAAAGTTTGGGCTTGCCGATGTAATTACCTCAGAGCACAAAACTTTAAATTACTTTCAAGGCTTCAAAGATAGATGTCATCTTTGTTGGGAAAATTTAAGAAGTGAGGAAGTTGTTTGAGCTGTGTGACCAGAATGCCTGTGCTGCTAGGCGAATAAAGAAGCTTAAAGAAAGTCATTTGATAAATGCGAAATGTATAATCCTGATCTTCATTTCACCTGATCTGTCAAATATATCAAGGCCAAGTATTTACATTACCCCCTAAGACCTTACACACGGCCACTCAAAGATGTCCTGTTATGGCAAACTCATATGCGCAAGTTGTTTTCTGGAAGATTACCACAGCAATAAATGCAATGCAAAACCACTGTATGAAAACTGTAAAGACTAGCACATTCTCTCAACTGTGTCCCAAAAAATGGAAATCTGAGAAAGGAGTACAGACAATAAAACTTACGCTGAGGCGAGTAAATTAGTAGCACAGTCTCAGCCGCTGTAAAATATATCATACATCAATGCAGTTAAGTCTGTTTAATTAACAGGCCTGCAAACAGCAGTACGTATAAGAAATAAACAGCCAATCCAAAATTTACAAACACACAGCACAGAAATCAATAGAAGAAATACTAAATAATAAAGAAGCGAAAGATAATTAAACTGAGAATATAAAAGAAAAAGGAAAGTTTAAATTTTCCAGAAATGTGAGTTTAAGCTTATTTGGAAGGGCAAAACTCAATCAACTCTTTGGAGGGGTCCGTTTATATCATTGAAATTCTGAGGTATATGTAGAAGAACTGGACATCTTGAAACATTTATTCAAAACCAAAAAGCAGCACCAGAAAAGCAAATACCATGCATAATGTCTATTCTCGTTTCATGGAATTGTAGTAGCTTCCACCAAAATCTTGTTAACATCAAAGATGTGACCGATGTACAACATCCTATGCACTTAGCAATTCAGGAAAATGGAACAAGAAACTAAGCTTAGGAGATATTCTCTCGCCAGGAAAGATATTTTGGTAGATGAGCTTGTCAGATTAGGCGTAAGTCTCGTCTCCTCACTTGACTATCCTTTCAGTTCGATTTCTTCAGCCACAATCCTCCAAGATGTTGCTATTCATATAAGTACATGGAGTTTGATTTCAGCTTGTCCATTTATTTGCCTCTAAATCATCACATCAATCAACGGGTTTTAGATGACGCAATAGAGTAGCCTGAACCTTTTATCATAATAGAAGACTTTACCAGGAGTAGTTCGATCTGGGAAAGTAAGAATACAAATTCTCGAGGAAGAGAAATAGAGCAAATGATCGAGTGTAACTGTCTTTGTCTCCTCAGTAATGAACCCGATACATACTTCCATGAGCCTACGAAGATATTTCGCACTCTATATCTTGCTATCTGCTCATGATCTCTCTTGCTCTTTTTTTCTTATAGTGTCGGCATTGTTCTTTATAATAGCGGTCATTTTCCCATTTTTGTAACTCTCGGACGAGAAGGAAAAAATCTCATGCCAACATCGCCTTGATTTACACTTGATAGGGCGGACTGCGAACTTTTCTTATCACTTGCAGAGGTTCTAGGGTCATTAAGTTGTCGGGAGCAGGAAATAACAAAAATATGCATTCCCCTCTCTGGGATTCGAATTCAGTTGATAGACGTACGTGCTTTTCATTTACACCATGAAAGCACGCAGTAAAGTAGGATAAGGTACCTTAGATTCTGCCTCACTTAAAGAGCGACTGAAAAGGAAGGACCGCGTCACCAAATCTAAATTTTAGCGAATTATCGGCCACCATGTTTTAGTTTTGGCATCACTTGTAAAATATGTTTATTTCGGAGTAGGAAACGTGAAAAATCATCTGTGTCTTCCATGAGATTGAAAATCAGGGCTTCCCGCTTACTAGACGGACATGCTTCCAGCTATAACATAAAAGCACCCGGTAAGGAAAGAAATATATCCCCTACATTCTCTCCCATTTTAAGATGACTGGGGAGAAGAGGATACATTGTCTAAATCCAGGTGGTTACGAATTGTCATTTTGCACATTTTGCTTCAGGCGCTACTTGTAGAGTCATTTAGAAATTTTCATGCTGAGAAATACGAAAGTTAGCGGTGCCTTCACCGTCGAACTCCGGACCTCCCGTCTGCTACCCGGAAGCGCTTCCAACTACGGCATGAAGGCGTGCTGTAAAAAGGCAGAAAAGGCCTTATAAATTCGCAGACGGAATGGTTATGACTGTCAATGATGTAGTGGAAGCAGTTACAGCTGTTGTACGTGTATCTGTGACATCAACAAAGTTATCAAAATTTTCAATACAAAGCACTCGAAGGCTATCTGCCTAAGAGGTCAGATGTGTTCATGGAAGACTTTCTAAGGGAAACTAGCTCATACGCACGATACACATGAGGAAAACCATGAAAACGCCCGTGCAGCCAGCCCGTTCGCCGGGATTTGAACTCCGGACTGAACTACCAGTGAAAGCATGGTGGAACAGGAAATGTAAACTGAGACAACATAGAAAGCTGGGGCAACTTTTCGTGGGTACTTCACATTGTCAAATCTTGTAACCTTCATAGAAGACAAAGTAAATGGCAGAAAAATAAGGAGTAAGAGACACACGGACTCATAGATATCCTATGTGTCTGGAATAAAATCCTACATGTCAAATAAATGAGTGCGGGAAAGATTTACGAAAGCATGTGGATTGTAAAAAGACGTTTACTATCCTTTCTGGGAAGAGATGGCGGAATGATTAACAGAACAGAATATTTCTTTCTGCAAAACCTCCACCTCGAGAAAATTGACATTGTGTTGAATCTTCCAACTCGAAGCCTTGCAATGGCTATTTTGCTTTGTTTGAGCTGGAGAGAGCGTTTTTGGAGACATACAGGTCTAGTTCGTGTCCATATGGTGTTAGTTATAAAATGTAGAAGCATGTCCCCTGTAAGTCGTTGGCTGTCGTTCTCATCTTTACAGTCAAGTTTAGAAGGAGCGTTCCTTTTTCAGAATATGGTAGAAGGTTGCTGTCATTTCCACAACAAACCCAGGGAATAACTCGAAGAATCCCTCAAACTATCGGTCCATCACAAGTATTAGTTGCATCTGAAAGTGGTTTGAAAACGTTGTTTAGGTTATTGCTTAGAAAATCAACGAAATCTTGCTATATCAGAGTGATTTCTGTGAAGGTAGAACGACTATCGATAAAATGCTTCTTTTGAAAACCTCCATATGTAAAGCTTTTGTCCAGATAAACCACCTAGTCTCTGTCTTATTTGACATTAAAAAGGCTTATTGTAACGCATGAAGATACGGTATTTTGCGTGAACTTTACGCTAGTGGCTTGTGCGGCAACCTTTCAATTTTCATTCAGAATTTTTTTGACGGCAAGGACTGGGGTGATCTTTCAGGTGTCTGTGAGCAAGAAGATGGTGTGTTTCAAAATGGGCTTTGAGGGTCACTTTGTTTAGCTTAAATGTTAACTCGTTTTTGAAAGACAACTGCAGATCATCCTAAAAAATGCAGAAACGGTCAAACCAACATGGGCTTGTATTTGCAAAAGTGCAGATTGTTTATTTTCACTTTTATCAAAAACGAAATCTCCATCTTAAGCCTGCGTTTCCCCTTCAACCGTCATTAATTCCAGTCTTATCCGAAGTGAAAGTTTCAGGAGTGATGTTCGAACAAAAGCTGATTTTCTTTCTGCATGTGTGTGTGAAGAAAGAAGTGTTTAAAAACGTTAAATATTTTGAAAGTCCTGGGAAATGCTTCCTGGAGTGCGGAACATTACTCAGTGCTCCGTATTTACAGAGCTCTCTTTTGCTTTGCTCTACCCTGGACTATGCTCAGTCATTTATGGATTTGCATGACTTCAGTTTTATTAAAGCTAGATTATTAGGCTCTGCGGGTTCGTTCTTGAGCATTTAGAGCATCTCCCGTTCAGAACCTGTACAATTACTATTATGAACAATTACCTTACTTAAGGCGTGAATAGTTCCAATATTATTTCGATGTAGTATCCCAACCTGACCATTGTGGTAAGCATTCGTTACTCGATGGACATGTGTGGTCCTTCATTTAATACATAATCATCTTTTCCATATTTTTCTCTAAGGTTTCGTTTTCTGATAGAGGAGTATTTCATGTTTGATGCGAATATCTAAGCAGCAAAACATTTCAAAATCCTCCTTTGAATGAATCCTTAAATTCGGTTTCTTGATATTTTCATCTATTTTGTCAAAAGAAATACAAATGACATGCTATACAATCAGCTTTTTCTGGAGCACAGAAATAACACAGAATTTTATATTCTCCTATATACAGAGGAATCGAAAGCAACTGGTCATGTTAGAATGTCTATTGTAATTGACACCATATGGAGAGCAGAAGCTACGTTGCAGGATTTTATATTAATTAAAGTTGGCTAGCAAGATGGTTGAAGCTAAAACGAACTTTGGCAGAGTTGTCGACAACTGCAAGCGAAGTTGCCAGAAGTTCTAAAACATTCAAGCCGTCGGCTTCAGTACTCAACTAATTTGCATTCTGGTGAGGACTGCGGGAAGAAGTTATAAAGTTTCAATTCATAATACTTTAAAAGAGCGATCTTGCTAGCCAACTTTAAAAGATTTTTTTTACTAAATTTTGAATTTCGATTTCTGTTATTTTATATAAATCCCCCCTTGAAGATGCAAGGGGCGGAGTTCGTTCTGTAACACAAGTAGTGCTTTCTGTTAATTTCAAGAGTTAAGTAAAAGGAAGATTATTTAAAGGTTAAGATCTTCGTAAGACTTTCTCATTTGATTCAGACTAGAGCAATGATAACTCGTTTGTCAGTCTAGTAGGATCTTAAGGATTTAAGCTTCTATGCTAGCAGAATACTACAACGCTTGGCCTGCACTCACTTCGGAATTATCTGCTGTGTATTATGATCGTTCTTTCATTTCTAGGAAATAGTATAAATTTTTTTAAATTTATATTGCTTTTTTTATTGCGCTGAGGCTCTAGAAATTTTTCAGATATCTCAAATTCAATATTTGCTGAAATCCTGAATCTAAATCCAAATTTAGCAAATAGTGGTTATCAGATTCTTTACTGTTGGGTTTTAAAATATGAAAGGATAGAAGGATATGAGGCTCCTGACGCGACAGCAAAGTCTTTTGTTGAACTCTCAGGTTGTTTTGCTCCCATCATAGGCATAATTTTGAATTGTGATCAACATAATTTTGAATAAGTGGCCGCGATTTTTGGACTTTTAGTTGAATAGCAGGTTGAGAAGCGTCAATCCTGGAGTGGAATATTGGAAAGGTTTTAGAAGCAGGAAGAACGCGGTTCTCTCAACTCGTCTTAGATTTGGACATATTCGAGGCGTTCATAGTCGCCTTCTTTGTGTAATGCTCCTTTATTAGTGCATCACATTTGAATAGAGTGCTAATTTTTTAATAGACTGCTTTTAAATTATTTTAATAGCTGTGACTTATCTCTTGACTGTTTAATCATAAAAGCGATTATTTTAATTTATTTGAGCATTTAAGAGAAAATACTTTTTATTATTTAATGGAATGATCTTTAATACAGCTTTATTTGTTTTAATATGTTACATCTCGAGATTTTATCTGGTTTAATACTTAAATTTATTATGTGGATTTCAGCATCTGTTTACTTAATGGAATGTTTGGATCATGTGTTTGATGCTTCATTTTAGGTGCATTTTGGAGCATACATTTTAGGTTATGCGCCAAGAAATCCTCCAACCAACCACTTATTAAGTATAGTACTTGTAAATTTAGACTATAGGCTGTAACTACTGATGAAGTGAAAGGATGTAATATAGCGTTAATATAAATGCAAAAAAGATTAAATCATATCATTCGCAACATTTGGGTGCGCAAAATAGTTTCCCCATTAATTATGAGTTCATGTGAAAATTAATACTCAACAATATCTTCTAAAAAACAAATTTATCCCAGCTAAGTCTTCACTTAATAGTAACTGTAAAGATATTTAAATACTAAGTCACGTTGCTTTCAGAGTTGGCATTCAAAAATTATAATTCCGATATTTCGAACAAGGGCTGATTACACCAGTCTAGGGCCCAGGCTACAGATCTTTTTTAGAGTATTTTTGGACCCATTTCCATCGCTTTTGAGCTAGGCGATTGTTGAGCTTCGGTTAGGCTCTAGTGTAAAATTTCACATATATGAGAAATGCTGGAATTGCTTGCAATTCTGCAGCAGACGTTACTTCCCGTTTCTCTAGCAGCACTCCAGCATCTGATGAAGCCGATACCTCGGCATGAGATACATGCTAAAGAAGGATGTATACTGAATCGTCGATTATGATTTTAATGCTCTGGGCATTCATTTTAAAAATGCTGTGTCTAAATGTATGAAAATTTCTATAATGTACAAATTACTGATTTTGAAATTCAGAGGAAAGCTTCGCTAAAGAGTTCTTTGTCTTTTGCCCGTGAAAGCTATACTTTAGAAAGTAATCTGCACGACAGCTAAGATGTTTAAAGGAACCTAACACGAAATGAGTTAAGTCAAATCAAAGGATCTGGATTATACCATCATCATTTTAAACTGTTAAATAATTCTAGGTGAGAAGGAAGGGAGAGAATAAAGCGAAGTTTGCAAAACTCCAAGTGATAATTGAAGTAACCTAACATTAGCACGAAGTAAAGTAAATGTAGCGTAACTGAAATTCGAAAACTAAGCTCGCACGGAATGAAGAGCATTGTTTACAAAGTGCGTTTGTTCCCCACTTCAAGGCTAATCTTAATTCACCAAGTGATTTTTCTTCATTGGAGGAGAATAATAAATAAACTCAAATTCAGCCATGTTTTATTAAACAGAAATCCGAAAGCCACCTCTTTCCTGTTATTTAAATTTCGTATTAAGGCTTTATATAAATGACCAACATTATAAATTCATAAAAATGTGTTTTCAAAGCCTTACAAATCAAATCAAGCGACGCAAAACTTTGTTTTTCAGCAGTAACCATACTTATCATGCATTTAGATTCAGTCTTTGAATTCTTTAAATATTTTTAATATTCTTATAAACAAAGGAATGGAAAAAGCTAATTTTCTGGCATTTAAACAATTAATTTCAGCAGTTTGTCAAAATTTATTTTCTTTAGATAGGCATTTTATCAGTTCATAGCTTTTATAAGATTCAAATGAGTATTGAAACTTTATTTTAATATTCTAACTCTTTTACTGAATATTAAAGAAGTAGATTTAATTCGCATATCCAATGTCAGTTTCTAAATATTCCAAACAACACAGTATTTACATTTCTATTTAAAAATTAAACACTATTAAAGAAGAATTCTACTTTCACAACGAATGGATTCTTTAAAGACTGTGTTTTGCGGTGAATTCTGCAACAGCCTCAAAATATCACTTGTAAGTTGATAGTTTCAGTGTTAAGAGAGCTGAATCACCCATAGTTGATCAGAACTGGGTTTTGTTAGGCAATAATTTATTTGCTTCTTCTAAAATGAAAAAATGAAGTTGTCTGCACATTTCGACTATTTCGACCGTTTTCATTTTCGTAATTTTTTGTGTTATACGTTACTGACAGATAATACCTTTTCAATTACGTATTTTCGAATTCAAAATTTTATAATTGCAAAGAGAGAAGTTTAAAAAGCAAAGAAACTTGGAACAAGACAAAGTAAGGTGTATAGATAATCCGTTAAGAATCAAAGCAGCATGTTGAGATTTAGTACTTTTCGATCACAATCTTGAGATGAAAGAGGAAAATTAGTCAAATCATGACATAAACTACAATCACAGTATTTAACGAAACAACAACCTCACACCAGTTAAAATTAAATTCCAAATCAAAATACTGTTCCCCGTGAGTTGAAGAATTTTAAGTGCAGTTCAGTGCATATGAAAGTCGACTGAAATACTGAACTTCCAGAAAATTAATCTAACTAACAGATTTCTCGTTTCGTTGGCTTAACATTTTTCGTCGGTTTAACATTTAATATTTTGTTACTTTCAAGTCACATCAAAACTGCATTTATTCAGTTGATAACATTTCTGTTAATAACTTTATCCAGTTCCAGTTATATCCGCTTAAATTTAAAGGCGGTTCTGTTGATTTATCTTTATGGTTACTCTAAACATCATAGTCTGAACTGTTAAGTATAAGTAAAACTGCGTGTAATTTTTATTAACACTTCATTTTTAGAAAATCAGTCAGTCATCTTTCTCCAGTATTCTGTGGAAAATGTTTTGTCTAAAAATCTAGAATAGGCAGTTCGTCCCTTTTCTTGTACGCCAAAAACATTACTTTAAAAAATGCTAATATGTAAGTCCATATGACAAGATCATACGTTAGCTATCATGTGAATTATTCATTAACAATCAGGTGGCTGAAATCTATCTGAAACGAGGCTGTAGGAAAGGATGGAGCTCAACGTCCCTTTGAAGGGAACGGTGTCGCCGCGTAATCTTTCGGACGAGATAACCGGATTTTTTCTAACGTTGCTGGGTGCAGAGAACAGCGACGCCATAATAACAAGGGCTTTACCAATTCGGATATCAGGACAATACGCATTATGCCCAGGAAAACCTTTTCACTAGTTGGAAGAAACTTCCATTTAACATCTATTTGCTTTTTTTTTTTTTTTTTTTT
>KK119587.1:215977-239352 GCA_000611955.2 Stegodyphus mimosarum
TGTAACGGCATGTTACATCAAAATGCAGCTGTGTTTACTGAGACATTTCTTTTTTGCTTCTGTCAACAATAGTGCGTGAAAATGCGACATTTCATAAGCGTAATGAAGATTCTGGCTTACGTGAAACTATGTAGAAGGAAAAACTTGCAAATACGTTAGGAAAATGGTGTTTTTCTTTCTTTCAATTTTCCGTTTTCTTAAAAAAAAAGGTGAGGGAGAAAAGAAGGAAAAAAAACTTACTCTTTAAAAGCAGCAATAGAAATTTTAAAATTTATTACTTAGTTTTGGTTCAAAGTTCTTTTCATAAATATGCTGTTTTCAACATCAAAATTTATTAATGAACAAAAATATAATGCGCATGTATTTGAACATTTTCATGAAGTTTAAATTTGTTTTAATGGAAATAGAACAAATTAAAAGAATTTGTTTATGCGGATATAGGCCTGTGATTAACTGGAATCTCATGAGTATCCGCATAATGCTTGGAATTAATAGAATATAAGAAAGAATTTCTCTCGTAGCTGGTTTAACCAAATAACAGCTTACCTAATTTTTTTTATCAGGTTTAAAAGCTAGTCTAAAAAAGAAAGTAAAAACGTATAGATGCAGCTTTAAAATTTAGGTAACCATATGATATTCTTCGATGCTAGATAAAATTTACTTAAACAGTGCAAATGAATTAAATTTCTACTTACTCAACTCAATCGTGCTAATTAATTGTATGGCATAAAATCCGCGCTTAACTGAATTTTACACTACATTGTGTCAGTGTCAGTAAAACGTACCTTCCTTTGATTATATAAACTATTTGGTTAAAAATAAATTTTTTAAATGAAAAAGTAATATGCACTTGCTTGAAATACGTCAAAAATTTACTACTGATATTAAGTGGTTCGATTATCAAAAAACTGACGTATCAGCTTTTAGAAATTATTAGGCCTTTGGAGTTAGGATGCGAAAAATCAATTATGCCCTCTTCGAGACTCGAACCACCGACTTTCCACTTGCTACTACTCTGGGAAGCAAGTGATAGCCTCGTCTACACGAGGAGACATAGCTTCGATTAAGTATTACTGCGCGTCTGCGATACCTTTCGCCAGTCCATCTATACAGGGGATATTTATCTGCGACGCCTGCATCGGGAGGAGTGAAAATTGTGCGTGACGAAAATGACCAAATACACTACCCTCCAAAAGTTAAGGGACAGCATGTTTTTCAAAGCTCACCATTACAAAAATGTCAGTAATATTTAAATTCACAGTTCATATGCATGACAGTAACGAAGTTTATGAAAATATATGCAAAAACAATAGCTCCCCTTTTATTTTATAGAAATGAGTACTTATACACGAGTTGGAGAAAAAATGAAAAAATTGTAATTTTTGTTCACGAGTTTAGTTGTTATTCAGTTTATTATCTCCAGTTGTTATCACAGTTTCGTGGATAATATTCAGGAGAATCTATCAATATCCAGGACAAGTCGTTACCCGATTCGTTGAGGTGGCGGGCGATCGGATGGATGGAAATGGGGATGTCACAAGCTGATGCTGCTAGACGTCTCAGTGTCTCTGGTAGTGTAGTCCACCGACTATGGAATCAGTTTAAGTCCGAGGATTCTGTGTCTAGAAGACATGTTCCAGGCAGATCTAGAGTTACAACACCCGCGGGAGACCGTTATTTAGCTCTTTCGGCCCGAAGGAAGAGTAACATTACTGCGCCTGAGCTCATGACAGATCATTTAGTGGCAACAGGAAAAAGAATCTCAGTTACTACAGTACGCAGATGCCTGGACAATACAGGTCTGCATGCAAGGCGACCATTTGTTTGTGTGCCCTTGACCCGAGGACGCAGAGGTGCCCGTTTATGTTGGGCAAGAGAAACACGTCTAATGGACCAGTCAACAATGTGCGTCTGTTGTCTTCACAGACGAGTCCAGGTTCACATTAGAGAGCATTTCAGGTCGTCAGCTGATCTGGAGGGAACAATGCACCAGATAAAACCAATCCCACATTGTGGAAAGACCCAGTTACAGAGGTGGTGGAATAATAGTTTGGGCTGGGATCTCTCTCGGTGGTCACACTGACCTGCATGTGTTCCATGGAGGAACTTTGACCGGTGTGAGATATCGGCACGAGATCCTTCATCAATATGTCCCCCCATATGCCGCTACTGTTGGTCCTGGATATCTTCTGATGAACGACAATGTACGACCGAACTGAGGTCGGGTTCCTGAAGAATATCTTTAGAGTCACGGTATGGAGCGAATGGAATGGCCAGCTCAATCCCCAGACCTAAATCCGATGCAGCATCTTTGGAACTACTTTGGGGTTCAATTTGCTGTTTTAAGTCTTCCTCTAAGGCTCTTAGATGAGCTTGAAGAAGGATAAATCCGTGTCTGGTCTTTGCTTCCCATTTCACTCACCAACAATTTAACTGACAGCACAGAACTGCGCTGCCGCCAATGTATTGCAGCTAGGGGTGGACGCATTCTTTATTAGAGCCTATTTCTGTAATGTTACCACCCCATGTTTCTTCAAAAAACTGTGATGTCCCAAGACTGAATTTCTCTCCCAAGAGTGCAATTTTTTGTTGTAATTCATGTTTGTGTTGAACTTCAGAAGCATTTTCCGTCGCATTCATTAAAGAACTGTTTAGTCAACGTGTTCTATAAATTTCTTGTTTCTATGTTGCTTCATTCTCAAATTAGGCACACACATACAAAAAAAAACATGCTGTTCCTTAACTTTTGGAGGGCAATGTACATTGTCGCCAGAGACATATTTGGCGAGAGCCAATGTAATTTCACATAGAAGTCATGTGTCCGCAATGCAATGGCGGCTACTTGCAGCGTATATGTTACTCAATAACATATAGTGCGAATCGTTCGGAGCTTTTGTTCTTATTTGAGCAAAAATAATTTACAATGTGATATTTCTTTAGGATCATAATTCTTGATCTATTTCTTTACAACCAGAATACTTTTCACCTTGATATAAGTGATCTGCTATTATAAGCTTCAGAGCAATATATTTTTTCCCATTTATTAACACTAATTATGTCTACTAGAATATTTTTTTCTGTTTAAGGAGATTACTATATTTTTATATTCTGAGAAGTCTGCCAAAGAAGAAAAGCTTAATTTATCCTCTCTTTGCATTTGATTAGATTTTCTGTTGTTAATAGTTTTTTAACTTTTAGGCTTGGTTTAACTAGCTTAATCGCTTGACGCATTTACCGAAGTGTTTAAATTTTCCGTTCAAAATGGGTTCCAACTCAGTTGAGCTGTATTCTGATTTTTCCCCCGCAAAAAAGTAAATGTTTTATTGTTTCTGTATAATTCTGTAATTAACAGAGTTCGGTTGATATAAAAACTGTTAAAATACTTACATAATTTTGAAATTTGAGATGAATGAAATCAAAAGTAAATTTCGTAAACATAAGCTACCCGACATTGAAAATGAAAATCAAGAAGGAGTGACCAAGAAAGTGATGAAACTCAGCAAACAGATAGATACAGCAATAAATAATAAGTTATCTTTTTTTCGAAATGATATGCATAATACAGAGCGAAAACAGCGCCGGCTCAATAGGTTGATTGGTTGGTTAAAATGAAAGGGACACCCAGTGATTCCTATAAGTAAAATAGGTATTGTCCCTTTGCACTTCTATTTAGAATTACCCTTCCAAACTGGGCTATGCGGCATTTACTGAAATTTTGTAAAGAACATAAAATATACATAAGAATATAACATAAGAATATACATAAGAAAAACTTGTATAAACAATTTAAATATATGTACATGGTAGTATAAATTTAGATTTAATGGATATTGTCTTTGTATATTATATTGATTTCAAATTTTGGTAAGGAGCTAAATCAGTTCATTAGTATGAGTTCGTTGTTCTAGCATCTTGTTCATAGTTCTGGTTCTAGTTCATATGTTATAGTTTATAGTATTAGGTTTATATATTGACAGAATGAAAGCTGATATTTTGAGCGTTTAGTTTGTGCAAATTTCTTCTCCTTTGGATAATAGGTATGTATCTTCTTTATAATTCAGGGAATACTTACTTCTGCAAGTACTGTATTCTTCCGTTTTAAGTTTAAATACTGCATATAGTTGCATTAATTTTCTCAAATATCTACGTGAGTTTATCTATCTGTTTTAATTCCTAATTTCGTCATAGTCATAAAAGTTTCCTTTGAATGAAAATATTTCTTTTCAGAGAATATTCCCCCCATAAAGAATTCAAAAACCATGATCCAAATGATGTATATATTTCCATGAAGCATCCATTAGTCCACAACAATGGAAATCAAATAAGTGGCCAGGTTTCAGCTCAAACTCAAACATTTGGAGGACAACTATCACCTCTCGGTTCCATGTCACATAATGTGTATAATCAAAGTATTCCAAGAAGTAAGTAAGCTTTATTATTCGCAAGTAAATGTAACTGGAAAGGCATAATTACCTTGAACAAATTAGTAAATATTAATTAATTCGCAATCTATGTTACTAAATGAAGAAAACAGGCTTTCCTTCAGTTAGAATCATGGGTAATATTATGACGTCTTCGCACTTTCCTAAAATTTATCTTCCTATTCATGGACAAATTTGAAATGTCCTGACACATGGGCACATTAATGAGCAGGTAAAAGCACTACCTGTTGACGTTTTTGCACAGTTGTAACATTTCGCAGAAATTTCACCAGACTTAACTCAGCAAACTTTTAACAATTCCCTGCTTTCATGGTTCTTCTTCTAGTTAACGCCATTTCCTAAATGATGTTAGATAGAATACTACGCTGGTTAGAGACAACCTGTCAGTTCAGAATGTGTTCTCTCTCCCGAACTGATCACATCCATCCATTTTGTTTTGTAATTAAATGAATTCTAATCGAGAATGCGTATTTGTACTTATAACTTTATTTCTTGTCGTCGTACAGTACATAATCTAGTACAACTTACAAAGGAATTCTTTCAACCTAGAGAGTTAAACTGGTTTAGGAAAAAATACTGCCTGAATTTACACATTCAAAAAGAAGGATTTCGAAACTAGTAGCAAAATTAGTAGGAGAAATTCTATAGATATTTTACAAAAAATTAATATTGTTACGTTTTTCTCTTCTTCTTCCTACTTCGTACGTTAAGGGTTCGTGGATTTGGAGTGAATAACGACGACACTACTTGATGAAGTATCGAAACAAATTTTATTGGCCAGTATTTTTCAAGACAGCTCCAAAAACACTTTTGCAGTCGTCGAAGAACTACTACAAACAAGCTGCAACAATCAGCGAAACAGCCTTCAGACTATCAGGCTATAACCGTGAAGACAGGTTTACCGCAAAGCGCCAGAGTACAGTTCCCGACTCTGCTCGTTCTGGTCGTTCTCGGAACTCTACGTACTCTCGAGACTCTCAACTCGCGATGCACTCAACGATACACTAGAGTACAATTCCCGATTCGGTTCGGTCGTTCTCGGAGCTTAACACACTCTAAGCTGAAACTCGACAATGCACTATCTCGCGATACACTAAGAAACGCTCTCGATGAAGTCGACGACCGGCTAGACACTCGCTTACTGACTGACTATCAGCTCACTAGACGAACTCTCCGCGTACCAGCAGGGTTTATATAGCTTTTGGCTTGTGTTCAAGAACGTTCTGGGCTAAACCAGGAAGAATTCGTTCTAGAAAGTTCTCCATGCGTCTATAGCATATCGCCAATTTTGTCGCTAAATGGGCGATTTCTCGCCAAATGGGGGAACCGTGCCTTCTCTTGCCATTTTATGACAACCCTAAGCCTGCTTTGCGGGAAAGCCATCCTACCGCGCCTGGACATTTCGTAACAATATATATGATTTTTGAATCGCCAGATTTTCTGACAGTTTAGCATCCTTTCCTTACTGCTACTTCATAGATAACACTCTGCTTAAAATTTTACAGAAATCGCAACTGGATCTTTCAAATTAAATTTTAAATCCAATATTTAAGCTTTTCTTGCATTAGTCATAATGTAGCACTTATTTATAATATTTTTAATAAAAACAAGCTATTGTCACCCTTTAAAAAAATCAAGAATTAGTTTAAAGTGTTATACTTTTGAGAAAAGTTTACTTCTCTTAGTATTCTATAAAGATGTTCTTGTAATTCAGTCTCTTGATAAACACTGATTGCGAAACCCGATAATTTTCCCATGCGATGTGAACTGCACAACTTTCCTGTAGCTTATTTCAGCAGAACAATGCCATTTCAACGGAATAACATTTTCAAACTACAGATTTTTACGTATAACCATTTGTAGTCGCCTTGCAACATAAACAAGGAAGAAGTCTTATCCATACGAAAATTTTCGCCACGGCCAGGTCAAAAGTCTTATTAAATTTGAGTTTCCTACACAACAGATATTATTTTTTATATTTGCCGAATTAAATAAAAGTTTGACCAAATATAATATCTCCGGTACTAGTCTACAGTTACTCAGCAGCTATTTTTTTTCATTCCATATTTCTAGATGCGTAAAGCCATCTGTACTTTACAAAAAATATTGAACATTTTGCCTCACAAAATGTTGTGCAATAAAGCCTCAGGTAACAACTGACATAATCGATATATTGTGTACTAAATGCTTATATAGCATTAAATGTTGAAAATTTCGAATTCCTATGCAGAAATTCATTGGTATTTTACTAAACTAATTCGAAAGCTTTTTTTAAACATTTTTATGCATTAATGCGCTTCGGATGTTCAACGGTATTGGACTGACATCTTTCCATAGAAGTGGAACTAAAGAACCATACCGGTAACTTGGCCCCCATATTATGCTTACTGGGTTGTATTGTAGGAAGAAATATCAAAACACCTGTTTACTAATAAAACCACTTTTTAAATGTACTTAGAGGATCATAGGAGCAATGTATGAAATCGTTTAGCAACAAACATTATGAATGTTTTCAGTGATTTGCAGAAAACAATTTGTCCATTGTGTCATGAAATATGGAAGTCCTGTTGACTTTTTAAAGTCCTAGCACATTCAATAACAATTATTGGTAAATCTTGGCTAGCCACAGTTTTTCTGAGAATTTTGTTTGTGTCGATAATTAACTCTTTTCAGTCATGAGCTCACCTCGGATATCAAGCAGAAGTTAGTTATCGCTAACATTGAAAAAGGAGGGATTAGGTCTATCTTTTATCATTTTTCTGAGTAGTTGAACTAGGCACAACATATCATCAGGCGTAAAATCCCCTAGGGAAAAGTTACGCTTAGAATCAAGCTGACAAATTACTTTTACAAGAACATTTTCCTAGAAAATGTTGCCTTAAATGTTGCCTGACACGTTGTTGGGTCTAAAAGATTTTTTAGAAATGTGAGCATTATTACAGAAGAGCTTCGAAAATAAAGCTTTCATATACAGGCTACAGAGTATTTTTGTTGTTCTTGCATTCAAAATGATCGAAATGAATCCTGCGTTATTACGGCGGAAGGTTTCACTACCTCGAAACAACTTTTGAAGCGTATGAAGAAATAGCTGCATTAACGCAGGGTTAAAGTTGCACAAAAACAAACTTTTTCCTTTGGACAGGAAATGTATGCTTTTATTTACCTTATTATTTTGTTTATATTATGAAAGCTTATTGGTGCCTTAAATATACATATCCCGTTGGTATTCTACGAAAACTGGCCAAAATTTTAGAGTCGCTTTAAATTTCAATTATAAAATTTAGTTTCTACATTACACTATAAACTGTCAATCACACACGAGATTTTTAAAATCCCATAAGAATGTGATAAAGTTCCTCAAAGGATGTCATTCTATAAGGTATTTATGTTAATTAACCAATTAGTATGATTTAAACTTTTACTATAACTAACTTTTACTTATACATTTCTGTATTCCTCACCAGAATGCAAATTAGTTGTTTTGCCTTTTAAACCGAGGGTTTGGATGTTTAGATTAGAACTTCTGGCAGCCGCGTCTTGCTGTTTCTATCTCCAGTTCTGCCTAAGTTGTGTTCCGAAAATAGCGTCTTCCTAGTCGACGTTTTAAAATACTCGGCATTAACTCCCTGAGTCATTTAAGTCTATTTTATGAGAAATTGATTTATCTACATTTGTAGACGCATACACCAACCTACACTACATAAACTACACTACACACACACACAAGTCTATTTATCTACATTTGTAATTTAACTTTCTGTTATGTCCATTTAAATACCCACAAGTCGTGGTGGTTCGTCTATCGCACAAGGTGTGTCTTTCTGATCATTTAAAACTTAAATAAAAAAGATTATTTTAAACTTCTTTAGAATTTGTTACAGACTAAGAGATTACTCGCTGTCAGTCTAGTAGGGTCTGCAGAACTTTGGCATAAGCTTCTACATACAGTAAGCACTTTACAACTATTATTAAAGCAATCATTAGTCATTTTGCATACAGGATAAAAGTACAATGTTCAAACTACATTAACTCCGCAAGAAAGGAATCTATGCTTATAACATAAAACTTTAATTCTCAAGTTAATAAATATGAAGCTTTATAAGTATAGAAGAAAAACCTTGGATATCGATTTCTGTTCCCTGGCAATTTTTTAGGATAATTATTTGTTCAGTTTCCTCTATTGCTTTATTTGTTATAAACACCTCAGTATCAAGGGGTAGGCTATAAAAGCCGTCAACGCTAAAGATTCATTTCAAGGGAATGTCAAAAAGGAGCCTTAATAAAAGCTTGATTAAAATAAATCTAGAAGTACACTGTTTTTTAACGTTTGTAAAGACATTAGGTATTTTTTTCGATGCAGAAGAGGTGAAAAACGAGCAACACCTTCGCCGGGAATCGAACCACGGACCTCTCGGTTACGCGTCGAGCATGCAGACTACTACACCACGAAGGCATGCGAAGAAGACGGAAGAAATACCTTATACGTTATTGTGTTAAAGAGAGCTGCTGATACCTCAGAATTCTGAAACATCTTCAGCAAAACGTTGCAAGCTGTAAACAATGCAAAAATGTGCATAAATCCTTTTCCCCTTTCTCTTTTTCTCTAGTAAAGAGCTTTTGTTGCTATTTTCTTATACAACATTTATTCGCGTATTCCCCACTTTTTTTACTAATTTTATCGCATCAAAATCGAGAAAAAATTATGCGATTAATTTAATTTCCGAAAGACGAGGTTACCGAATAAGAAATATCAAATGAACAGCATTTGTAGAAAAACAACCAGTAATTATCACAACAAACATTTATTTAAAAATAACCCGGTTTTTAAATAAGAAAACACATTAATATTAATATTGCAGTATCTAATAAGACATCTTCATTTCTACTTTCCTGTATCATGAATTTTGGTCAATTTTATTCTTGTCTGCTGCTATTCCCTAGGCCTTCCCTCTCAGCTTTACGGCCGGGTTATTCCGTATAGAAGGCTGCCTTCTATATTCATTACACATGAAAATTTCTGCTATCTTTTAATGTATCTGATTTCGGTTTGGATGTATATTGGAAGAAAAGAAATCAAGGTACAAAATCAGAGAGTCATTTTTTGATAAAAATCAAGAAAATACCACTTATTCATGACATTTTGAGGAACTTTGAAATTTCAGGGCTAAACCCGTAATGCTCGGAGGGTTAAATCATTCAGTGATGCTGGAATATCTGTCTGTGCCGTCTGCTAGGGCTTTGAAGTCGTGAACGTCTTCTTCACCGTTGAGTCTGTTTTCCCATCTGTAATGGTGTTCAGAGCCATCAAAAGCATCCGTTTTCTTGAAGTTGTTCGCTATTATGCTTCATCATTTAGAGTCCAACAAATCAATTAGTAAGACGAAAAAAAATCACTGCTTGGTCGAATCCATTTTAAAATTTAGGGGAGTTCACTTTTTGAACAGTTTGAGGAAGGGAGAAATTATGTGAGTTTTCAGAACTTTGCGCTAAAACGCTAGGAAGAAAAATACTCGAATATGTAGTGTAATTGCATAAAATAAGAATACCGTTTTTCATAAAATGAAATTTATGCTATGCGTTATTGTGCTTTACTGAGTTATAGAATCCTTCAGAATCGTTAATTTTAGACTTATCTTGGACTCATGGTTAGCCGAGGTATGATTTTGCGTCATTTCAAATTCTATTCCTGGTTGCCGCTGAAGTGTATTCACGTCATTTCGAACTCTGCTCCTGGCTGTCTCTGACGTGAATTCACATCTTAGTATTTAAATCCGAACGCTAAAATTCTAAATGGCTCCACGGCGTGGTGACCCTTATCATGTTTCTCCCTCTCCGGCGCTGGGCTCGTCTTTGCGGGAATTTTTCAAAAAGGCTGCCACACGCAGGAAGTAAAACTGACGTCATACATCGCATAGCAGGGGTATAAAAAGATATGAGATCGAAGAGTAACCAATAGCCATTAGTCTTGAAGTTTGGAAGCAGGCAAAGAGTGACATAAACAAAAAGTAAGTAAAGTTACTGTTGAAATAAATATATTATGTGGTTTCACATACTATTTAACAATTAAAATAATTTACCGTTATAATGGAAAATGAAAATATATATGATCTAGCCCCAGTAACTACGAAACAGATAGTCCGTGGATAAAATATCATCCAAAAAGAAACTTAGACATGTTTAAGAGAAATTCAGGTGTGAAGATCGATGAAAATAATCTTTGGTATAAGTGAAATTGTCGGACTGGTAATTGAAGATGATTTTATAGAAATATTCGCTAATGAAACGTACAGATATTATGATCAGAAGCACCGTAGATTTAAACGTGCAAGAAATTAACAAAGTAATACAATACTGCAGCTTTCAAGATGAAAACATTTTTCGCATTAAATATTTTATGGGATAGTGGCAGAAAACTACAATGCATGATTCCGTCAGTCGCGAATCCTTTCTTTGCAAAAATAATGACAAGGCATAGATTCCTTCAAATTTCACGTTTTTTGCCCCTTTACAATAATACAGAAAGGCCATCAAATCGAAGCAAGTTATATAAAATTCTACCCTTAATAAATTACCTTTTGAATAAATTTAACACTGTGTGCAAACCAGAACAGAAAATTTCTTTTTATAAAGCCATGTACCATATCGTCCTTTAGGGTTTATAATCCCAGTAAAATAACAAAGGATGGAATATTAGACAGAATCTTGTCAGAGAAAATTACTGGATATGCCTGTAACTTTCAGCTGTATTGTTTAAAAGGAGATAATTTAGGAAAAATTATTTCACTTCTTTTAAATAAAAACGAAAACTTACAGCACCATATATACACGGACAATTACTATATTAGTATTACATTAACTGAACATTAAGAAAATTCGTATTTTTGGTGCTATACGTAGGAACAGTGACTTTCCAAAGGAACTAAATGATCTCAGATTGAAAATAGGTGATTTCAGTGCAAAGGGGATGTACTAGTTTTCAAATGGAAAGATAAACGGCATGTTCGAATGCTATCCACCATACACAATGCTGATATCGTTGAGACTAAAGAAATAAATAAAAAAAACTGGACAGCAAGTTCGTAAGCCTAAGTGCATAATAAAATACAATCAACATATGAAATGTGTTGATCTTGCTGATGAAGATCTTTCATATTATTCATTGTTGCGAACATATATAAAATGGATAAAAAGAGTTTTCATGTTTCTTTTACATTGCCCACACTTCTGTTCATTTATTTTGTATAGTAAGCTCAATCCAAATATCAAAATAACTTTTTGCAAATTCTTACAAACTCTGCCAGAAAAATGTATTGCTTCTGCTACTGAACATCATGATCTCAAAAATTTACCAAGTAACAGCTCAACAGCAGTGACCCGAGCACCTCACCATAATCCTTCTTTATAGGCTTTTAAGTGATACAGCAACACACCATTTGGAAAGAATCATACACTCGGAAAGTCAAAGTATCCAAGAAAATGTTGTAGAATCTGCAAAATTCGAGGTAAACGTCCTGATACTTCATATCTATGCAAATTGCGCAAACTTCGTTGTTTTTTTATTTCTCACACTAAACTGGAATACTAAATTTTATTTTTCATCTTTGTAATCCTAAAATACATGTAGCATAATACTAAATAAACTAAGAAAATAATATCAAGCGGTCTATTATCTACCTTAAAACCAAGTACAAAAATTACGAAAATATTCTTATTTTAAACAACTCACATTTACAACACCGATATTAAATCATATTTTATAATTTTTATCTTCTCTATAACAATACACGTTTGCGTCAAACAGCTTCAGAATTTCATTATTTTCGCCGGTACTCAGTTTTAGAAGCGTAAAATATCTGCCGGTCGCTAATATGCTAAGAATTTATTTCAATATCAAGTTCCTCATAAAACCATAACAATTACTTAACAAATATTGACAAATGTGCTTAACTGTAAAACGTTAAAGCAAATTAATGTTTCTTTCATATATTTTATTAAAAGGCAAGCTTTTATTTCAGATATTTGTTTAGATTCAAGTGTTTGCCCCCAAGTAACTCAAGGCCATCATGTATCTGTCCAGAGTGTGCCAACATCCAACGTTTCATACAATGCCTACCCACAAATACAAGTGTCTGGGACTGGAAATGTTGCTGGAACAGGTGGAGTATTTTACACAAGTGACTTCAGTGCTCCTCCATCTGCAGGGCAAACCCACAGTACTGTTTTTCCAACAGCTATGAGTGTTAATTTATCTATGAATATGACTATGGGAGTACCAAATTTTGGGGATCATTTTGTTGGCACTGCTACTTCATCTGTTCCTGCAAATCATGTTCAATGGACAGCTGCAGTACCACCTACACAATACGGAGCGAATGGAGCTTCAACGATGGTTCCTGGCTATGGACAACCAGTGCAAGTAATTTTTGTTTCATACTGTCTTTCAACATTCAGGAGCTTCAGGCGCTTGGCAAAACCTAAACAAAAATTACAACAGAGTAACTTTAAATTCACGTATAAGCAATGCATAAAGACATACTTTATGTAAACTGTGAATGAAATACATCAGCAATTCAGTCATATCGCGAACTTTACCATTTGATTTTATCTGAAAATGAAAGCTAATTTCCAGTGAGAATCCTGAATATAAATACCGTAGAAATTAACTTTTCATAAAACTTTTATTAATGCTACTATTTGACGGAGATCGCATTTTTTCATCTGTTGCATATTCAGATTACTTTTAAATGTAAAACCTCAGTTTACGTTTAAATAAATCTAAGTTATTTTGTTTTTATAACTTGTGCTTATTTGAACTTTAATTCATTATCTGAAACTTAAAACTCGTTAAATGCAGAGGTAAGGGATTGAGAGTTACACAGTCTCACTATTTCATCCTTAAAAACCATACTTTGCAAAAGCAATTTTTGTGTGTTAATTAATCGGGTTAGAGACCTGTAAGACACATTTCGGCAAAAGGGTTTATTTTTAGAGAAATAATACTTTTGGAAAATTTAGATGACTGAAATGTAAAAGGGAAAATAAACTGTTTTAATAGAAATAAACGTAGAATATGCCCAAGAAAATAAATTTTCAGTGATGCTTTTCATGTCTGAGCTGATGTCAAATAAATAGATTCTTAGGAACTAAATTCTTAAGATTCTTGTTTCTGTACCGAAACTAAACCTGTATTCCCCATAAAAGAATCTAGTGTTAATAGAAATATTTAAAGCTGTGACTTCCTATGTTATGATCTTGAATTCGTCATTTTCTGAACCACAGCAAGTGAAGAAATCATATTTATACTTGGACCAAATCAAGTTATTCAATAATATTTAAGTCGGATAATTTTTGTTATCTACTTCTTCTTTCTAAATGTTTTGTAATGTGGAGTGAATTATCTCCAGCATAAAGATTTAGACAAGTGGATTTTCCAGAGGGAAAATTGGGTGGAAGCAAAGAATTGGATTACTTAATTAAGTCAAAGCATACGAATGTTACTCCATCATAATACTAATTGAAGAGCCTTGGGGCTGGAATTTGATTATCAAATACTCTCTTGCTTTGTAAACAACTTCGAATTAGAATACGCTTCACTGAATTAGCCTTCACTAACTCCATACCATTACATCAACGGGATAGAAAGATTAAGGATAATGGAGATCCGAGTAGAGTAACTAATTTTTCCCTATAAATCAACCGAAGATTCAAAGAAATGTGGAATAATGTACCACTGTAAGTTACAATGTTATTCACCATTTTTGACTCTAAATAAATGACGACTGCTTTTAATCAAAATAACGATTTAATCAGGACTATTTTGCAACAAGACAATTTTTTGCAGCAGAATTCTTTGCATACAAAATAAAATTTAAATATAACGCAGTTTCATAATTAAATCAGTTTGCTGAGTTTTGTAAAATATGAGAAATAGAGAGCAAGATTTAATAGATTTACCTTTCTTTTATATAATACAAATAAAACAGTTTCAAGCAAAATGTTTCCTCGCTGAAATAAAAGAGAAATCTGTTATTAGTAGCTAAACTAGCTTCTATGACGCAGTGGAAAAATGGATACGAGTTGTCGAATGTCAAATTCTGGAAGTTCCCTTCTGTATCGTCTTCCACATAAAAATTTTATCAGTTCAGACACTGATAAATTCTTTGTGGAGATTATCTGGCAAATTACCACCACTTTGTCAGTTTGTTACAGACGTTGTAAGACAGTTTTCCATTTTACTAGTTTTCTGGGAAGGTCCTTCTGTCTTAAAAGTTTCTCCTTCATAAATTCTCAACTGTTTTAAGGCTTGATTTATGAGCATTTTACATTGTTTGCTAAGTATTTTTTCATCCTTCTGTTTTTCAAAGACATGTGCAAACAAATTCCCAGCTTGGACATTTCACCGATATTTATCGTAAATACTTGTATTGGCAATAAAAGAACATCTTTATTACATTATTTTATAATTTCTGTACCATTGGATAGTAACGTAATCAAATTATGAATTATAAATTTAAATTGCATGCTCTTCAAAATCTTGAAAATCAAAGTTTAATAAAAAGTTAATTTATTAAGCTGCTATCCTTTCTTGTCTAAAAACGAGAGCGGTATTTAAAACCCTCTAACCGGCAAGGCCATATATATATATCTAGAACGGTCTAGAATATTTTTTGTGATATCTGTAAGAATATATATATACTTGCATATTAAACTATGTCAAAGAGATCAAGGCAATATAATAGAAGTACACAAATCCAGGTATAAAATACCAGGAGAATTTTTACATTAAAATCAAGAAAATAATTTTTTCTCATAGTAGATTCGGGAAATTTGTGCTTTCTTAACGAAATCCCTAGCCGATCAGAGGGTTAATATTACTTAATATTTTTTTTCTCCCGAAAGTTGAATAATGCGTGTTCCGCAACAATGTACTTTCATTCTTACGTATGTTAATATATTACGAAACATTCTAAATCCGTTATATCACGAACGTTTGGACAAAAATGTGAATCGTCGCATTTTCAAGTTCTTACTAGTAACATCTAGATGTGTATGTTACCAAAAAGTTCCTCAATAAAAGCATAATATTGGCTATTTAGTGAAATTCTTGTTGAATTTTGTTCTCAATATATGGCTATCCGAATTGAATATAAGGTTCATTTTGTTCAAAATAAAGTATATTTTTTTCGAATAATTCCTTTACTTGGAAGCCATAAAGCAAAAATAGAAAAATTTACTTATTGCTACGTTATAGTAGTTTGAATTGCTTAAAATCTCATGTTTTTCGTTTATGCAACCTTTCTATGCACTTGCACACCTAACTATAGTTGTTGCTATATTTTCATTCGATAATAAGACATTACTAAAAAGAGCTCTTAACTTGCGAATGCTCATGGAAGTTTCGGAAGTTTTTTAGTGAGTTTACGTATTTATGAACACATATATCCTAGCAAATCGAAAATAACATTATCATGCCTATCATAGACGAAATATAAACAGACGAAGACGAGGACATTCCGGTAAGTATTACTGTCAAGGATCATATGAAACTTTTACCTCAATCAGAACTTAAACGTAAAAGCATTTGATTTATCTTATGCAATCAAGATATTTTTTTTTAGTATACTAAATTCTTGCAAACAAGGATGTTGGAAAATCGTTGTTGTTGTTGCTAATGCTCACTTGTCAGCCCAAGCTCACGAAATTCGTCGTCGCAAGCATCGCAAGTTTACATCTGTCGTTTTCAATAGCCCTGAGCACCTTACGGGTGACAGTGCGATTTAGCTCAGTTCCGCTCCCAATTTCAAGGAAGAGCACCCCGGGGGAGGACGGTTCCAAGGGTCTCCCACTCCTTTTCCCCTATCTTCAACCTCTCGAGAGGACATTCGACTAGCCGCATATTTGGAGTGCCCTCATGCTGCACGGAAACTATACATTTACAAACATCCATGCCTTCTCCGAGATTCGCACCCGCGCCCTTCGGCACGGAAGTCAGCGACTCTAGCTACTATACCGGTTGGGCTGCTGGGAAATCGATTTCGTATATACGCGTTGTCTTAACTGTCTCCATTTAATTTTTTTAACTCTGCAATTTTATCGTACGCAGTTCAAAGCTCATTCATCGACACTGAATCAGCTCTGGGCAGAAGTTATCAACAGTTTTAAAGGATTTCTATACATTGAATATGAAGCCAAAGGAATCGTCCAAATTGCAGAAGCAACTGGCGGGGATGAATTTTCAGATATGAAAGAAGATGTCGAAGAATTAATTGAGAATTGATGAATGAAGAACTGGATGATCTTGTTATACCAGCGGACAGTGACAACGAAGAAGAAGATAAAGCATCTTTAATTTATAGGAAGTCAAAACGAGTTGTTAAAAAAGACACAGCAGGTATCTAATTTTGCAGTGGAAATTGATACAAATGAAGAAGGCAGAGAATACTTTATGAGAAGTATTGAAAAACTATGCTCTCCCAGCCTCAAAACTTTTGAAGAGTTGCGTCAGTCATTGTCCCAAGCAAAAATGGCCAGTTTTTTTAAAAAATAATTATATCACGTACTTACTAAGCAGTAATAAAAATCCTTTCAATCAGCATTTATTTTGTGTTTTCCTTTTAATTCCAACAATTTCTAGGTTTTTGTAAATTATATATATTTTCTTAATCTGAATTATAAATGACGCATTTTTCCCACAGAAAGTTAATTTTGCCATGCATTTAAGGCATAACCCCCGCGTTCGACAAAGGTTTACTCTATACCTAAACTATAGCCTTTTGATCTCAATTTTTCTTTTTTCTTAGCAGTTACCATTTTTTAGAGTGTTTGCTTTCTTTAGTAAGGAAAATAACTAACCCATACTTATTGTTCCTCTTTAATATTTAAGGACCACACTGATCAACACAATCTAGTGCCTCTAAAAACGCTATACTTTTTGTACATATTTATGTCACTGACATCAATTTTATCTTATCAGCTTTAGCTTTAGAGATACAACATAACCACCGTATACGCTGATTGTAGATTTAAGTTACTATGTTAAAATTCAGTTAACAAAAAATAAACGAGAAATAAGCTTAAGGAGCTTAAGGAACTTTATATGTATTTAATCAAATCCAAGAATGCGTTAAATGAAAGATTTAATTACATGTGATTGCATATTTATTTATATGCATTATATAACACAGAGTGAAGCAAAACTAGAGGAACAAACTTCTAGAAGTTGTAGGGTATACCTAGACAACTGTGAATCCCATAAGAATACAGGGTAGGAAATGCAACTTTAACGAGATAGAAGGCTTGCTAGGGGCTGTCGCAGGAAAATCGTCGACAGTCACCTGCAAAGGTATTAGGGTGGAAAATATGAATACATCGTGATAGCAAATTAACATTTAATGACCATGAACTTAAAATAAATCATGACGTTCCTGATTAGAAAGATGTCCGAAGTTTCACATCGTAGGCACAGCAGGGAATCTCAGGCTTCTTGAAATAAAGGTTGGGCGAAATAACTAAATAACGCTTGGGCATCCATCAGACGTTCTAGGTAGCTACAAAAGTGCGCAATTTCAAAACGTCCGAGATTCCCTGCTTTGTTGCCACATTTCGAAATGTCAGGAAACTTCATCATTAGGAAAGTCAAAATTTACGTGTTATTGTTTTTAAATATCAGTTTGCGATCACGATGAATTTCAACAACTTTTTTTCCTACAACCTCTGAACAGCTGGAGAATAAACAAAGATGCAGGAACTATATTCCAATAATGGGTAGAAAGGCTATTTAGCAATAGTTTACAATACGTGTACACTTTCAGTTTCATCACAACAGCTCAAAGTTCCGACCATTCACCGTTATGCAGGCTTCACAACGCCGACGCATGGACTGTCGAATCCTTCCAAAAATGCCCGACATGATGCGCATGTTTACAGCTGCCACGGAGAATTTTGAGATGAGGTCGATGTTACAATCAACGGACGTCTCGTAATACATAGTTTCAAGGTCCCTCACAAAAAGAATCTCGGCTAGATAATTCGGATGATCATGGGTGCCATAGGATAGGTCCTCCATGATAAATCCACTGCTGCGCAAACGTATTGTTCAAGTAATCCCGTACGGCAGGAGCAAAATGAGCTGCAACCCCATCATGCTGATACCACTTTGCACGCTTAATTTGACGTAGGAACATTGTCGAGTAACTGCGGCAGCACCTCCTACGGAAAAATGCTATATTATCGACCACGCAGTAGAAGTGGTAAGATATATAGTTCAACTAAGCAATAACCGATAATACCCGCCTATATATTCACGGAAAAGCATCACTGGACAGCATGAGGGTGAATATATCGTGGACTGTCGTGGCTCCATACTTGAATATTGTGTTAATGGAAAATCTCATCACGACAGAAAATGGCTTCATCCGTGAGAAGAAATGCAAGATGAAAACGATGTGTTCTAGTTGCATTTGTCCACGTACCAGCGCGCGTATTCCATGCGTTGAGAATTATCCTCAGTTTGTAATGACTGGACCAGTTGAAAATGATATGGACGTAAACGCTGCCTCTGTAATGTGCACATACTTTGGACTGACATGCTGGAAAATCACCGTCAATATTTCGTGTGCTTGTACCAAGAGTTGCTTGTACTTGACGCAATATCTCGTCTTCTAAGGCAGGTGTACGTGTTATACGTGGCCGCCCTATATCATGCTTGCGCTGTCCCGTATTCACAGAGGTTATAATGCAAATTCGCTAACATTCGGCAATTCGGTGCACGCCTGTTCGGGTACCTTTCGATATGCAACCGACCCGCAGCCCTTCCGCTGGAATGAACTTCACCATACACAATATGTATGTCATCTCTTTCCATGTTCGTAAATTGTTCCATTCTCTCTGTATGCAATGAAAACATGTAATGACTAAGCCTGCATTCCAACTACAGCTGTGACGAACAGCATCCTCAAGCAGATAACAGCGCCCTCAAACGTAGATGGCAAGAACTCGGCACGTAGTCAGAAAACATTGGGTAGTTTCATTATCGGTAAAGTCATGATTTATTTAAGCTTATTTTTTTATATGTTAATTTGCGATCACCATATGTTCATATTTTCATCCTAACAGTTCGGTGGGTGGCTGCCGAAGTTTTTCCTGAGATAACCCCTAATATCTCTCCTTATCTCAGCCCTTAATATCTCCCCTCATCTCGCTAGGATTGCATTTCCGATCCTTCATTGCTGTGGGATTCCGAGTAGTACAAGTGTACCCATCCCTCCTAGAAATTTGATCCTCTGGTTTTGAATCACCCTGTATAAACATTCATTATTTAATTACAAGTATTACGTAGTATAAAACAATTATGTAGTGATGAAATTGAACATTTTTTTTGGTTTATAATCTAATAAAATTAATAATATTTTAAATCCAATCTTACTTAAAAATCTTACCCTAAAAATTACCCAAAAAATTGAACAGTTATTAAACGCACATAAACGCTTTGTTTATGACATTACACAGATTGCAATTGTCCAGGAGCGTTTCAGTGAAGGCTCAATCAATAACTTACTGTTATGCTGATGATTCATTTTCAGTTTGTCTGCCAGATATTTAGGTTCCTATAAATCTTTCTCTTTCACTTAAATTTCTGAGGTTGTTTTGGGGGAGGGGGGAACTACCTAAACGACTGTGGAAATAATGAGCCATATTATTTATAGCTGAACTTAATGGAATTAAAAACGGACTGTTTTCTAATTTCGAGCATTACCCTGACTTATATTTGGCGAGAAGGATTTTGAAGACCAAAACAAATGACGACCACACATGATAATTAAACCGCATTCCTTGATTTCCTAAACTTGTTAGAGTTTTATAAGTTGTCTTATTCGGCAGTATTTAAGGTTTCTGCTGTCCGCTTTCTTCACTTAAATCAGGGAAATCGCTTACCAAATAACTGAAGAACTCACGATCTTTAATCAATGCTGTCACAAACTGCTTCATGAAGAGCGTAATGCGTAATGATGGCAGGATGATTTTATTTTCGATAACAAAATGTAGCTAATTTACATCTGACTAGTTACATTTTGCTTTTTAGCTGTCATATCGTTTCATGAATAGCACTCATTTCAAATCCGGGAAACGTTTTTTGCTCTGCCGTCTGAAAGACGTAAAAAGCATGACCCTTTTATGCAACCACTTTGTTGAGCAAGAAAAAATCTCCTCATATATTATTGTAAATAATATCCTACATTTTTTTCGTACTAATAAAAGTGATCGATTGGAATAAGCCTAATTTTTGCCTCTGGGTTTAAATAAATTAAGTATTTTAACTCCAGTTGGAACTATTCTGTTGGGGTTATGTATATGTATTATCATCTAAGGTGGCTAGGCTGTATTTCTAAAATTAAAACTGCAAACAAACTGATGTCCGTTTTGAAATCTTCATTCCATATGTAGCCAAAAACAGTTTAATTTCTAAAGTAGCAGAAGAAAAACGTTTTTTTTTGGACTAGCGATATTTATTTATACTCCCGTATGTATAAGACCAGTTTCATGTATCGTCCGCACTGTAGCAGTTATAAGTTAACGAGTTGAACGATAAGACACGTTTTATATTAGTTTTCCCAAGCAATCAGATCAAAATGTTTCGAGAAATATCTAGTGGAAATAAAATTCATTATTATTTCAACTCGATTAATGAAATCAAAATACTTTTTCTGAATGATATAAAGAAAGGATTATATTTTATTTCTTCGACTAAGGCAATTCAGCAAAGGAGTTTAGATTTTCAGACTGTGCTCAACTTTCATGCCAAATTTTACACGAATTAGAAATTAGGGCTATTTGCTTCGATTAATTTCACTAATTCTTTTATAAAATAACTTTTACCAATATTTTGTCTTTCGCTCTTATAATGCGTGCATCTTTAAAAAGGAATTATAAATTCTTAGTAGCAGCACTTTTCTTAGTGCCATCATTTTTACTAGTGTTTAATTATTTTATACTTTTTTTTACGAAAAATAGTTTCTCACTTTATTTAATGTCTTCATATTTGTAAAAAAAAAATGTCTTCATTTTTACAGATGCAATACAATGCTCCATCACCTACACACGCTTCAGGAGGAGCAGCTGGAACTTACACATTCACTGCCGAATTTAGACCAGCAGATTCCTTGTCTCTGCCATCCATAGATAGGGAATTTTCTTCTTGCAGTACGAGCTTAAAAGCAATGCCAGGAGCATTCTACCCGTGCAAACATGGAACTGTAGCAGTTCCCGTGGAGTCCAATCAATCCGGTCTTCCTGTGATGTTTAAACCAAAGCCGCGATCCATACCCACAGGTCGTGCTGCTTGTTTTCCAGCGGGTATAGTGTCGGAAACATCGCCCGCGCAATCGACGACGATATTAGATTCGGACACTAACAATAATGATTCCAATTCTTCAGGAAAATTGAATCTTTGTAGAATATGTGGAAAAACTTACGCACGACCAAGTACTCTCAAAACGCACATGAGGACTCATTCCGGTGAGCGCCCATACAAGTGTGGAACTTGTCATAAGTCATTTTCCCAAGCTGCTAACTTAACTGCTCATATACGCACTCACAGCGGAGAAAAACCTTTCCGGTGTCACGTATGTGATAGGAGATTTTCTCAAAGTTCTTCAGTTACTACGCATATGAGGACGCATTCCGGAGAACGTCCTTATCGTTGCTATATGTGCAAAAAATCATTCTCTGACAGCTCAACTTTAACTAAACATCTAAGGATCCACAGCGGTGAAAAACCTTACCAATGCAAATTATGCTTGCTTCGTTTTTCACAAAGCGGAAACCTAAATCGACATATGAGAGTTCATGCTGGATCAGTTTGATATACAGATATTTCTTAATAATAACCAGTGCAGGAAATGGGAGTGTATATCTTTGAAATGCCAATGGTTTAAGTACACAAGCATTCAGAAGTTAATTATCGTTAGCACACTATAAAAGAGTTCACAGAACAAGTGGCAAACTATACGCAGGATTAAAATAAATGTTCACAAAAAGTTTCATACATTCGTGGTCATGGAAATTATAAACAGGAAAAGTATCTTCTGGAAGATTTATTAAGATTCCTAAAACGCAAATTTCATGCTGCCGAGTTTCTGGATAGTTATTGCGCTATAATTCATTTTCTAATGCTGACCTCCATCAAGCTAAGTAATCACAGTAGTCCTGGGCACCTACATATCCCATGAAATTTCTCACAGAAGCAAATCTGTTGATAAGGGTTAATATGTTAAAGATAAGACAGCAAGAAAAATTAAACCACGCGTAATGACATGTCTTAAGGTTCTGCGCTATAAATGTCCCCATTAACTGACCGTACGACGAACTTCAAAGAATGTTTTAATTAGTAGGGGAAGTCACACAGGCCTCTTAGATAACGTCTGGGTCCGAAAAAAAAACATTAAAATAAATTAAAGTGTTCTCTGTGCCTCGTAGATTTAAAGCTAATCCATTTCAAAGAATTAATTCGTGTGACACGGATGAATTAAAAAGTGTATTCCCCGTTCTTTTAGCTGAAAGCCCTATAACTACTAATAACTTGGTCAGTTGTCATATTACTAATTTGTCACAGACCACTAAACCAGCCCTATCCGTCCTTATACTTTTGGTTCCTTCTAACGTTTCTCAATACGACAAGCTCCAGTAGCTTCTGAATGCTTGTGTATAAGTTTGAGGTACTCGTAGTTTCTCACTATATATACCATTCTCTTTATTTAAAGAATACCAAATAAACCTTAATGAAATGCCTTAATGAAAGAAATAATGAAATAAGCCTTAATGAAAGATTATTGCTTTTGTATATAAGGAGTTTCTGTTGGTCTTAAAAAAGAACAACTTAATGAAGTCTCTAATTATATAAATATGTAAATATATATTATATTATGAAAATGAAAA
>KK119587.1:239456-319081 GCA_000611955.2 Stegodyphus mimosarum
TCTTAATTTAAATTATATATATTATATATATTTTATTTTATTAATTTATTATTATTCTTAATTTATTTAATCTTTCTCATATGTTTGTGAGTGTATGTGAGTCTCTTTGTGATTTCATTTATGTAAATTCAAACATTATAAATACCAGTGAAACATTCGATTCCTCCAGTCCTCACGAGCTCATAAATTTCTCAAAAAATGGAAAACCTCGAATCTTCATGTATTTTTATAGCTCAATTTTTTTAATTCTAATTTTAAAATCTATTAAAATTTCCAGTCAAAACTTTGGATAGCTCTAATTTTTTGACTCCCAGGCAGAAGCGTTCTTGAAAATAGAGAACGGGATTTTTGCAGTTTCAATAAATCTGAATCATCAGTATCACTTCATGGCAGCCCTAAAATGCCATAGCCTTAACTTTCTGAGGGAATTTTGCCTTCTATGTTTAGTGCTCATGTATGGTAACTCTTGAAGTAATCCTTCCCTCTCTGTACTTGCATCGATTTAAAACAATTCTTAGAAATGTTAAAAATTATTATTTCAAAAAATATTAAATTAAAAATATTATTTCAAAAAAACATTTTTTTGGTTAAATTACATTGTGATTCGATAAGTCTGAGAAACTTTAATATTCGCATTCTAAAAAATTTAGGATCCGTCTTACCTCTGGTTACACTATATAAATATATAAGTAATGATGCTGAAAATTTTACAGGGAAATTACAAAATATAAAACTTCATTTTACTCTTTTAAAAGCTGTAAAGCTCTTAAATAAATTAAACTATTTGTTTAATGAATAAAAATGTGGTTTTATTTATAAATTTTCAGCTTGCATGTAAACTATTTACTATGAAATAAAGATGAAGAATATTACTGTTTTTTCTTTCTGACAGATATGTAAGTCTTTCTTTCCAGTTTTAAACAATACGTGAAGAAAAGAATCTTGGAAAGAAAAAAGATGCAACGAATTTGTGACATAGAGACGTACA
Organism: Stegodyphus mimosarum; assembly: GCA_000611955.2. Taxonomy (NCBI): domain Eukaryota; kingdom Metazoa; phylum Arthropoda; class Arachnida; order Araneae; family Eresidae; genus Stegodyphus; species Stegodyphus mimosarum. The sequence continues at coordinate 240,445 of KK119587.1, forward strand.
AATCTTGTGTTTCAATATGCAACGATATAGTGCACGTACTTGATTATAGTTGAACATCGTTGTACTTAATCATTTCGTTATACCCGAACATATTACATCCTTTTCTCTTATGCTTGTGAAAATTAGGATTTAAGTCTTATTAGCTCTAGAGAAACTCTGAGCCCAAGAAACTCGCTCGAATTTGAAGGAGAGGAATTAGTGTCATACGCTGAGGCTATATTTAACTCTTGAAATTTTAAATGATGCTTCCTCTAAACTGTTCGACTTTTTTCCGATAAATGCATATATATACTGAATTTTATCTAAAAAAATAAAAATGAGTGATTCTTGTTCCCTTTCACAGATTCATTAAGTCTGCGTGCGTTTCTTGTGGTCAAAGTTCTAGTAGCGTTAATGGGCCTTAACATTTAGCAGACATTTCTTTCCTTTATACACACCTTGTTTTTCATCACGTGCTCTCTAATACCAGAGGTTTATGCAAATTGTACGGAATCCTCGCCACCATATTGCTGCTTGTATAATGAACCGCCCATAAGGGTAAAAGATTTGAAAGCTGACGCGAGCCTAGTTCGTTAGCGTAGTACAGGAATCTCCCAATTTTTTCTAACCTTAGATTAAATTCTAGAACGCTGGTGGGCACGTTTATTTTGTGAAGGTAAATTTATAGGATGACATAGTTTGTAATACACTTAAATACAACAAAATTATTCCAAAAATGTAATTTTAATATATGAAAATTATTGATTGTATTCTTATGTAAAATAAATAACTGCTAAATAATACATAAAAAGTTTACAAAATTCTTTTATTTGCAATTCGTTTGCATATTTTTTTATAAAATGTATAATTCTAAAGTCTTTGCGATATTTAGCATTGAATTTCATGGGAAATTGTTTCATAATCAGGAGATTATAATGATATTCCTGCTCATAAACAATCATCAGGATGTCTATTAATATTTTGATTTTGTGATATGCATTGTTGAAAACAAGCAATTCACACAAGTACATGGACCCAAAATCTATTTTGTTTAGATGACGTTCTTTTCAAAAACGGAAATTTGTTTTTGTTAACTATATTCCAGAAGTTTTCATCTGATACGTTTGATTTTAGAACAATGTTATTTTGGAGATCCAGAATTTCTAGCTCCAGTTCTTCTGTTCTTGCTTGAATAAACTGTCCAATATATGCAGCTACACTGGTGACCAAATGTTAAGCATAATTGGTGTTTATGCGAATATTTAAGGAAATCTAAGTCAGAGTGGCAGGAAACGTGATATGCGAGTGTAATATGGTCATATCATTAGAAAAAAATGCAAAAGAAGGACATTAATCACTTAAATTACCCAAAGAAACAGTTTGGAAGAAAACAGTGCAGTCTAATAGTCTGTACTTTAGTGAAAAACATTAAAATAAAAAGGTTATTTGGCAGCTTAAAAAGGGTGTGGTCATCTCTGATAGCCACGCATGCTGCACACGTGATTGCCCGTACGTGCTATCAGAGTGTGGATGAGTTGTGGCTTCGAACAGTTTCGAGCATTTAAGAGAGCTCTTTCCAGTTCTGATACGGAGTTTGGTGGATGCAGAAGGGCTGCAGTTTGTCTCCCGAACATATCCTGATCAATAGGATTAAGATCAGGAGAGTGAGCGGGCCACTGCACGCACTAGATAATCTAGGACCGACAGCATCTCGAAACAGGTAAACATGACTCAAGGATTTCATCTGTATATCTATTAGCAGTAACAGACCCTGTGTCAAAGACGTGGAGGTCTGTGTATTCATCCAACATGACTCCCTTTGAAGGAAAATGATGTCTTTCCGTGATGTTTCTTAGGTTAAACACGAATTCCACGTTCTCGCCATATCGTTATCCGACGAGGGTCAGAGTAAACCGGTACTCGCTACTGAACATCAGATTGGCCCAGTCTTGAGAACTCCAGTGCTGACGTTTCAAACTCCAGTTTAGAAGAGCGCATTTATGTGTAGGCTTGAGAGGAATGCAAACGACTGGTCGTATGGCATACAGACCAGCATAATGGAGTCCCCTATGAATAATTTCCCTCAAAACTCATACTCCTGTGGCGATTGTGAACGTTGAACTGAGTTCTGTGGCACAACTGTCCCTCTAACTTCGGGCAGTTATTTCTAAATATCGGTCTTGACGAATGGTTGTTACTTTTAGTTGACCTTATACTGGTGGTAGGTAACATCTATCGTACTGTGAAACTTCTGCCAGAGATCACACGCTGAGGCACATGCAGAATTTGAGATACTTCGGTTTGAAGTCGTTCACATTCAAGCATTCCAATAATTCTTCCTATCAAAAACATGTCCATATGGCGTCTTTACGCCATCTTTCGGCCTTTTTGATCGTTTAATTCGAGCCACAGAACAGTAATTGCACAAAACCTGCCTGAGTTCCCTATGGCACGTGAAATGGTTTATACGTTTTCTGACGTGCGCACATCTTTTGCGCATTCCGACGTCGATTGAATTGTTCTGCATATGCACACTGTTTCACCTTTATTCAATTATTTTCCACAAGTGATTTTGAGCAATTTAATTAATACTTTCTCATGTCCTTCCAAATTTTACGAATTGTGCTTAACTTTTGGACACCAGTGTATTTCGCTTGCAGTTAGCTGGCAAGTAAAGAAGTTGATCAAAAAGGCGATTATTGGTTCGATAACATTAAACAGTTTAAAACGTTTTTCAAACTGGTTTGGTTTTGGTTTAATTGTTCCGGCAAAATACATTAAGGCTATCTTCTCAAGGGGAGGGATGCCTTCGTGGAGGGCTTTCTAAGGGAAACTGGCTCGTATATACGTTACATATGGAGGAAACTCCCATGCAGCTAGGCTGTTCGCCTGGAATTGACCCCAGGTCGAAACTACTAGTGTTCAAACGCTCGGCCGCTTGTCGGCTTTTCAGATTGGTCTTAAAAGAATTAAAAGTTCATAACAAACGACGGCAAGTCAAATTCAACTTCGTCTATCATTTCTTTCATATTTTAGAAATGCATAAGAGACTTCATCTGCACATATGATATACATAAAACCAGTTTAATTTTAAAGGATTTCACAGACTCCATCATTAAAGCTATATGCTTGTCCTTTCGCTGAAGCTCCGATTTTTAATAATACAGCTTCTGAGTTATATCTGTGAGAAAGCTTAAACCTACCAGTCAGCGAAAGTCCGTTACTTTAGAAAAATTTTATTTTTGTTATTGAAATAATTTTTTTTTCTCCAATTAAATTTACGAATCTGGTAGGAAGTTTGTCTTTACTGAGCCAACGCACTACAGTATGCATAATGAGATTAGGATCTTCAGGATTTTTAAGTAGGACCTTAAAAAGGTGATGTTGGAAATGGGCTGCTTGAATAAAGTTTACTATTCGTAAGCATTTTCATGATTGTGTGCTCTACTACACAGAGCTTCCTGATGAATATAAGTGATACGAAATAAAGTTTAGAAATGATTTATCTTTCTTACATACGGCAATAAGTTCATTTATATTTCCAACCGCTGCTGGTGTCCCATCAGTGGTTATCTCCGACAGCTTGTGTAGAGGCATGTGCTGTGAATACAGGGTGTACAAAATTTAAAGAACCCTATTTCAAAGCTGCTTACTGGTGAAACCACTCATCAGAAAAATCGTTAAATTTTGTGGCGGACTTAATGAAGCGATGGGAATGTCTTTCAGCGAAAAAATATTAGTTATAAACAGTGTCACCAGATGGCGTTTTACCTCAAAATCCTATAGTAAAAATGCAAATCTTTGTCGATGTCACGCAGCAGCTGTTATAAAATCTAGAAACATTCACGGAGATTTCGTTTCAATGCACTTTCTGCTTGTTTTCAATGTGCTTTTCACGAGTCTCATTTTGTTAGTAAAATTGTTTTATCAAAACAGTAATTCCGGAGTAGCTGCTCTGCGGAAATTTTGGACTTTGAGGGGGATTCAAAGAGGTCCAATGAATGTTAAAAACCTTCGGAAAATGATAACGAAAACTGAAGAAACAGTATCATTTTCTGTTCGTCCTGGAAGAGGAAGAAAATCCGTTTCTGCAGAAGGAGTGCAGGAGGCTGCGCTTTAGGGACAAAGCTTCAAATGTTAGGGTAGCACCAGTTCTCGGCATGTAACAGAGGCGTTGGATAGGCCATGTTTAACTGTCCATAAGATCTTATAGAATATCCTCCGGTATTACCCTTACAGATATTCACGCGGGCAATAGTTGCTTCCACATGATTTTGATGCTCGACTTCAGTTCTTACTTCGGTTTCTTGCTCGCTTTGAGGTCGAGAGCATTAAAAAAAGTGATCATGTGGTGTGGATTTTCTGTATCATTTATTTTCGGCTCGTACTTCTTCGAGGAGTTAAATTCTACAGGTCCAGTAACATGCTCGATCACCGGGCAGCAATATGCAACACTTTAGAGAACGATATTGTCTGGCTCTTCAAGAATATTAGTTCCTTGCACGCACTATCTTTGTGCAAGATTGAGCTCCTCCACACATTTCACGGTGCATTAAGAAGTTTCTCAAACATCATTTTACAGGAGAACGTGTCATTAGCCAGCATTTTCGTAAGGTGTGGCCTCCTTGATCCCCAGACCTCCTTCCATGCGATTTTCGGCTTTGAGGGCATTTGAAGCATCTGGCAAGTCATGACAATCCAAGAACTTTACCTGATGGTAAAGCCAGCATTTCACACCACGTGTTCAAGATTTCCCAGCAGAGACTTTGGTCAACTGTGGAACATGTCATCTTGCGATATCAGATAGTAGCTAAAAATGGTGGCCATCATGTGGAACATGTTTTGTTGTAACACAATTTGTAAAATTGTAAAAATTTGTAAAGGTGTGGCTACATGTGTACTTAAATAATACTATAACTTCTAGTGGCGATATTTGTAACTTTTTTTCGGAAAGACATTCCAGTCCATTCATTGAATCCGCTGCAAAATTTCACAATTTGCTGCTGACTGGTTTCGCTTGTAGGCAGGTTTGAAATGGGGTTCTTTAATTCTGGATACCCGTATGTTGTGGATGTCCTCATCTCTTGTTCGTCCTTTTATGGGTAGTATTTTTAGCAGGTCTTCTTTTAAAGTAAAGTTTTTCAATGTCATTCTCGCAATAACTGCTAACTTTGTAATATGATATATCTGTAGACTAGTCAAATTATAGTGAGAACCAATTGCATATATCGAAGTAACGCTTCAACTGAGTTTGCATGTCTTTTGAAATGGCATGCATTCTTCTTGTGACAGTGTTATCTGATAGTTGCAAGCCTTGTATTGCTCACAATAATCTCATGTTTATTGATTTTTTTATGCTTAATGTTTTTATTAATTCATGTTTAAAATTCCTCAAAGAACAGTTGGAGCTAATTAAAAATGCTTCTTTTAACAAGTCACCATCTACAGAAATCTTTTTCTTCGTTACTAGCATGTGAGAAATTTTGAAAGAAGTAATAATGGCATTTTTACATTTTATCACAAGCTTAGTGAAAACTAACTGACTGTTGGAAAAGCAAATTACATTTTAGCTAATTAATTTTCTTCTTTCTTAATTCAGATTTAAAGAAATATATCGTATTAAAAGTGGCATGAATTGTTTGAAAGTGATGTTTAACATCATAGTTTTTCGGCACTGCAACGATACTGCCGCACAAAAGAAAAAGGCATTTATCTTTAAAATTAACGGAACAATATGATTCTTCCCGTCAGTATTAAAATTACGAGTTCTTTGCCTTTTACTTGAGTTACACATTTTGGATTAAAATAACAAAGGCTTTAAAAACAATGAGGTAGAAGGTATCAACAATAATAAAAATAGAAGTGTAATTAGCAATAAATATAATATGCCATTTAGAAAATACTGATTAAATGGGGATTTCCTCCGTAGATGGCATCCCAATGCAGTACATATAACTACGCTCTGCGTATGATACCATCCAAGAGCAGTGATATACAAAGCATAGGTTGACGCAATGCCAGCACCCGTCCATCCATGTAGGCATCGTAGATAGCGCTGGGTCTTACTAACTCCTAAACTTTTCTCCTCATTGGAATTCCAAGTGAGAGCATTCCGGAAAGGATCGTCGGAGGGTCTTCCGTCTCTCTTCACCTATCACCAACCTCTTAGAGATTTCTACACTGGCTACCAATAAGTACTTAGACACATGTGATAGAAAAGAAAAACTAATTTGATTCAAAATCAATAATTGGTAGAGCCTCCATGAGAGGTAATTACAGCGTGGACCCTCCGGGTCATACTTTCCACAAGTTTTTGTATGACAGCTAGTGGTATTTTCTTCCACTCGGCTTGGAGAAGACATAGAAGTTCCTTCGCCGATTTTGCACGGGTAGTGCACCCCTGAATTCGGCGATGCAACTCATCCCAGAGGTTCTCGATAGGGTTCCGTCTGGACTCTGGGCAGGCCAGTCCATTCGATGAACTCCATTGGCATCATACCAAGCCTTGGTTAACGTCGAAACATGACAACTGGCATTGTCGTCCTGAAAGTAACAGGGGTCCAACTCGTAAAACTGCCACAACGTAGGAAGCACATTGTCATCCAAATTAGTGCAGTAGGCATCGGAGTTAAGCTTACCATGAATGGGGACCAAGGGTCCCAGCCCATACCGGGAGGAACACCCCCAGACCATAATTCCACCTCCACCGAACTTGACTGTTGGCACAATGCATTCTGGCAGGAGACGTTCTCCAGGTAGACGCCAGACCCAGACCCTGCCATCCGAACAGTAAAGGGTGAACCCTGATTCGTCACTCGAAAGAACCCGTTTCCACTGATCTACGGTCCAATTTCGATGTGGTTTGCACCACATTAACCGAGCAGCGTGGTTGGACTTTGTGATCAAAGGTTTATGGGCAGCAGCACGACCATGAAAACCAAGCAGATGTGCTTCCTTACGGATGGTATTCATTGAAACAATACTCCCGGATGCCTGTTGAAACTCCTCGCGGATGAGGGCCATCGGTTGGGTGCGGTTCTTCCGAATTTCTCTGGACAGCACTCGTCGGTCTCTATCTCCCAGTTTCGTTGGTCTGCCGACTCGGAGCACATTTTGACTGTCACCGCTCACCTTCCACTTCTTAATCACTTAGGACACTGTCGATTTTGGGTACTTCAGATCGCCAGATATGTCCCTTAAGGATCGGCCACATTTGTGATACCCGATAATTATACCTTTCTCGAAATCAGAGAGCTCCGAACTGCGAGGCATCTTGCATGCGACTAAAGCCGATGCTGTTTCCTACACGATATATACCAGCGGAGTCCGTGACGTACCTTAGGACCGCAGATATCGTCATTTGCATAGGTGTCCAAATACTTATTGGTAGTCAGTGTATTTTAAGTACTTCATGTTTTCACAGGTAATGTGAGTTTACAAACATCCATGCCTTTTCCAGAACTCGATACAACAGATTCGAACCTGGGCCCGTCAATACAACAGACAGCACTACTAACCACTATCCCATCTGGGCAGCAGCACAGTAGTACATGGAGGCTTTAAAAATATTTTTAATGCGTGTATGTTTGACATTCCTTAATTTTTAGCAAATAATTGGACAAAATGACTGATTGGCCAGGACCATATCTTCAAACTGGGACAGTCCGGTCAAATTGGGACGTCTGGTAAACCCATTTAAAATGATAAACATATTTTAAACAAAACATAAATTTTTAAACAAATAGACTTATATTTTTCTAAGAAATTATTTACTAAAAATAAATTTGCATAACATTTTAATGAAAAATCATATTTTATCATGGCCACATAGCAGCTAGCACACGTAAAACCACCGGCAGGAGTAATGGTAAGGATATACGTTTGGGATATAGGGTTGGGGGCCCCTGGTGTAGAAGGTAGCTGATTGTTTCCTTCCAACCCAAACGGGCTGTACTTTGTTTCGTACCATTTTTAGTTGTAGTACCGCAATCCATGGGTGATAAATCTCTGAGTTAGATTTCACCTCTTTCTTCTCCTGAAACTCACCTTTCGTGGCTAGAATAACGATCGGGTATAAGTTGAGCACAGGAGCGAAGTGTGTCATCTTCATATGTGTCAGTATGAAAAGGACTAATTCATTGTGAATTCGATTTATACCACTATATCATATAAACTGAAATTTTGATTTGACAATTTTTTACTTGCTTGGATTTAATTATTGAAACTTTTAATAAAATGGCTTCCCTTTTGTTCAGAAACAATGTTTGACTTCATGTTAAACATTCGCGCTTTGCTGTGTAGGTATACATAATAAAAATAAGTAAGAAAATTTTGTAGTTTTGTTCATGTTACTGATATTATTTTCATTTGATATCAATATAATTTCCCCAGCAAAATTAAGTTAGAGTGCCAATCAATTTTCAGTTTTTAATGTCTATCAGTATGTTAAAGTGATTTAGAAAGTCAGCACCTAATATGCTTCTAGAAACCTTTGCTAGAAAGAACAGTTTCTGAAAGACATGCTTGAGTTTTAAGTCAAGTTATAAGGTATTTCTCCCGCCTTCTTCGCATGCCTTCGTTGTTTAGTGGTCTGCATGCTCGACGCGTAAACGAGAGATCCGTGGTTCGATTCCCGGCGAAGGCGTTGCTCATTTTTCATGTCTCCTGCTTCCTAATAACCTAACCTCCTTCCTCTCTACAAAGTTTGAGTTTTAACACCATGCGTTGGAATTTCTGTTCCATTTGTTGTATATAATTAATATCGCTATTTTCTTATCAGAATTCTAACAGGTGTTAAAATAACGTTTGCTCTACTACCTGTTAGAAATCCCCTTCTAGCTTTTTTGTTCAGTTACAAATAAAAAAAAACTGCAGCACATTTTAAAATTTTCTACGAATAGGTCTTACTACTGCTCTTACTGCAGCTGTGAGTCTTCCAACTGTTTCCAGCTACGTAGAGGTGTATACTTCTCATGGTAGCATTAAGCACCAAATTCAAAATTACTTACTTAGTAGTAATCCTGAGGATTAAATTACATCCTGAGGATTAAATTTCTTTGGATATCGCGATGAACTCCTATTTCGTGGGCGAGAATGCACAGGGCTACTAAATCGAGATCGTCATGATATACTTAACATAGAAATTTGCTGTTCTAAAGAAGAATTAAAATATAGTTTTAAAATACAGTTCTTGCATAGTGTTGGAATGTTTGTGTTTGGTAGCATACAATTCAGTTTCCGGGTCCATTTCAATAATTTTTTCCCTCAGTAAGTGCAAGATTCTAGAGAGGTTCCTCACAATTCAACAAAGTGTTCTTGATTGAGTCAGGCAATTTATCTATCCATAATGTTTTAATAAAATCTTAATTTTTCCTATACCTCATTAGTAGCAAATGATGAAGTAGATCACTTGGCTTCGTATCACTTAATTCGATTTCAGTAACAAGTCTTTTAATTCATTTGTTTTTATGTATGGATTTATGTTTATTTTCACTATCCAGTTAAGTTTATGCTTTCTTTCCTATAAGCCTTTCATTCCCCTAATTATCAATGCCAGAAAAATTAAATTTGATATTGCGCATGAAGGAATGCAAATTCTACCATTAGGAGAAAAGGTTTAAATACTGAGCTCCAGAAGGGAAAGTTAGAAAGAGTGGGCAAGCACTGCATCTTCGTAGCGTGAGCTTCTGATTCTGAATTTATTGCTGGTTAAAGTGCCGTAACTGCTATTACTTTGCTGCCACGAGACTTTGACGCGGTTTTAGGTAACAGGATTATCAGAGCCCTGGGGAAAATTCTACTGTTGTGTTAATATCTTTGAATTTTAAGTTTAATTCTTTTTAGTTGAGTTGTCAGGACTGAGTATTCTGTGCGTATTCTTTGAGAACATGGTAAAGTCTGTAATAGGGTTCTTATCCTCAAATCTCAGGTCCTGAACTAGAACAGTGAGCTGATGAAATGTTAGCTTTGTTCTGATGTAGGTACTAGCTGGAAAATGACTGCACGTGAAAGGGATTTAAAATCCTCTTTTATTAAATCACTATTATTTACACACTTCCCAACTCAGGAGAGATACAGAAAGTAAAATACCGCACTTGGGTCGAACTTAACAATCAAATAATATTTAACTAAATTTAAATAGAACTTTAATCAAACTTTGCTCACAGAGCGATTCGCGGAGATTGGCCTCTACCTAAATGGGTGCGTAGCAAGATATACTAATACTAGCGCACTTCAATTTGTTTTACAATGCAATCACGTAGTAAGCACTATGGCTTATAAATTTAAACTGCTAGCTGGTCAGACGAACGTCGAGCAGAGTGTCCGTGATCTGAGACTGAAGCTCTCTCACATTGAGAGGTTTCTACCTCTGGCTTAAATAGTACTTGGCTGTACTTCAAAATTAGCATAAGCTGAAAACGCGCGCTTCTTCTGACGGGAAGTTGAAACAGAGAGGAGATAGAAAGATTTAAATTAAAATAAAACTTGGTTAGTTTAACTAAAACCTTACAGAGTTACCGCCCGAGCAAAGCGTAGTCTGTTAGTTTCAAGTCGACGCATTGTGAATTTTTAAAGAGTCTAATAAAGGGTTCTTTAACCCTTCTCCTGTCTGGTTCCTGCATTTACTTCAGCTGTCACACTGAAAGCTTAACAAGTAGATATTACATTTGCTTTTCTTAAAAATGTGTATTAGTCTCTCTTTAGACAATCAGTACGAGGCTTGATTTGAACTCTGTTGAATATTCCATACATTCTCAGTATATTTGGGTTCGAACTGCGACATAAGGTAGTTAAATTTCGTTATTTCAGTAGTATTTCACATAGAGCAAACTGAGTTTCCACTCGGTAAAACCAAATGTCAGGTTTCTCAGCCAGAAATGTAGAATTTTCATACTCACTTTGTAGGATTCAGGGCGGTATTCCGAGATAGCAGTATGAAACATTGAGTTCAGGGCCAGGATCTCGAACTCGCAGGCTGTGCGCGATGCTAGCCCATAGGCGGTGTGCTGTGCAAACCAACTAATATGGGGGGAAAGAGATAAGCGATATAATTTTCTAAGACATTATCTTTTATTGACGGTAATTACCTTAAATTTAAGCATTTCAATTTGATAAGAAATCATTCTTTATAGATTTTCATCGATAACTTCCTTTAATTTTAAGTTTTTCAGCCTTTTTAGTTTTCTTTATACCCCAGATATTATACTACATATATGATGGTTATTTCCTACGTACACTGCGCAAAAAAAAGGCGGGGACAATTCTATATCGCCTGTTCTACTGTGCCGATTGGCGAAATTCAATTTGCGTTTTTCATGTCTCGAAAGCGCAACTTAGGATATGTATAAGATTTATATATAGCCATCGTTCTAATATAGGCATTTTGGCACAAAATCGGACTTTTCTGAAATGACATGACAATTTTTTTCCATATTTCGATTCTACGACTCACATTATGCCAAACTACCAAATTTTGTAAAAATCGCAAGCGTAGTTTGTAGGGTCCAGGTGTCAAACTGCTGTGTGAAAACTGAAAGAGTAGCAACTGCGTAAAAGAAGGGTTAAAAGTACCCTTTGTTACACTCTTTAGAAATTTACAATGCGTCAACTCGACGCTAACAAACTACGCATCTGCTTGGGCGGTAACTGAAACGGTAAGAACTAAATTAAAAATTTGAAGAAATTATTAACAAGCAGCAGAATTACGCTGCAGGGCTCAGACTATCCTGTTTCGTAACAGAGCTTTGAAAAATCCAGTGGCAGCAAAGTAATAGCTGTTAGCCACGTTTTACCGGAAATAAATGCTAAGCAGAAGCTCACGCTGTAAAAAGCACAGAGTTCGTCCACACTCTCTAACTTTCCCTTCTAGAACTTGGTATTTAAACCTTTTCCTCTCACAGGTAGAATTGCATTACTTCAAGCGCGCTACCAAATTTAAATATTTTGGCATTGACAATTAGGGGGAAATGAAGACTTGAAGGAAAGCACTTTCAAATTAAATTAAATTGGTTGTTTAAAATAAATATAAATCCCTACAAGTTTTTAAAAAGTTAGCTCTCAAAATTTTAGCTTCTGTAGCGATCATCTTTGATAAAATGTCCGTTTTACATTAGAGGACTTCCTGTTTTCAAGAGAACTAATCTTCAGGTAAATTAACTTACGGAAGTGTGTTAAGGTCATTTCTTATGTGGTTTCAGTGCGAACTATCACCCAGTGTCCGCTAAATGACCGGATGGTAATTTTCCACAGTATAAACTCGGAAGGATCCCCCCCGTACGGTTTTCTTTCGAATTTAACGTAAAAGGAAGCAAGAGCTTTTTAGGGAGAGGCTTTGCTTAGAGACTTTTGTTTTAGATGGAGTTGTGGAGAGTCGCACCACGCGACTTTCCAGAGCCGCTTCAAGCGGTAGTTTTTGTATGTATGGCTGTATCGACTAATGTTTTACTTTTATTACTCAAGAAATCTTTATTGAGTTTTAAAATAAAAATTTAAAAGACCACTGGTCTGATTATTCATCCATCTCGGATGCTCTTACGTTACACTTCTTAATGTTAATTGTATTTGATATATATTTATTAATATATCTTTTTTTATTAAACTTACTTTATTCCTCTTTCCAGAACTCGAAATTTTTGTTCATTTCAAATAAATTTTGTCCATTTTTTATGATTCATTTTTAAAATTTATGTTTTTAAATAATTTTTATACATTTTTTGAAAAAAAAATTTGAATTATAACCTACAAAATATTTACCATCATCTTAAAGTAGATGTATGTCTAAGCATACCTGCAAAAAATTAGAGTTTTTTTATTCAAAATTTCCTACGATATCTGTGAATTTATGTATTGGCACGTTGTGAAATTTGGCATATTTGTTATAAGCGATAATAACGCCAAATGTGGTTTACGTACTTTGTTAAAATAATTTGAAAGTACGAACGATCACTTCTCTCCCCTCATGTACAATGAAAAAAAGGAAAGAAAAATAAGTTGCTGTAAATTAAGAAATTCGCCAAGGGAATTATCCTTGGCGCAAACAAAAAAGGGAAACAAGCTAAATTTTTAAATTTCTCCATAAATTTCTCACCAAAAATTATAAAATTTTATCTGTAGACACAATATGAGTGGTAGAATCAAAATATAGAAAAAAAATTGTATGTTATTTTTGAAAAAGTCCGATTTTGTGTCAAACTACCTAAGTTAGAGCAATGCTATATATAAATCTAATGTATATCCTAAGTATAATATATATCCTAATGAAAAGAGCAATTTGAATTTTGTCAATGGGGCCCAGTAGAACGGGAGAAGTAGAACTGTTCCTTTTTTTTTCCGCGCAGTGTACCTGTAATAACTGTTTCCCTCAATTTTTGTGTTAATTAATGATTAATTAATGATTAATTACCACAGCCTTAATTTTAGACGCAACGTTTTACTTTCCACCATATATAGCTGTATAGTTTAATATGTAGTCTAAAGTATTTCTATATTCTTTCTTTCTAAGTCTAACGTATTTCTTACATTTTCAGGTCATAATGTCGTTTTCCTCAATCTTTATACTTAATGTTACTAGATATTTTGGCACATTTTTAACCAGCATACTCTTAATTTTAAATTATTTATTAAATTTTACGGGCGCAATGTTCAGATACGCGTTTTAAATTATCAAATTAAATACTTAATTTTAGATGTAATTTTTAACTTCCTTCGTACATTTTAACTTTTTTAATTTTTAACGTCCTCTAATTTGTAACTAGAAGTTTTATCATCTCGTTAGTAGCTCGACCCAATCCTGGACTTTTCTTGGTCTTAAACTCTTTTATATAACCAAGAACTTCCGACGGACGGATTGCAACAGTGTTGTTTGCGAATGTATTGTATGTGTAATTCATACGAAATTCAGAGACAGTGTATTCTGTTGTTATGTACACTGGTGTGCAAAACTTAAGCAACAAGTGTTCTTTTTGCTATAACTCCACGAGAAATCATCTGAGAGACATGAAATTCAGAAATGAGAGACAGCATTTTGTATTTAAACGATGACGAAAGCATAGTTGCGCAAAAATGAATACAATGCATACAATATTGAATCAAACAAAAAAGTCTTTATCGAACTCATAGTATCGTTATACATGATTGTCTGTATAAGAGGAAGAACAACAAGCAGATTTTCCTTAATATGGAATATGCCCTCCCCTTACTACAAGGGTTGCTTTGCACTGTCTCTCCATAATCAGCACCAGATTGTTCAACAGATTTTGAGGTAAGAGTGCCCATTGCTCAATCAGCATCTGTTTCAGTTGTTGGATGTTCCTCGGAGGATGTAATCTTGCCATAAGGCGTCTGCTCAAAGCATCCCACACATGCTCTGTGGGATTTAAATTCGAGAAGTACGCTGGCCACTCCATTAGAGTGATACCTTCACTTTCCAGTAGCTTCTGAATATCAGGAGTCCGGTATGGCCGTGCATTGTCATCCATAAAAATGAAGTCCGCTCCAATGGCACCTCGAAACAGACGCACAAGGGGAAGGATTACCTCCTGACAGTAGCGATCTCCGGTTACAGAACCTCTGTCGAAAACGTGGAGCTCTGTCTACCCGTTCAGCATAATGCCTACCCAGACGAGAACTCCAGGACCACCGCAACGGTCTCTTTCCGTGATGTTACTGGCATGAAACCGTGTCCCGACCTCTCTCCAAATCAAGTGGCGTTAAGAATCGCTTGAGCACAGAAACAACTCACATACGTAAAGAGGATATGACTCCATTGATAAGATATCCAGTTTTTGTGCTCCTTGCACCACTCTAAACGGTGGCACCGTCGGCCAACTTTCAAAGGGATGCAGCGGTCAAGACGGCGGGCGAACAGGCCATCTTTATGAAGGCGTCTGGACACAGTAAACCGCGACACTTGTCGCGTAGTTGCTGTACGCAATTGCTGAGCTATGGCGCTTGGTGACTGGTTTCGGGCTTTTTTCGCCTGCAGGATGATATGTCGGTGATCCACTGCAGTTATTTTCCTGGGACTGCCACCACCAAGCTTTCTAGCAGCTGTACCTATAGTTTGGAAGGCTTTCCAAGCGTGCGAAATGACTCTTTTGTTGATTCCCAGCCATTACGCTCCTCCTTCAGCTTTCCGATTATTCTTCCAAGTGTGAAGTCAACCAGGTGATTTCTTCTAGCCACATTTCACGAAAGAACTCACTTGCACTTGGAGCGAATGTCATCAATTGAATCTCCGTCCTTCCTTTTAGTATAGTCTTGAGTTGAGCGTGTCAACCGCACTCGTTTTGCGTACGCTCACGTCGCCTGTGACATTTTGTTCCTGACATTTGCATAAGTATGACCTTTCTACTGAATTGCGTATACATTATACTGATCGCAAGAACCCCTTTTCTGCAATTCCATGGCTATCTGATCAAAATTTACATTGTTGCTTAAGTTTTGCACACCAGTGTATATGTTGTTAATGCAAAAATGAGATCCCAGATACTGAACTAAAAATTCTGCTTTCTCAGTTTCGGTGTAAAAATTATTGTAAATTATCAAGTACGAATGAATTGTGAGACTAAATCAGCTACTTGAAGTTACCAAACAGTCTTCTCAACAGCTACCAGTGAGACTCCAACTCACGACCCTGGTTTTGCTCTAACCACTGACCTAAGGTGGCACTAGCTGCGCCTTCGGCGTTGATGATGGACTCACCTACAGTTTTTGGGGGACATCGGCCGCCGCCCAAACCTGGACTCTATGCTGCAGCAAATTAAAAGTGAAGTAAAAGCACTTACCCACGAAAAATACAATTACGCTTTGTTCAACAAAGATCCTGACGAAGATGCCAAGATCCCCACGCACAGAGACGATGAAAGCTCCTTCGACCATTTGTGCTGCATACCCATAATGAGTTACGTTGCGACGCGAGTGATGCACTTTACGAGAGACTTATATAACTCACATTCAAAGTCCGGAATACGGATCGCTTCTAGTGATAAAACCCTTACGAATCTAGTCTGGAAACCCAATATCCCGTCCAAGCATGAAGTGAATATAACTCGAATGTGTTTGATGTTTAGACAAATTATACCTCCTCAAATGAGGCGTTCATCTGATGAAATTGACTTTGGTTATTGCGACGACATAATCAGCTCCATAACCCTAAAACCATATACGAATAAAAGTACTTTTCCGCGCAAGAAAGCACGTTTAGAAGATGAGATACGAGATACTCAAGATACCCCAGGAGACTGGCTGAGTCGGTATTGCCGATCATCCCAAAATCATGATGAGGCGATGAATTATTAGTCATTGGAACGGACGTGTCATCTTTCCATATCATCCATGAGCAAGAATAATAACCCTCAAAGTGATATACAGAACTGATTCTCAGAAAAGAATTATTTTAGCTGTGGATCTTCCCTTGAGGGTGTGACTATGAGCCCTGCGACGGAGTAGAATTTCATGAAAACAATTACCAAAAATTAATTTCAAGTATTCCAAAGAATCCTTCGTAGCAAACAATTAGTTGGCGGTATTTTCCGCAAACACACAATATATTCTACAACAATGTGGTTATGTGGTACGCACAGTATGGTTCTTGCTTCGTGTCAGATCGTTTGGAATTAGAGCCATATCACACAGATAAACTTTTAGATTTATGCAGTGAAATAATGAATACTATACAAACTGCTCTATTCCAAAATGTGTTATAGCAAGAGATAAGAAAACAGCGATCGAAATGCCAGATGATAAAACATTCAACCAACGAGCAATGTAGGCAGAAAATTAACAACGTTATTTACGTATTTAACTAGTTTCAGTGAGGTATTTACCTGTCAAGGATGTGGAGTCGATCATACCAAGTCATCGCCGCCACCCCTGCAGAATGAAGACGACTCAATAAAAAGCTATTCATAATACTGACATAGCAATATTGTCAATGACTTTTTAAAGAATACTTCATTGTAGCTTTACGAGACAAAATAGAAAATTGGTAAGGAAAAAAATATTTTAATAAGTATGTACTTTAGTTAAAAAAAAGTTTATTTATATCGATATGTATCTTTATTTATATGTCGATAGTTTCTTATTTAAATGAAAATTTCTTTACCTTACTCTTACATCCTAAGGCTTGATAAATTATCATAAGAACAAGCTTTTTTAGAGTATACTGCTTATGGGAAATAATTCGTTACTTGGGTTTTGAACTAATGCATTACAAGGTTTTAAATTTCATCAAAAAATGGGCAAAGTTTTACTATTCTACTGTTCTTAATGAGATTTTCTCAGTGTGTATATGGGTACTGAATATTTAATTGAATTTTCCCCAAAAAACTCTTGGGACTAATCTAATAATATGTGGCGTAAATATGCTTACCTTTTAAAAACCTAATTGAAGGTTAACTAGTTCTTAGTTGAATGAATTAATAAAGTTAGTTGAATCAGCATTAAATATATCTAAATTGGTGACCTGTACTACAAAATGATTCATGGTTTTCGTGTGCATAGTGTTAAAGGTTAGAAAAAGTGAACTTCATGCTTTTCATGTTCGGAAACCACTGAAGTACTGTGTTTGTTTCTTATCAGAGGAGCCATATTTACTACTAAAAGGAGCACCAGAACAAATGTATTTCAACTAAGACAAATGCGATTTACTAAAGCCTTCAATTTTCACTTCAAAATCTCGGCTTCAAATGACTACACAAAAAGAAAACATCTAACTCTTCATTCCGCGAATTCATTCAGGTTGGAAGTTGTCTATAACAGCATTCTTTTGGGCAACTGCATCGAATACATCCGCCGTCTTTGCGGGAATATTTACTCCCTCAAGCATTTAACCCACACACATCTTATTCCCCTTATCGCTTGTCAGTGTGGTTTACCATTGTTTGAAAGACTAGAACAAATGTTCGATGAAATGACCTCAAAAGATAAAATCATTGCACATATATCTTTTAGGTTTCTTCGTAAAATTTGGGTAAGCATTATGCAGCGAATATACGGAAAAATTAAAAAATGTAGCTTGAAATTATAGATGCGCGTTATACGCCGGAAAATACGGTAAGTAAGAAGTATTTAATGAATTGGATCTGAATAATAATTAACGGTTATAAGACAAAATGCTTAATTGCAAACTCTCAGTGTATTTAAGAAATTTAAACTTGTATAATTCATGTATAATTCATGTATATGGCCAGAATATATCGGAATTAAATTAAAATAAAAAGTAGATTGGTAATTAAGAAGGTTAAAATGTATGAAAGAAATTCAACATTAAATGAACATCAAGTACAGTGTATGAAACTATAAAAATTATTTAAATTTCAGAATATGTTAAAAATTGCGAATGTTATAAAGTAGAAAAGAAGTTAAAAATCGCATCTAAAATTAAGCATTGTTCAGTTATATGATCAGAAATATAAGAAATTAGTTAAATTCAGAGTATGCTGGTGAAAAATTACGAAAGAAAAAATAAATGAAATGAAAATGAAATAAATAATAAAAACTAGAAATTTAATTAAGATTACGGAAAATAAATATGCTGTTATGAATAGAAAATATAAGAAATAAGTTAAAATTAGGGGTACGTTGGAAATTACGAAATTTGAAATGTATGAAAGCAGTAAAAAATTAGACCAAAGTCATGTATATGGTGCGAAATACAACAAATTAGTTAAAATTCATATGTTAAGAATTGAAAGCATTAAAAACTAGGAAAGGTAAAAATTTTACATCTAAAATTAAGTAAAGGTCATGTATATGATCAGAAAATATAGGAATTAAGTTAAAATTAAAAGTTTGTTGGAAATTACAAAGATTAAAATTCATGAAAGAAATTACAAATTAAATAAAAGTCACGTATATCATTAGAAAGTATAATAAATTAGTTAAGTATTAGAGTACGTTAAAAACTACGAAGGTTAAATTGTACGAAGCAAGTTAAAAATTGCATCTAAAATTAAGCACTAATAAATTAAAACTCGTATATGAATAATTGTGCTCATAAAATTTAATAAATAAGTTAACATTAGGAGTATGCTGGTTTAAAAAGTGTTAAAATATCAAGTAACATTAAATATTAGGATTGCGGAGAACGTCATTATTAAGTTAAAATAAAAGAAATGCATTAGAATTAATATATATTAAATTATAAAACTACACGTGGTAGAAATTAAAAATTTACCTCTAAAATTAAAGCCTTGTGAATCAATCATTATATCTAGATGTAGTAAAGTACATAGGAAATAACCATTTTATGCATAGTAAAATATCTAGAATATAATGAAAAATATAAGAGCTGAAAATCCTAAAATTAAAGGAAATTGCCGGGGAGGGAATCAATAAAAGATAAAATCCCTTATCAAATTGGAAAGCTTAAATCTGGAGTAATTATTGCCGAAAAATCAGTAAAATATGATCTCTGATCAAATTATCACGTTTACCTGGGTCCCTCCCCCTTATCAGTTGGTTTGCAACGCGCACCGCTTGCGAGTTTGAGAAACTTGACTGAATAGTTTTTTAATCATTTGGAATTATCCGTTTCCAAAATCCTCCCCAACAAGGAGCTCCTGGAGGATTAAAATTTCTTTGGATTCTGTTTACTGAAGCTTCAATTTCAATGATATCCCCAGTTTATGAATTTGAAGAGATTATTGTCTCCTACAAAATTACTTCCTTCATCACTGTAAATAACCGTGAGACGTCCTCTTTATGCAATAGAACTGCACAACCAATTAAAAAACTTTGAAAGAGAGGTTCCAAGTGAATGGACCTATACACTGCATAAATAAACAAAATAATCTGGGCCTTTTCTTGATTTTTTAAAAATAGATGGCCTGTTAAATTCGCTTCACAGATCTCAAAAACAGAAGCATCGCAAACTCTATTTTCAGGCAAAGATACTAGAATACAGTCCATTCCTTTAACTTTATGACTTCTATATTTGAGGCATCGATATAATTACGGCTCTTTGAGCTGTCTTTATACTTTTAAGTGTCCAGAATATTTCTCTTAGCTTTGACATGAAAACGTATTAACCGGCGTAGTGCATCTTTAAATGCGTATCTTTAATGATATATTCGACAAGCTTATGATTGCTTGGAAGCAGCATGAGGTAGGTAAAATCTTTATGACCTTTTCATTCAATCAGCTTGGTTTTGACTCTTAATTTTTGATATTTTCTCTGTCCGTAAAGGCACTTATATTTCAATTTCTTAACAATTTGTTCGACAAATACTTCTTGTTGCATTAACTTTACAAGAATCTTTTCTGCGACAAACAGTTCATATGCCTTCAATTCTCCAATTTCCTTTCGCCGGTTTGCACGTTCTTAATGAATCTAAGTATCCATGTTAACATTCTTAAAATTTTCGTACATGTCGAAAAATAACGCATTGTCCATGAATCCATATCGTCATCACAGTTTAATATTGAAGTTATAACCCTTTTATTTTCAACCATTATTTTCATTTCATTTTCAGTTGCATCTGTCAAAGCCCACTTAACTTCAGCATATGCCAACCAACGTGGTCCCTCCCACTATTTGGATTCTATTAATCTGTTGGTAGAACATCCTTTACAGAGTAAATCTGCTGGGCTTACGGCTCGTGGAGCATAATGCCAATCTTTAGTTTTTGTTAATTTACATATTTCTTTAACCCTGCTCTTCATGGATGTTCCCCACGTCTTATTACTCCCAATTCAATGGAGGGCTGTTGTAGAATCAGTCCAATAGTATTCTTTCGAAACCTCAATCTCAAGATTTTTTTCCCAAATAAAGCTAATCTAGCTCCAATGAAACAGAATAGTAACTCAAGTCTGGCATCAGTGAAAGTGTGTAGGTTGTATGACAGAGCATCGTTTAATGTTACCTGTTTAGGAATCTTCCCCTAGAACAATAAAATTACTTAATTCACCCACTTTAAAACTTTCTCTTTAATATCATCTGGGAGTTCAGCATCTCAACTCATTTTTTTCCAAGTCTTTGTAAGTGTAATTTTGGAACAAGGGCGAAGAGGCAGCTAAATCCTATTGGATCAACAACTCCTACTGGATCATCTTATGTACAGCAGACAGCAAATTTCGTCTAGTCACTGGAAGTTCTCCTAATCCTATATTTCGAACGTCGCAATATAGATCTTTCTGTTTATCCCAAAATAGTCCTATTACTTTTAAAAGCTCAGGTTTATTATAAATCCTTTTTTTTTCTGTTATCTGTCATCCTCTTAAATCGAAATGTGCATTTTCCATGATCTCGGTTGCTTGTTGAATAAAAAAATTTGTATCTTCTTCAGAATCTACCGAAGTCACATAACTGTTAACGTACGAAGAAGCTTTAAGCTTCTCAGCAATACTTTTGAGAAGTGGCTTATATTACTTCGAATGCGAGTCCGTGACAGCCCCCCTCCCAAAAAAAGGACTGCACTTTAGTCCGAATACTACATGGCAGTGGCGAAATTCTTTTACCACTGACTGTTCAGCACCTTTCGACCGGAGGAAACTTCGAAAAGTCTCTGTCATCTTAATCAACAAAAATCTGTAAGAATGATTTTATTTTATGTGAAATAATGCCTATCTTCTTTTCTCTAAATTTAGGCAATATTGTGAAAATCAACTCTAGAAGATTTGGCCCTTTTGATAAGCAGTCATTTATGGAAGAAAATGTTTTCTTTTTAGAAGATACGTCAAATACTGCTCTAACCGGTATCAAGGAATTTTCTCTGAAACTGGTCGTTGTGAAAGTAGTGTATTTTCTTTTCTGCTTCATTATTTGGCACTTCGACTACTCCAGACTGTAACCAATTTTGAATTACCGCATTATAGTCTTCAAATTTTTTTTCTAATTTTTAATTTACTTTTTGGTTTATAGCAATCTCTCTTCAGCAGTGTCTCCCTTAACTGGTAAATTATCCAATCATCAACCCACGGCAAACTGAATTCATATCTACCATGATCATTTTTTCTCAGGGTCCTACTAAAGTGAAATTATCTAAATTATTGCTATAGATTAGCATACTGGTTATCAAAGATGAAGTTCTTTGAGATGAAAGGCAGTTGTTTATCTTCCCCACAACAAGCCAACCGGGTAGTGTCAACAAGGCTAGATGATAAGCGGAAAACGTTTCCGGTATGAAACTTACCAGCATTGTCTGCTCCAATTAAAAGTTCTATACGTAGTGCGTCTTTACCCACATAGTAAGATTGATGTCTTTATTTCGTAAGTCAACCATCCAGGGTCCTTTCTGAACACTAGGAATGTGCCCATAGTTAACTTGCTGGTCTAGAACTTTAAATTACTCACCGATATTTTGTAACGTTTATGTTGCTTTCTAGAGTTAATACTACAAAACATAACATGTGTTAAATTTTCAATTCGTTGAGCAGTCGCGTCCATTTGGTTCATGGTAGATTTAACAATATACGACCTCTGTGATCTAACGTCAAATAAACTCTTAAAGTTCTTCTCTTCCCATTTGCTTCAATGGGCATAAGCATAGTTTGTAGAAGAACTTCTGCTTGACTTTGGTTACACAAAGTTAGATTTTTATCAACATGAGAAATCTCTTAATTAATTTTCTTATCAACAATAGACAGTTCAGTACAAACTTTAGTTAAATGTTTCTTTTCATAAATTATGCGTCGAATATTAGCCTTACAATTTTTCAAACGATGCCCCATTCTAAAATATGCAAAACAGACTTTATTTTTCATTAAAATATCCTTTCTTTCCTCGAAGGACATTTTTTTGCCTTTAAAGCTGTCTTGAGAATAACGTGGTTTGCCACAAAATACGCAAGCAGGTTTCATAGCTTTAGTACAAAAACTAGATCATTAGCCGTCGGGACAGAAAATTTGTCTTATGTGTACTTTTGATTTTTATTTGAAATTTCATTTGATTTAAAACAAGCTTTGGATAAAGAAATTCGTTCTTCCCTTTCAACTTAAAACTCCAAGAAACAAAAATAACTGGGATGTTTTATCACCACAAGAATCACAAGAATATTTTCTTCTTTATTGATCACTAGATTACGCAATTAAACTCTTAACGAATTTTCTACACTGCATGATTCTACCTATTGGAATAACATGGCAGCACACTTGTGATTAGTTACGTCAATCGACTAAAAGACCTCAAATGTGATTCCAATATATCATACAGCTGCATGATGTTCATCTTCATTTTTCACGTTCACATCATTTTTTACTACCAATGATAGCAGTTCACCGACATAATAATCAACTAGTAGCTTTTCCTTACTTTTAAACCAAACCTTTCCCAAACCATACGTTTAGGCTACTAGTGGCTTTTGCATAATTATCAGCAGTTGGCGGATAGCTGTCAAAAATTTCTCGAGCTCTACTGCCAACTGGCATGCAATGGATGACATATCGAAATTTATATTCATAACCAATTTACTCATCATCATGAATTCTACTGACCTCATTGCAAAACGTGAGCCAATCTTTCAGTTCCCCGCTAAATTTAAGCAATTCTATTTTAGCGAGCTTTAATTTCGCTATTTTCACCTGTATTCGTTGAACTTGAAACTTTATCAAGACATGCTTTAATATGAAAGAGAGCTACATCTAATTTTTCTCTATATTCTTCACTTTTCTCGTATTCAACGTCAAAACCTACAGATTTGGCGTCTATTAAAGCAGTACAAATTTTATCATCCAATTCAGCCAGATCTGTAGCAATTCTCTCTAAAAAAGAAAATTTAATTTCAATTTCCTCACGTTTTGAACCTGTTTCATTTGAAGACGCGCTTAACGAAATGTAAGGTTTCGTGAACGTTACTCTAACAGTAATTATCCTTTACTGCAGACGAACCAGTGTGTATAAATAAAAGAATTCATTATGCAGCACTTGAATTAACAACAAAAAGGATAGGCTGGTGTGGCATTAATTTTATATCCAATTTTTATATTATTCTAAAAGAAGATATTAAGCTCTTTTAAAATTAATACAATAATTTATTTACAAAACTCAAAATTAAGTGTGTACACTGCGCAAAAAAGAAAGAGAAAAGAAACTGAAAGGTTTCAGATTTTAAATTACGTCCTAAGGGCGTTTTTTTAACATTTTGTGTGTTACCTTTATTTATTAAATATTATGTTCTTCGCACTTAAACCATAAAATTCAGTTAAAGAACACTATCGCAAAATAATTTTAAACTGAGCATATCTTTAGAATTTCCTATACACAGTCTCACGCGCTGGAGATAAAAATGTTTTTTTTGTACAACGTTGCCATTGCTCGCTTTGAAATCCTTGACTTTGTTAATCAAAAATTCGTTAAAGTTTTACAAAATATGAAATCGATTATATAACAAATCCCAAAGTCCAAATTTGGGCTTCCAGATGTCCATATTCGCAGCACGATTACGTCATTCAAAATTCGATGGCTCTAGGTACCGTCGTTTTATCACAATGCGAGAAACATACATATATTTATGCACATTCTTCACTACTTAATATTTGTAAATGTAATACAGGGTTGAATTTTAATACAGGGCTGCATATTTAATGTTTCCAACGCAAAGTTTCAAAACGAAAACAATAGTTCTTCAGGGACAAAGCCCCTTTGGACTAAAAAGAAAAAAAAAAAAAAAACAATTCAGTATCTCCTGTTCTACGCAGCCGATTGACGAAATTCAAATTGCGTTTTCCATGTCTCGAAAGCGCGACTTAGGATATATAGTTGATTTATATATAGCATTGTTCTAACATAAGTATTTTGACACAAAATCGGACTTTTACTGAAATAACATGCCAATTTTTTCGATATTTCGATTCTGCGACTCAAATTATACCAAACTGCCAAGTTTTGTAAAAATCGCCCGAGTAGTTTTTAAAACATTAGCTCTCAAAATTTTAGCTCCTCAGTGTTAATTGAATTTGATATATATTTATTAACATCTCTTTTTTTATTAAACTCATTTGATTTAATTAACTGATTTGATTTTTTATGATTTATTTTTAAATAATTTGTATAAATCTTTTGAAAAACATTTTGAATTATAACCTATAAAATTTTTGACATCATCTTAAAGTAGATGCATTTCTAAGCATACCTGCAAAAAGTTAGCGTGTTTTATTCAAAATTTCCTAAACTATACGTGAATTTACTTTTTGGGGCGTTTTGAAATTTGGCGTATTTATTATAAGAGAAAATAACGAAAATCTGGTACGCACTTCGTTGAAATTATTTGAAAGTATGAGGAATGATTTTTTCCCGCTCGTGGGCAATGTAAAAAAGGAAATAAAAATAGGTTGGTATAAATTAAGTAGTCTGCTAATTCTTGGCGCAAACTGAAAAAAATCCACCAAGACAAATTTTTTAATTTCTCAATACATTTCTCACCGGAAGTTATAAAATTTAATATCTAGGCACAATTTGAGTTGTAGAATCGAAATATGGAAAAAAATGGTATGTCATTTCAGAAGAAGTCCGATTTTATGTCAAAATACCTATGTTAGAACAAAGCTAAATATAAATGTAATGTCTATCCCAAGTCGCGCTTTCGAGACATGGAAAACGTAGTTTGAATTTCGTCAATCGGCTTAGTATAACGCAAGTTATAAAACTATCCCCCCTTTTTTTGCGCAGTGTACATATAAAATATCAACAAGGGATTCAGCAACATGTTTGTTGATTTATTACTGCTTCTCGATATTCAAAAATTAAATCGCAGTGAGTCCTTAAATGGCGGTGGGTCCTTAGCATTGTTTAATCTTGCCTATCCATAGCTACGCCACAAATGTTATATTTTTTGTGTTTCGTCAGTTTGCTTCCGTTTCTTCCAAAGCTATTCCTCGGCCCAGGCGAAATGCCTTCGCTGCCTTTTGGGTACCCACGGAGGACGTTAACGCGAAATAACACAATTTTAGCGATTTTAGAGTTCGTATGAGTTTCTAGCAAAATGTTCCACTGGAGTAGACAAGCAATTATACGGGCTTGGCAATGTTTCTATCCTTAAATGCATCACGCAGGTATCACTTCGTAGGCCGAGATGTGTGGGCGGACAGAGACGTTAGAGCTAAGTCATAACTGACTTGAGCCAAAGAAGATGTAGATAGAGAAATGCCTACAAAAACCGTACACAATCAAAAAGTTACAAACAGTAAATAGAGTGACTGACTGTAAATGCAGATAATCATAACACAACAATTTAGTATAAAGTGTGCGTATGGTGCGAAAATTGTATAGTAGAGAGCACTAATGAGTGACAAATTACATACCTACTATACAATAAGCAGAATAAGAGAAAATTAAAAAATAAGTGCATAAAAGCAATTAAGAGCATTGCAAAGATACAATCTGGAGCAGAAAAGGAAAACTTTAAATTAGATTCCTTAGTACCGCAAGCGGTCTTTTACGATTTTCATGTAAGTTAAAGTCGTAGCTGTGAGCAGGTATAGTTGGGTTACATACATCAGGAATTTTCCTGAAAAATGACTCAGCAAGCTTAGCCATGTAATTGTGAATTTTGGTATGTCAAGCCCACGTTGGACCGCGGGTTCTTCATAAGCCATCGACAGCTCACCTTTTCTCGTAGTACAATATTCCAAATTATTTGAAGTTTTTTCATTTGCGTCGTGCAGGCATATCCCTAGACAGTACAGGTATAGCTGAGTATATGACGCAACATGATCTTGTAAATGAGCATCTTGTTTTAAGTAAAGAGAACGCTGTTCCGAGCAATTAACGGAACAAGTAGTTATGAACTCGAAACTTGGAAAGAAGCTGTGTAATATGTGGGACCATGTGAGCCAATGATCAAGGATAACGCCTAAGTAACGGGCCTGCTTAATCCAAGGGATAGGGATATTGAACATTTGTATGTGACTAGGATCAAAATTCTTCTTCCTGGCAAAGAGAATTGTTCTGACTTCTCAACATTTATTTTATTTTTCAAGGCACTAAGCCAGGACTCCAGTGAGTTTATGTGGTTTTATATTGCTTGTAGTACTGGCTCAAGAGATGCACTTTGTGTAAGAATTGCCGTGTCATGTGTGTACATCGCAAGAGTGGTGTTTGGTGTATGCGGGATGTTGTTCGTGTAAATATTGAATAGTATGGGGTCCAAAAGAGACCCCTGTGTACACCAGCCCTGACGGGTCTAGGAGTGAATAATGTGTTGTTGACACGAACGATAAAGTGTCTGTCTGTTAGACAAGAGCTAATGATGATTGTGATATAACCTGGGAAACCCAGGGTTACGCGTTTGTATATGATGCCCTCCAGCCAAACACTGTCAAAGCCCTTGGCTACGTCTAGGGGGTCTAGTCTTGACGCCGGTCGAGATCGATGTCAAAAATCCAGTCGGAATTCTCTTCCCTCTCGACAGCAAACGAGAGAGCGAGTCTGACCCCTTCAAATTCCGTCGGCGGAAAATGAAGAGGAAATTCCGTGCGGAAGTGATGTTTATTGCAGAGCAACCTGTCTGTCTCACTTTTACATTGCTCGAGGCTCAGGGGAAGGGGGTAGTTTGTTGTCAAAAGTGCTGTTTCGCACGTGCTTATCAGTGAGGATAGGGGTAGGAAAAAAAAATACCAACCAGCTCGAGTAAATGGTGAAATTTTTCGAAAACATCCGGGGCTGTTAAACAGTAAACTTGATAGCCCATTTATTAAAGAGCACAGAAAAAGAAATGGAAAGAGTTAATGGATATTTTAAACGCAGGAAGAAATTGCCTTTCCAAAACTGCAGATATGTGAAGAAATGTAAGCATAATTTCACGTATGATCGTTTGCAAAATGGAAATTTCTTAAAAGGCTACATGTTTGTAAACTATTTGTTAACAGGAATTTTATGATTAAAATATTTTTGCCTTAAAAGGTCATGCAACAATGTTGTAAGGTTTATCCTAAGTTTATTAACAGTTATTTTAAGTTTTATATCTTTCCTATCTTATTCTAATTTCAGCTTACAATTTCCTGCCAGAATGTAAATTCAGAAACGCAGTTATTGCAAATGAGAAAGAGTACTATTTAAGTTATGATTTCGCCGACTTCAGGAGAGAGAGTCTGATTCCCTGACTAGCGCGCGTTTGCCTTTTGGCTACGTCTCTCTTAGCTGTTACTACGCTCGACCATACCTTAGGCCCTTGCTTGGCTTCGCCGATTTAATTAATTTTTAGGGGCCAACTAGTTAGATCTCTGATATCTTCGGCTATACCTTTTAAATAGCTTAGTTAAGCTAGTTTTAGTTTAAATTATTATTACTTTAAGTTCTAGCCCGAGTGGAGGCTTTCTGTAGAGTTCCAAGTAGGAACTGATTGTAAATATACTGAAAAATAAAGGGTTTTAAACCCTCCTTAAGTCTTACGTGTTCTGTTCACACACTTAAGCGATTATTCGCTTGTTAGAGTTCGCGGGGTTCTAAGTTAGAACTTTAGCTTTAAATAGTAAAACCCCGCATTTGGCGCCCAAAACTGCTCTTAACGAACCATGTCGCTGGGTACTGAAGATTTCTCGTTGACCCCTCCAACCTTTCAGTTCCCTCAAGCACAACCACACCCGATGGAGGGATTTGGATTCATCTTGGAATCAATGAGAGCGGCGATGAAGCCAACAGCAACGTTTGACGGCAAAGGATCCGTAATGATCTTTCTGGAACAGCTCAAATTACACTTCACGTTATATCCTGTGAATCAACCACAGGGAATAATCATCGAACGACGAATTTAAAAAGTCAAGCCCTCAGCTGGTACAAAAATATTTGCAAAAATTTGTTGGGGGATCCAGAACCTGAAACGTATACATGGGAGAATTTTAAAAATTCGCTATTGAAAGCATTTCCAGTTGTAAAAGACCACGCAAGAATCGAATCTGAATTATTCAATAAATACCAAACTAATGGAGACGAATTAACAGATTTCATCTTAAGGAAAATTCATATTGCCAAATTATTATATAGGAAAAGGTCCGACAACGAAATAATCGAAATAATTTTGCCGCGGTTGCTTCCGTCAATTCCAGACTTTAGTTAGACTTAGTTAGAACATTTTTTGAAGTTAGAAATCCGCAAACGCTGGAAAGCTTATTTGAACTAGCTGTCAAATTTGAGAGCAGGCGAGCGGCGGAAAACGCGCGGGCGAATTTTACGCAGTATTCAAGGTTTCACAATCAAACGAAACCTCAAGCTCAGCAGAGCTCCTATCGACAAGAGGGGAAGGTAGGAAAGCCGGATAGAAGGAAAGCCGGTCAGACCAAAGCGTGGGGAAATGAAAAGCGGTTGGACAAAGGGAGCGAAAGAAAGGATTTAAACTAATCACGGTGACTAGGAAGAGGGTGACGGCACCGTGTGAAAAGGTAAATCCCTCAGACATCAAGCTCAATACGGTAATCGTACAAAATTTGGCCTTGCCAGAAATCCAGATACTACTAAACGACGTCCCTACGACCGACTTACTAGATACCGGGGCTCAACGCAGCTTCCTGTCACAGGATTTTTTTAAAACATTTACGTCGCTACAGACTGTTTAAGACAATAGTACAACGCGTGATTGCTGGCCAAGGCAAGCAGTGTGTCTGCTTGGGAAAAGTGGGACTCCATGTCTAAATAAAAAACGAGGTCCAGAAAATAAACTTTCTCGTGATAATGAATTTGTTAACCAAAGTCATATTGAGGGTTGATTTCTAGAGCGCAGCTAGCGCAAAAATTAATTTTAAAGACTCTACCTTACAGGTCAAGATAGATAAAATGGAAGTTGAACAAGCCGCCATGCCACATATGGAGCTCAATCACCTTGAAGAAGGAGAAAAAACAAGATTAAAGAGCTGGTAAAAAAAGTGTGCTAAATTATTCGACGAGAAACCTGGCTTCTGCCATATTGTCTTTCACTCAATTGACACTATGAGCCCCCAGTTCGTTCCAAACCGTACCGTTATGATCGGGTGAAGGAAGATATTCTGAAGCAACACATTAAGAAAATGCTCGAGGATAAAATAATTACGCCAAGTACCAGCCCCTACGCTAGTCCTCAGGTTTTATGTAGATAGAAGAATGAACTGCCAGCCGCAGATCCGAACGCATGGAGATTCGCAATTAATTACCGAAAATGAAATAGCATAACGAAATACCTTACATATCCCCTCCCGATAATAAATTAAATTATAAGAAAAATTCGTTCAACTAAATATATGACAACCTTAGACCTGACGTCAGGCTATTTTCAAATTGCAGTAAAACCCGAGGATGTCGAAAAGACAGCTTTTATTACAAAGTCAGGAGTGTATGCCTTTTTGAGAATGCCGCTTGGCGTAAGCGAAGCCACGACTACATTTCAAAAAGTTATGGATATTGTTTTAAGGCCAGTCTTGGGCAAAAGTACAGCCATTTATCTCGATGATATTATTGTAACGAGCAAAACCCTAGAGGAACACATTAAACACTTAGAGGAAGTTTTTGCATTATTGAATGAAGCAAGCCTCAAAATTAATCCAAAAAAGTGCAAATTTGCCGCCAAGGAATTGAGGTACCTCGGCTATAAAATCTCGAAAAACTGTATTGAAACTGAAAACTCTAAAAGTTTAGCGATCAAAAGCTACCCACCGCCAAATACGGCTAAGAAGTTATCATCCTTCCTGGGGATGTGTTCCTATTATAGAGTATTCATTAAAGATTTTGCTAAGATAGTTGAAACTTTGTTGGTGCTTAAACAAAAAAAAGACTAGGTTCACATGGACAGCGGAGGCGAATACGGCGTTCGAAGAACTGAAACACGACTTAAATAATGCCCCCGTTCTTAAATTCCCGGAAGGGGATCAGAATTTGGAGATTGCAGCAGACGCATCAGACTACACAATTGGCGTAATTCTTTCCCAAAATGGGCAGCCAATAGTTTTTTTAGCAAGACGCTTAATCAAACTCAGCGAAATTATACTGCAACTAAGTGGGAAACTCGCGGTCCTATTATCGGTGCAAAAATTTCGGGTGTTCTTTGGGAGTGCATCAATAACTGTGTATTCAGATCACGCGGCAGTTGGTCGCCTATACTCCGGAAAAAAATCTTTCTTTCGCTTCGGCTTGTACGTTGGACACTAAAACTGCAAGAATTTAATTTAATAATAAAACAGACGCCAGGGAAAGAAAATGTAGTTGCAGATGCCCTTTCAAGGATTAAGATCGATGGAGACGGAAATACAATTAAATGTACGATGCTAACTGCGAAAATAATTGAATCCCGGGAAACAATAATCGCCAAGTTAAAAACGGACCCAAAATTTAAAGCCATTTACGCTTACCTGGAAGATCCTGAAAATTTTGAACATGTAGACTTAACTGCTATTCGCAATAGGGCTACCCATTATGAAATTATAAATAAATTGCTCTTTTACACGAAAACAATCAACGATAATCAAGATTTGCGGACGGTAGTCCCAATGACTCTAAGCTTAAGTATTCTAGAGGAGCTCCATGACTCGAATTACGAGCCCATCTTGGTGTTAATAAAACCCTGCAAAGGGTCCGCGAAGCTGTATATTTTCCGCAGTTATACAAAGTTGTGACAGCTTATGTCAGGTCATGTCACTTGTGTCAA
This sequence comes from Stegodyphus mimosarum, assembly GCA_000611955.2. Lineage (NCBI taxonomy): Eukaryota > Metazoa > Arthropoda > Arachnida > Araneae > Eresidae > Stegodyphus > Stegodyphus mimosarum. The sequence continues at coordinate 271,968 of KK119587.1, forward strand.
TTAATTAACGACGTTAATTACAACCCGGCCGCTTACTTAAATAGCATAAAAAGTACGTTCCCAAATGAATTGTTTGGCATTCAGTTGCTTGGTCCCTACCCTAGAACAAAGATTAATAAAAACAGATACTTGTTAACCATCGTGGATTATTTCTCAAAATGTGTAGAAATAATTCCCCTTAAACGGGCTTCAGCAAAAATAGTAGCAGATTCGTTTCTAAATAAATATATTTTAAAATACGTGGCCCGAGTAAAAGTAATATCACAAAATGGTAGACAATTCGTAAGTAATTTATTTGAAAACCTGTGCACAGGCCTTGGCATACGCCAGCTAAAAATGGTACCTTATAGACCGCAATCAAATATTGCGAAACGCGTAAATAAAAAAATAGTTAAAATTATGCGGGGATATGTTAAGAATTACCATGACCGTTGGGACAGCTGCGTCAATGAATAGGCTTTGCCTTAAGAACAGCAAGGCATAACACGACAAAGAAAACCCCCGCGGAATTATTCCTAGGAAGAAAAATTTTAACGCCTCTGGATAAGCTATTTTTCGTTCAACAAAGACAGGAGGAGTTTAAATTGAATGATATTCAGAAAGTTATTAATGAGGCCATCAAAAATACAGATGCGGCGACGTCGAAACAACAGTTATACTACAATAGAAAGATACGGGAAGTAAAGTATGCCATAGGCCAGAGAGTGCTAAATTTAAAGCACTGCTTGTCATCGGCACCCGAAAATAGGGTAGCCAAATTTGAGCCCAGGTTTGAAGGCCCTTTTGTCATAGAGAAGCTAAAATTTTCAACGGTTTACTTAAACGCAGAACACGGACAACAATCTATCGCGAACATCGATCAAATCAAACCCTACTATAGTCGTACGGATTTTCTAGTCATAAAAGAATTATTGCAGGCTCCTGAAATAACACCAAGAATATTAATTTCACCGTCGCCAAGCAGGGATCCCCCAGCAACGAAAAGAAAGGCCACTAACACTGAAGAAACCATAGCGAAACGAAGGCAACTTCAACAAGAGTCAGCGCCTATGAGACAGCGAAAAAGGCTCTTGAAATATTAGCAAAGAAAACGGCAAACTACAGAACCCAAGCCAGAAGAATATGCCAGCTGGAAGCAAGGATGAAAAGAAAGCAACCTGACGACACGAGGTTTATTCATTCCCAGGAACCAAGAAGAACTAAAAGGTTTTTCAAAGATTCAGAAACAAGATCTGCAAAGTACAAGACAAAGAGAAAACTGGAATTCCAAAATCTTCAAGCGACAAGAAAAGCTCCCCGTTTCAACGACCGAGGAATGAAAAGAAAAGAATGTCCAGAACCGAATACCAGCCGCTCGAGGCGACTGAGAGTCCGAAATTTGGCAACTCCAACATTTCAAAAGTTCTGTGCCAAGAGGATGCAGGAGTATAGAAGCAAAAAAGATAAGTGAACATTTTCCTTGTTTTCTATTTTGTATTGAAAGTTCGATTTATGTCATGTGTTTAAAGTTGCTAAATACTGTTTAAAACAAGAAATTGAATTCGCAAGTTTGCGAGAATGTATTTGTAATTATCTGTTAAACAGAAAAGAAATTGAATTTGCAAGTTGGCGAAAACTTATTTTGTAAATACTTTCTTTTAGAATTCTCAAGTTCCGGGAAACTAATTTCTGAATATGTTTAGTCGAAAGACTTCAATTGTGTTAACTTAAAGATTGTAGCCGAGCGTTGTGAATCTTGTATAGCAACTATAACGAATGATGTAAAATGAATTTTAAAGTATTAAGTGTTGAAATGTTCTATTGAATTTGAAATGTTAATCTTAGCTTTTAAACTTTTGTAAAAGTTAAACTAATACAAACGTAAGTTTTGGTCAAACATGACTGTAAATATCTTTGTGTAAAAGATGAACTGAATGAAAGTATAGATTGAATGTGTTCAAAGTTAGGCTCTCCAGGCTTCACTTAAGAATTTTAAAATTTAAGCTCTATTTTAGGACATTAGGTCTAGTTATGTGTTTAAGGGGTTTTCTAAGGTCTGGAAAGTCGAGTTTATAACAAATCGTATTGATTGGATAGTGGTAGATGGTCGTCGCGGAACCACAACATAAAAACCTCGTCTCACTCAGAACAATTTCTGGAGAGTATGAGGGTAAGAACAATTATTTTCGTGTGAATGAAAACGTTTGAGGGCCAAAATAATTGCAAGAAAGTGTAACTGTTATGTCGTCGAAACTGCTATGAAAAGAACTAATACCTTTTCCTTCCAGAGGACTGGAAGGTGAAGACTGACGTCTGATTCAAAGAAAAGATGAAGTAGATGAATGTACAACTCATTCAAATTGTGAATCTCTATTTTTCTTAGTTTTAATCCAGCTTTAAATATTTGTGTAAAGTGGCCCTAAACAGGAAACGTTTTAATGATGAAAGTCATTCAAGAAAGAATTTCTACAAGTTTAAAATTTTGATACTAAGGACTTCTTGTTTAGAATTTAAATTCTTAAACAAGGTTATTGAAGACCTTATTCTTCGAGTAGTCAAATTCTGGTGGGGAAAGATGTAAGGTTTATCCTAAGCTTATTAACAGTTATTTTAAGTTTTGTATCTTTCCTATCTTATTCTAATTTCAGCTTACAATTTCCTGCCAGAATGTAAATTCAGAAACGCAGTTAATGCAAATGAGAAAGAGTACTATATAAATCGTGACTTCACCGACTTCAGGAGAGAGAGTGTGATTCCCTGACTAGCGCGCGTTTGCCTTTTGGTTACGTCTCTCTTAGCTGTTACTACGCTCGGCCATACCTTAGGCCCTTGCCCTTCGCCGATTTAATTAATTCTTAGGGGCCAATTAGTTAGATCTCTGATAGCTTCGACTATACCTTTTATATAGCTTAGTTAAGCTAATTTTAGCTTAAATTATTATTATTTTTAGTTCTAGCCCGAGTGGAGGCTTTCTGTAAAGTTCCAAGTAGGAACTGAGTGTAAATATACTGATAAATAAAGGGTTTTAAACCCTTCTTACGTATTCTGTTCATACGATAGTTAAGCGATCGTTAGCTTATTAGTGTTCATGGGGTTCTAAGATAGAACTTTAAAATTAAATAGTAAAACCCCACAATGTCATAAATCAAATAATTGAAATATAGCATCGCATACGCGTGTTTAGTATTCGTATTGAATTTGAATAAAAAAAATCTAACTTTTAGCAACTGATGACTGTATCAATAAATATATTTATTCTTGAATTATACCTATCACGTAACTATAGATATACTACGTATCGTAGATATCAATACGTAGAAAACCTTGGAATGATGCATTAAGAAACGATTTACTAGTGAGTAAAAATGTAACAAATTTTTAACAAACCTTAATAGAAAGTAAAATAAAGAAAATATATATAACTATAGGTTAAATCACAAACGCACACACATACATATATAAACGCACATACATACATTTGTATATATATAAAAAGAAACAATATAATATATGCTATATAAAATGGGAGGAAATATTACTTAACAACTGCACATTAAGTGAATGGTAGGATTTTCTGTTTATATAAATAAACCTTGGCATTCTTCCGTGTCATTAGATGCATTTATATATATATATATATAGATAGATATATGTTATATATATGAATATAATAAATAACCATGTATATATAACTGTGTTATAAATATATTAACATATGCAGCGAAAGAAACTGCAGTACATATTCCTGTTTAAACCCTTTTGAAATCGATCCGACCAGTGGCCGAGAGGTAAATTTGCTGAACACTGGTAGTTCGGTCTGAGATTTGACTCCCGCAAACGGTCTGGCTGCATGGGCGTCATTACCAATATATCTGTCATTACCAACATATTTTTTGTAACTTCCAAAAGTATAAAAGTTTAAAAGCGCACAGAACCTGTTTTAAATAAACAAATAACTAGATATAAAACTGTATTGTAAATATACTAACATATGGATTGAAATAAAGTGCTGTACGTATTCTTATTTATACCTCTTTTTAAATCTATCCCAACAGCGACCGAGCGGTAAAAATCGTTGAAGACTGGTTGTTTGGTCTGAGGTTCGAATCCCGCAAACGGACTAGCTGCATGGACGTTTTCTTGATTTTGCTTATGTGTAACATGTATACGAGCTACACTAGTTATCATAAATTAAGAAAAAATCACGATTACTGAAAAAGTTACATGTAGAATTTTATGAAACTTATTTACAATATACAACGCATACTAAGGTATCAAATAACATAAAAAGAAATTACCAGACAATTATGGTAGTATAGAAATTAGCACATGTATAAAATGAACAAATTGAAGGTGTCAGCTTGCTATAGGAAAAGTATCTTCAATATGGAATATGATCGCCTCTAAAAGCAATACAGCAGATACAGCGATGTGTGATGCTTTCAATTCTGCACTCTATCAGTTCCATAGGAAGCGAGAGCCATTGCTCTTGCAAAGCAGTTGTAAGCCCAGCAAGCATCTGAGGGGGCGGATTGACAGCAGCTAGACGTCTTCCTAAAGCATCCCAGACATGCTCGATAGGATTCAAGTCCGGGGATCGAGCTGGCCACTCCATGCGCATAATTGTTTCCTGTTGAAGATAATCATCTACGATGCGATCCCTGTATGGTCTTGCGTTGTCGACCTGTAACAGGAAAGCATTAGCTATTGCCCTGGCATATGGGTACACATAAGCATCAAGGATATCATCTCTATAAACCTGAGCATTCACGGTTCCCCTTGGAAAGACATGGAGGTCTGTGCGTCCACCCAAACAGATGCCACCCCAAACACAGACACTGCCTCTACCGTATGCATCTCTTTCACGGATGTTTGATAGATGATAACGGGTTCCAGGTTCTGTCCATATCAAATAACGCCTACTATCGTTTTCTAGACTAACCCCGGACTCATTCGTAAAGAGAACAGCCCTCCATTGATCAGGCGTCGAGTGGACATGTCATGCCCAATGCAAACGGTCCCTCCTATGGCGTGACATGAGCGGCAAGCAAATGGCTGGTCGCTTCGCATACAGACCACCTTCCTGAAGCCTTTTACGCACAGCTGACGTTGGCACCAACCTTCCGGTGGCTGCAGCAAGGGAGGACCTAATAAGAGTTGGAGTAGCGGGTCTATTCCTGCGTGCACATAATGTCAAATATCGGTCATCGGCCCTCCTCGTAGCAGTAGGCCGTCCTTGGTTGAATCTTCTAGATGTTGAATCTGTGGTTTGAAATTGCCTTTAAAGTCTATGAACTACAGAAGGACTCACATTTAGCCATCTGGCCACTTCTGTTTGACTTCCCCTAGTCTCCTAATGGCTCTCCATCGTAGTTCTGCAGGCAAATGATGCCTGCAGGTCATTGTTACGAATTGGCTATCTTAGATTTCTGATGTCACTATCAGAGTGAAATATGTGCTCTCAAGCATAGACTTTTATGCTTCTCGCAGATGACGTATTGCGAGTGCAGCGCCATTAATTTGCATAGTGCATTTTTACTCAGCTACACTTACTTGGCAACATATTCAAATTTTACATGGTTTGGCTTATTTTTGAGGGAGTTTTTGCTATTTTTGTCCTTTTTCCTTAATTTATTATAACCAGTGTAGTTTCCCTTAAAACGTCCTCCACGGAGGCAACAATCAGCTTAGGCAGATAGCCCTCGAGACTAAGGTTCTTCTAAACTAAACTATAGACTAAGGTCTAGAGGAGCCTTACTCGAGACTTTGCCGCAATCACATAAATCCAAACACTTTTTAAATATGAATAAAAAATACACAAAGCTGATGTAATATCTAAAAGCAGACCACATAAAAAATCAGATAACTAATTATGAATCATACATTTACAAAAATGTACATATTTACAAAAATTTAATTTAGCTGAAAATTATACAGGACTTGAATTATACAGAAGATTCTAAAAACTATTGGAAATTGGCATTCATAAAAGTCTTTAAATAAATTTTTTAACTCATAGCAATTTCATATGAATGTTGAATTTAGGTTTGCATAATTTGAAAATATACTGCATATTCTTTAATGCACTTGTTAAGTATTACATTTTTATACCCTACAAATTAAAATAAAAGTAGAGGGAAATACATTATAATTTAAAATATAAAATTTCAACATTTTTAAATTACTCATCAAAACATGAAATTAAGTACATCAATATAGACATTAGTTTAAAAATTATAGTTTTAAATTTAAAATATACATTCATTCTTTATATGTGAAAAAGGGAAAGCACCAAATATATTATTTTCACTAAAATTAAATTAAGGAATTGCTTATCTGATACATCAATTGCCAGAAGTCTATATCATACAGACGTGAAAACAAGCGAATTATTCCTTACTATAGTTTAGGAGTTATGCCTGTCTTTGATGTGGATGCTCCGCTAAAGTATGGTCTTAATTTATTGATAAGAGTCCATGCTATAGGTTTGGTAAGTCGAAATAATCCATTAAAAGTAGAATTGTCAGCATCAAATGCGTTATTTCCATAGCGAAACACTCCAGTTTTTCGCAAATCTTAAGAAATTAAAATATCCATTACGTATACTTCCAAAAACAAGCAGTGACCTCCGCCGTGTTCAGTTTAGCTCTAAAATGACAGTCAGAAAGTTAAACGGCAGCTACTCAGCTGACGGAAAAATTTCCGATGTGTCGATCTGTGTAATGATCGAGACGATGGCATGAGACTCGCTCTTTGTCGAGTAGATCGCGAAAAACAACACGTTCTTCCATCTCGATGGTGTCCAGACTAGGGCCCTAGGAATATTTCTCCAGTCACTCCTTTATTCTGCGGGTCTATAGAAATCATCTGTCATCTGGTACAGCTGATGACCAGTTGAGTGATGCTTTCGGGATCCATATTGTTTCGACACTAATTTTTAACCATTGTTAACGTTTCCTTTATTTCCCTCAGTAGTAATTTTGTAAGAAATCCATACGATCTATAGCTTGGGTTCTAAATACGGGGAAATTCCGCAGTTTCAGGGGGAGAATGAGATCAGCCTTTGATTTAGCTGTTAAGTATTTCGTTTTAATTTATGAATATAAAAAAATAATTTTTTTTCAAGTTTCGGTATTTATCAACATTTCCTACAAAACAGCTCTGCTAAAAGAAATTTTGCTTGCGTATTAAATGCACTTTGATTGATATAGCAAGATTAGCAAGGGCTGTAACTAGGTTGTTTACTCAGATCTGAGACGTGCTAATTGCTTTGGTTGGATTTGGTTGAAATTAAACATTGATTTGTGTGAAATTTCTCGGAACATTATTTATCCCGTTAACATGACTCAATAAAAATTCAAAAATGATTTGTAGAAAGGAATTTCTTGTAACCCAGATCAGAGTTTTTCAAGAGGTCAGGAACTCCTAATAGTTGCCTCTCTGAACACATTTGCAAGATATACTCAATCGTAACTACAATCGTACTAAATCGTTCGTGTAAATTTAGCCGACTACCTTTAAGTGTTTGTGTTGAAGCTGCATGGGTTAACTATTTCACTATCTGCGCAATCGAAGGTGTAGTAGCTTTCGCTTGTTTAACCTTATAGACCAGGGATGGCCAAACTTCAAGACGATGGGAGCCGCATGACAGATTTTATGAACGTTCGAGTGCCGCAAGTCCAAATTTATACTCACTTCCAAAAGTTAAGCACGGAGAGAAAAATGATAATTTCCGGAAGCCAATTAGAATCGAAGAGGATGTAATTCGCTGCAGAGGTAGATGGAAGTATGCAAATATGTTAGGTAACAGCCAATCGCGCTTTCATGTCAAGAAATATGCAAAAAAGGCAGTCTTATAAGAAGCCAGCTTTATGAAGGGTTACAGAAGTTGATTGTAAGTGCTGGTAGAAAGTGTTTAAAACTTTCGTACAGTTTGTTTTCGAGACATACGTGTTTCTATGACTTCCAGAAGACGAATGGAAGATTCTGAGCGCTGGCGTGCTGTGGGGCGCGTTAAAGCAGGACAGTCGATCACAGATGTTGCTCTTTTCTTTGACGTTCATCATTCTGTAATTTCACGTTTATGGAAACAATTCCAAACCACGCAGACAGTTGTCTGAAGGCCCGTAGCGGGTCGCCCAAGGGTTAAACCCCCGCGAAAGATCGAGATATTGCTATTGTAGCCAAGCGGAATCGCAGAGCGACCTCCACACGTGTGATATCTATGGTTACAGCGTCCATTGGTAAGGCGATATCTTCAGCTACTGTACGCCGAAGATTACATATGAGTGGACTGTACACCCGGGTACCTCAAATTTGTGTTCCTCTATCCGTCCAATCAAGAGGGGCACGATTACAGTGGTGCCGGAAACATGTCAATTGGAATGTGTCTGACTGGGAAATGTCATGTTTACTGATGAGTCAAGATTTGTTCTGGAGCCAGATGACAAGCGTATAAGGATATGGCGTGAACAACGAACACGCAATCAGTCCCAAAATATCACCGAACATCACGCATTCCGAGGCGGAAGCATTATGGTGTGGGCAGGCATTTCATTAGGATATCGCACCGACCTGCACATCTTTAAACGGGGTTCTTTGACGGCTGCCCGGAATCGAGATGACTTTTTATATTCATAAATGTATCGATATGAACCCATTGTGAGATTGTACGCTGCAGCACTTGTCCCTACTTTTGTTTTAATGGACGATAACGCACGTCCCCATAGAGCTGTCATCGTCGATGACTACCTGGAGAGTGAAGGGATTGCGCGTATGGCGTGTCCAGCATATTCGCCCGACCTTAATCCCAATGAAAATGTTTGGGATGCTCTCAGCCGTGCTGTATTTTCACGTTTCCCACCTCCAGCCACTCTTATTGAACTGGAAATTGCTCTACAAGAAGGATGGCGATTGCTTAATTCTGCGGTGGTTGACCACATAATTGAAAGCATGGTCACAAAGTGTAAACTTTGTATACAGATGAGGGGGAGGATCACATACCCTATTAATGTCCTTTTTTTCATTTTATGCTGTTTATTTTCACTTTATACATAATTCTGTTTAAGGCTCCAATATTTCATTATCTGATAACTTACAAAAATTTAATTTGTTTTCATTTCTGTGCATAATTATTGATTTTATTTTATTGTAGTGCCGATCATTTGGAGCCGTGATGAAATTCAGATGCCGTGACGTCATTTTCTCTACTACTACGAGCTGCGTAGGCGCCAAGCGAAAATGAGGGGAATTACCTTTTTCTTTTGGAGATGGTAGACGAATGGATGTTAACAGAGACGCTGCTTCTGTTTAAAACTTTGACGAATCACTTTTTAATTCTCGTAAATGTTAAATATATGTAATAATCGTTTGTCTAATTAAAATGTCTTTCGTTAGCCAATTTGTTCATCGTTTTATGCCCACAAAATTTTCTCAGAAGTGGGATTTAGCACTCGAAGGAACTGTAATTATAGCTGATTTCCTGAATTACTACCGGTTTTGAAGATTTACTGTTGCTGTGCTGTAATATTTTACGATGTATAATGAGCAGTGTTCCGAACAGAAACCTCGTCAAACTCATAGGACTGTATGCTGATTTACCTGAACCGAAACTGCGTAGTAGTGATTAAATAGTGTGCAGCTCTATTAAAAACTGTGGAATAATTTTTAATAATACTCGATGTCAAGTGTCAAGACTTGAATTGTGGCCAAAAATACATCGGACATAATCTGTTTGTACTCACACCATTTGTCATATATTGGATTTTATGGAAGCACTTTGTTTTGTCTCTGCTTCTGGAACATCGGGGATTACCATTATATGAAGTGAGTGATTTTCTCAATTTTATTAATTATGTTTCTAATTGATGTGCCGGGAATGGAAGATGTCCTGAAAAAGGAAAAAACATGTAATATAAAATTATTACACAAAATAATATTTAACGATGTAGGCGACAGAAATAATCGAAAAAGATTAAGACAATTTAGTGGTTTCTCTTTAGCAGAGAATAGTAAAGAATTTAATAAAAAAGTAGAAAACGTCAAACAAGATTTTCAGGCTTATGAATTAATTTCCATTGCCAATGTTTTATGCATTGATAGCTCTGGCATACAAGATGCGACCCGAATTGTTTCTTATCTGAATAATTTAGAATTGCTTAAAAATAACGTAATTTTAGAAGAAAGTGAAAATGAAAGTGACTTAGAGGGTGAGGACGGTGGGGATAAAAATGAAATAAATGATAATGTTCAAGATGAAACGAAACTAAGAAACAATTCTGGTGCCACAGTGAGACAACTTCCTTCCCAATGTGCTAATGATAATACTCTTAGTACAATTGAAAACAAGTCGAATGTATTTCATAATTGTAATATAAATGTTACTATTGAAGACATCAAATCTTTTGTTGCTCAATTCGATGGCCAAAGCCACGAAAATGTCAGTAGTTGGGTCGAAAGTTTTGAAGATGCAGCTTCTGTTCTTCAATTAAATGATTTGCAGAAATTGATTTTTGCTAAACGTCTGATGACAGGCAAAGCAAAATTATTTGTTCTTAGTGAACCAAAGTTGAACTCATGGCAGTTATTTAAGAATGCTATTCTTGATGAATTCAGTTCCAGCTGCAATTCGGCCGAACTGCATGAGTTATTATCAAAACAAAAAATGAAGAGCAATGAGACGTTTGATGAGTTTTTTTAAATATGAAGAGAATTGCTAAAAATGGTCAAATTGAATATGTTGCTTTAATACGATATGTTATAGATGGTATACCAGGCTCCGCGTTTAAAAAATCTTGCTTGTATGGGTCACAAACATTAACTGATTTTAAGAATAAATTGAAGCTTTATCAACAGATATGTGATGATGAGGAAAAGTTGCGAACGTCAAAAACAAAATTTAAAAGTAAACAAAAAAAATGAATCTAGAAATAAATATGACTCAAACAATTCTGCTAACCAAACAAAGCGTAACGTAACCGATGGTCGAGGAAAAATTCCTGAGATTAAACGTAATACAACCTCTTTCAACTGCGGTGAAAGCGGTCATATTTCTAAACAATGTGTTCATAAAGATAAGGGCGTCAAGTGTTTTAAATGTAAAGAATTTGGGCACCGAAGTTTCGAATGCTCAAATACGAACTCGAAACCAGAAATAGCAAACGTGAATATTGAAGTAGTGTCGAAGTTGACTAAAAATTAATGATGTACATGTAACAGCGTTAATAGACACAGGAAGTCAAACTACTTTGTTACGCAGATCTATTTTTGATAAGCTGAATATCGAAGGGCTAGTGCCCGTAAGCTCAACGCTGAGTGGGTTCGGTAAATGTCAAGTAAAACCTCTAGGCTCCTTTAAAGGTAATATTAAAATTAATGATTTCCAGTGTACTGCAGATATTTATGTTGTAGACAACAATGTGATGACACATGAGGCCATTTTAGGCTTAAACGTAATATTGAAAGGAGAAATACTAATAAACGAAAATGGGGTTACCATGAAAAGTAAGTCACAGGATGTGGAGGAAGTAAATATTGTGTCTGTTTTACCTGTTGACCTAGCCAGTAACGAAAACGAAATAAACATTGCACCTAGTGTTCCAAACTGCTTTAAAAAGACTATTCAACAGTTAGTTTCGAACTATATGCCACGTAAGACCAAATCTACAGACATACAATTAAAAATTTGTGTTAAAAATGACGAGCCAGTATCGCATCAACCGCGTAGATTACCGTTTTCGGAAAAGAAAATTGTTGAAACCCAAATATCTGAATGGCTAAAGTCAGGAATTATAGAACACAGTTCTTCGGAATATTCCAGCCCATTGGTCATTGTTAAAAAAAAGGCGGGACACCAAGGGTTTGCGTTGATTATCGTCGTTTAAACAAAGTTGTCGTAAAGGATAGATTTCCTCTTCCCCTGATTGAGGATATCCTAGACCGCCTTCAAGAAGCACGTGTTTTCAGCACTATTGATCTCAAAAATGGCTTTTTTCACGTGGACGTCGAAAAGGAAAGTCGGAAGTACACATCATTTGTTACGCATGAAGGGCAGTACCAGTTTTTGAAAGTGCCGTTTGGACTCTGTAACTCACCAGCTGTATTCCAGAGATTCATAAATACCATTTTTCGACCGTTAGTTAACGATGGAATCGTTTTGCCGTACATGGACGATATCATCATTTTGTCCGCTTCATACGAAGAAGGAATCGAGAGGCTGAGTCAAGTTTTAAATCTAGCAAGGGAATACGGGTTGGAAATAAATTTTAAAAAATCCCAGTTCTTAAAGAAACGAATTGACTTTTCAGGCCATGTCATAGAAGAGGGTAAAATTTTCCCATCCACCTTGAAGACGCAAGCCGTTATAAATTTCCCTGAACCATCTAATTTTAAACAGATTCAGAGTTTTCTTGGATTGACAGGGTATTTCAGAAAATTTATTCCTAAGTACTCTATAATTGCCAAGCCACTTAGCGACCTGCTAAAAAAGGATAATAAGTTTGAATTCGGCGAAGAACAAAGGACTGCATTCAATCGTTTGAAATCAGCGCTAGCTGAGAAGCCTGTACTTGCAATTTATAACCCTCATTATGAAACTGAACTACACACAGATGCCAGCATAGAAGGATACGGGGCGATTCTAATGCAGAAACCCCCAAATGACAGCAGTTTTCACCCCACTTATTTTATGAGCAGGAAAACATCTGATGCAGAGAAAAAATATTCAAGTTACGAGTTGGAGGTCCTCGCGATCGTAGAAGCACTGAAAAAGTTCCGTGTTTACCTTTTGGGAATTTCATTTAAGATAGTGACGGACTGTTCAGCATTTCAAAGGACGATGGAGAAAAGAGATTTAGCGACGCGTGTTGCTCGTTGGGCTTTGTTGTTACAGGAATTCGATTATGTTATGGAACATCGTAAAGGTGTTAGAATGCCACATGTAGATGCTCTAAGTAGAGCTCCTCTAAACGTTTTATGTGTTTCTGTTGAGAATATCCTACCTAAATTAAAACTTGCCCAAGAAAATGACACTGAAGTAAAAGCCATTAAAGAATTATTGAAAACCTCAAGTTATGAAAATTACTGTAATAGAAATGGCATACTATACAAGTTTATTGACGGCAAAGAATTAATAGTTGTACCGGAAAGTATGCAGACTGAAATTATAAAAGATGCTCACGAGAAAGGGCACACCGGTATCAAGCATACAGAGAAACACCTGGATGAATATTATTTCATTCCCAAACTTCGGCAGAAGATAGAAAACGTTATCGCCAGTTGCGTTCATTGTATCTTAATAAATCGCAAAACAGGGAAAAAAGAAGGATTTTTACATCCGCGATTCAAGGAGGACATTCCTTTGCATACCTATCACATAGATCACTTGGGTCCTCTGGAAAGTACCCATAAAAACTACAAGCACATATTAGTAGTGGTCGACGCGTTTACCAAATTTACTTGGATTTATCCAACAAAATCTACGACCTCAGCCGAGGTGATAGCGAAGTTAGAGAATCAGAAGGCCATTTTTGGAAGCCCTTGTCAGATCATTTCTGATAGAGGAACAGCTTTCACTTCCAGTGAGTTTTCTGACTACTGTGCTAAAGAAGATATTAAACATCATCTAATCACTACAGGCCTCCCGAGAGCAAATGGACAAGTTGAACGGATCAACCAAGTCATTATATCAGTCTTAGCAAAACTGTCCTTAAATAAACCAACTGAATGGTATAAACATACACATGAAGTTCAGAGAACACTTAACTCAACATATCAAAGAAGCATTAACACCACTCCGTTCGAATTACTCTTCGGTACCAAAATGAACAGTAAGGGCACCGATCAGCTCAAAGAACTGATAGAAAGTGAGTTTCAATCTCAATTTGAGTCCCAAAGAGAAGAATTACGAAAGCAAACCAAGAAACAAATTTTCCAAGTCCAACAGGAAAATAAAAAGACATATAATGCCAAAAGAAGACAAGCACAGCCGTACAAAGTTGGTGATTTAGTGGCAATCAAAAGGACTCAATTCGGACCAAACCTGAAATTAAGAGCAAAGTATTTCGGACCTTATAAGATCACGAAAGTTAAGGGTGGCAACACCTATGACGTAATAAAGGAAGGGTGCCATGAGGGACCCATGTACACTACCACATGTGCCGAATTCCTCAAGAAATGGACGGCGCTTTAAAATTTTCGCGAACATTTATTTCTGTTATTGTATATCATTGCTTGTTGCTTTTTTTTTGTTTTGCTGTATTTTGCAGTGTCCTGGAGGGCCAGTCCACCCTAGGATGGCCGAGAATGTAGTGCCGATCATTTGGAGCCGTGATGAAATCCAGATGCCGTGACGTCATTTTCTCTACTACTACGAGCTGCGTAGGCGCCAAGCGAAAATGAGAGGAATTACCTTTTTCTTTTGGAGATGGTAGACGAATGGACGTGTTAACAGAGACGCTGCTTCTGTTTTTGTTGAAACTACTTTGACGAATCACTTTTTAATTCTCGTAAATGTTAAATATATGTAATAATCGTTTGTCTAATTAAAATGTCTTTCGTTAGCTAATTTGTTCATCGTTTTATGCCCACATTATGTATAAATATATATGCTACTTTCCTGCCGAATTTTCTGTCAATCAAAGCAATACTTGTTTTTTTTTATTTTTTTTTTTTTTTTTTTTTTTTCATTTTACATCTTCGTGCTTAATTTTTGGAAGTGAGTGTATATCGTTTTAAAAATAATGAGACAAATTTTGAATATGAAGAAACTTTTGAAGTAAATTAATGGATATGCGATTAACATGATTACATATAAATATGAGTACATACATCTTATACCTACTGTTTTGTATTCAATAAATGTCAAGTATCAGGAAAATAAAAATTTGTAACTCTTGTACTGGGAAACTGAGCCTTTTTTTTTTCAGGTAGAGAAACCAAATATTTTCTTCTGATTTCCTTTATACATCTCAGTTTATAATTATTGTTATTTTATTTTAGTGTAAGTAAAAGGAATAGAAAACATATTCATAGTTTACAATTACATAAAAAATTTTATTTCAGTAAATTAAAAATCATTATTTAAAAGAAAACTGAGTTTTTTTATAACTCATGAGGAGTCTTTTATAAAGCATAAATTGAGTGACACATGTCAACGCGCACTGCAGAGAAACTGTTATTCGAGAAATGATGTTTATTTAAAAAAAGGCTATTGACTTATTTAGACTTTTGCTTAAAACGTAATTTTGTTTCTCCACACAATTAACATAAGAAGCAACATACTGAGATCATTCGAATCTTTGGATCCTAACCTAAGAAATCGTTAAACGGTTTTTCCCAAAACTTTGGAATAACTACTTTTTCTAATGCCCAGTATACAAGAATTTACCAAAAAAGAATATGATTGCAAATTCAGTGGTGTTTGAATAATCAGTATCTCTTAGGACGGCCCTGACTGATATAGTATTTCAGCGTGGCATCCAACAAAATCTGCCAGAATTTGTTAGTAATCAGTACACTGCGCATCATTGAAAATTCTCGAAACTATCTCTCGAATCGTGGAGAAAATTTTGGACGTAGATAATGAAGTTTAGTCGCCGCGTTTGAAATTCTTGAAACTATCTTTCGAATTGTCCAGATAATTTTTGACACAGACAACGAAGTTCATTCGCATCATTGAAAATTATCAAAACTACCTCTTGAATCGTTACGATAATTCCAGACATACATAACCTATTGCTCATATATCTACTAGTTCATACCGAGCGACATAAACGCTTCGTCGAGCACAATTTTGAACTGTCTACATGCCGAATTCTTCAACCTAGCTGTTTAATTTTGAGCTGTTTTTCAAATACATGGCAAATCAAAGCTACTGTACAGAAAGAAAACATGCCTGTCACTACTAAGGAATTTATTTTGCAAATGCAGATGTAGCATGAACGGATAACTCTTCATATTTCTATGGGCATGCACAAATGTTCGATGCGGAGGCCTTTTGTAACATGGCAGACGTCTGCACAATAGTTTAGTTTGTCAGGACTGAGTGTTCGGTGCATACTCTTGGCAAACATCTTTGTGAAACTCCTTAAGTCCTGATCTGGAACAGGGAGCTGAATGCAGCTATGTTCTGGTGGTAGATACTGTGATTAAGTGGGAGAATAACTGCACTTGGAAGGGATTTAAAATCCTCTTTTATTAAATCACTATTATTTACAAATCACTTCACAACTCGGGACGGATACAGAAAGTAAAGACCACACTTGGGTCAAAAATGAACAATTAAATAATATTTAAACTAAAGCTAAATAGAACTTAACTAGTTGTTGCTCGAAGAGCTATACGCGACATTGGCCTCTAACTAAATGGTGCGTAGCAAGATTTACTAATACTGACGCACTTGGATTTATTTCAATAAGCAATCACGTAAAAGCACTATGGCTTAGAATTTAAATGCTAGCTGGTCAGGTGAACGTCGAATAGAGTGACCGTGATCTGAGACTAAAAGCTCTCTCACACTGAGAGGTTTGTACCTCTGCTTTAAATAGAACTTGGCTCCACTTCAAATTAGCATAAAGCTGAAAACGCGCGCTTCTTCTAACGGGAAGTTGAATATGAAAAGAGATAGAAAGATTTAAATTAAAATAAAACTTTGCTAGTTTAACTAAAACCTTACATACTTCCCGCCAAAATTGCGATAGTTGAACTACTGTGGTCCAAACGGACCATGTTGAAACTTGCAATTCTAAACAAATAGTCAAAATTTAACTCTTCTAAACTTAGGCCAACTCTTACAAAACAATATTTGTTGGCGAAAAAAATTTACAGACGAAACTCATCTGTTTTTTTGTATATTTTTTTTCATCTAAGTTTTACTCCTTCCAGCAAAATCTGGAAGGAAAGGAATTTTAGTACAACATAATAACAGTAATTTCTAGGTAACATGCTTCAGTTTCTTAACCGTGTAAATTCGCACACACACACATTTATCATTCAAGCAAAATTAAATTTTTCCCCCAATGTTCTCTCACCGGTGTTGGATGAAAAGCAAACCGCCATTGCGGGTTTTTCTGTGTTCGGGGGTGTTCAAATCTCCTACCTACGATCGACTAACATTAGTTAGAACTTGACATACGAGACCTCAAAAGACGCCCTATAACCAGCTAAACCTCAGGTTCTCACTAGCTTTATGTCTAACACTTTAAGTGTATTTGTTGGAGAGCATACAACACTTGCATTCTAAATTTACTCAAACTTTAATTCATGCATACAATTCGCAGTTTGCACATAGAATGCTTCATTTACATTGACATTTCACCTAACGTGCATTGATAGCATAATACCATTTGTTACATTTTAAGAAACTTAACAATATCATAGCAATCATGAAATACAAATGTAGGTTAAATTTCTAAGTTTACAGCAAGTGCTTCCTATTCTTTTCTCAAGGTACTTTTCTGAAACATCACATTACACTGAAATAATAGTCCATAGACTAAATCGTGTTCTTCCATTTTCCGACTTTTCATTCTAGAAATTTTACAAGTCTTTCGACAAAGCATAATACAAAAAAATTTAGTTAACATTTTGTTTTCAGCAATTCATTGCTCTTACAAAACTAATCTATTTACAATGCTTCCGAATCTACTTTACAAACATTAAGTAATTTTAAATCTTTGCAGAATTACAATTTTAAACAAAAACGTTTTTCAAGATAAGTAATTATTTATCGCTCACTTGGCATAAAACTCAACCTCGCTTGAGGTAAAATAGACTCTGCAACTTGCAGTACACTCGAAAATTAACTAAACGTTGGAATAAGAAATACTACTTATCTTCTTGTGGTCAGCCATCCTTCTCTTGGCCCAATCCTTGAAAGTTGGGTAAGTTGAAGTTTGGACCAGTCTCCTTGCCTTTGGATGTTGGTGATTTCCAGCTTGTTGCTCATCTCTTTTTCTTTTATAATTTCGTCGTTTCATCCTGGGGTACTTGCGCTGGGGAGGAAGGTGATCTGCTGGGCGTTTGCTGGACTGAGCCCTTCGCTCCTGAACTCTTGTTCGTCGCTGCTCCTGGTTCCTGCTGCATTCGGGACGTTGATCCTCAGCCTGCAACCGCGACTGCTTGCTTCTCAGGCACCTCTCCGATGTTTCCGCAGTTCTCTTGGCTACTTTGGGCTTTCCTTGCCCATTCTGTTTTGATCTTTTATTACTTGCACCTGCATCGTCCGTCTTTCTTTTAAATCCACATTTTTGGTTCTTATTTCTTCTACTTTGTTGAGGGGGAGCTTTCTTTTTCTGTAGTCTCGATGCCATTGTTGCTGGTTCCTGCTGTTTTCGCTGAAGTACACCTTCCGTGAGAATAGGTTGCCTCGGATCCTGGAAAAAATATTTAAACTTTTCCATTTTATTACGGTTGTAAAAAGGTTTGATTTGGTCAACATTCGCAGTAATTCTCTTCCCATCGTTTCTTCATAGTATTACTACCGCTTGTGTAACTTTGTCGATGATGTAAGGTCCTTCAAAACGCGGACAAAATTTCCCCGCCTTTTCTTCTGGGGCATTTGACAAGTTATGCTTCATTTTCAATACTTCATCTCCCACATTGTACTTGACCCCTCTTCTCTTTTGGTCATAATATAATTTTTGTTTCCTCTGGGCCATTTCTATGTTACCGGTAGCTTCCCGTATCAAATTCTGTATATCGCTCATTTTAAAATCTTCTGCCCTTTCCTGGACAAAGAAAAGTTTATCTAAAGGTTTGTAAAAATTTTTCTTCCAAGAAACAGTTCAGCGGGTGTTTTTTGTGTAGTATCGTGTTTGGCAGTTCTAAGGGCAAATGCAAATTCATTTATATGGCTATCCCAGGTAGAGTGATAGTCCTTCACATAACTTCGAATTATTTTCACTACATTTCTATTAACCCGTTCCGCTATGTTTGACTGCGGACGATACGGGACCATCTTTAGATGACGTATGCCCAGTTTTGCACACATTTCCTCAAAAATATTACTAACAAACTGGGAACCATTATCGGAAATAACTTTTAGGGGCGCCCCGTATTTTAAAATTTACTTATTTAGAATTGAATCTACTACAATTTTTGCAGACGCGCGTTTTAACGGAATCAACTCTAACCATTTGCTAAAATGGTCCACTATAACTAAAAGGTATCGGCTTTTGTTAACTTTACTTCTAGGATAAGGTCCCAATAAATCGATGCCTATTATTTGATTTGGGAATTCTGATTTAATACTATTTAGGAACCCGGCCGGGCGGAAATTAACATAATTATTTAATTGACATGTTGGGCACGACTGGACATACGCCCTAGTAAACTTTTGCAGTTCTGGAAAGAAAACTGCCTCGCGAACTCTCTGAACAGTTTTTCTTATACCTAAATGAGCCGAAATGGCACAATCATGCAACTCTTCTAATACATTCAACCTCATGCTAGCTGGGATAACCGGTCTATATTCATGGTTCTCATTAGTCGTTTTCGTATAGAATAACAGTCCGTCAATTATTTCGTAATTTGCGGCCCTATTTCTTATCGGCACAATATCCGGATGACTGAAATTCTCAGGGTCGGCCCAATAATTGTATATATTTTTGAACTTCGGATCTTTTCCTAGTTCGGCTATTACTGTTTCACGAGAATCTAATAATTTGGCTGTCAGCGTGGTTACTTTAACTCTATTTCCATTTTCATCTAAGTTAATTCTGCTTAAATCATCTGCCACAACATTTTCTTTTTCCGGCGTATGTTTAATTATTAGATTATATTCTTGTAATTTAAGTGCCCACCTTATTAATCTGGGTGATAAATTTTTCCCAGAGTAGAGTCTAGTGACCGCCGCGTGGTCGGTATATACAGTTACTGGAGAACGTCCAGAGAAAACACGAAATTTATGTACTGCTGATAACACTGCGAGAGTTTCCCTTTCCGTGGGCGAATAGTTTCTCTGAGTTTCATTTAATGTTCGACTGAAAAAGGCCACGGGTTGCCCATTTTGAGAAAGCCCTGCCCCAATCGCAAAATCTGAAGCGTCCCCTGAAATTTCTAATCCTTGATCCCCCTCCGGAAATTTTAAGACGGGAGCTTGAGTCAATGCGTCTTTCAAATTTGAAACGCCAAGTTGGCTTCTACTGACCACGAAAACCTAGCTTTCTTTCTTTTCAACTTTAGCAGCGGCTCAGCTATTTTTGCAAAGTCTTTAATGAAGGACCGATAGTATGAACACAAATAACTTCTTTGGTTTAGGAACAGGATAATTTTTAATAGCTATTATTTTTGATTGATCCGTTTCGATTCCATTTTGAGAAATTTTAAATCCTAAATAACGTAAATCTTTTGCGGCGAATTTACATTTGGACGCATTTATCTTCAAACCAGCTTCATTTAACAATGAAAACACTTTTCTTAAATCTTGTAAGTGTTGTTCTAGATTACTACTCGTAATTATAATATCGTCTAATTATATGAACGTACTTTTACCAAGGACCGGTCTTAAGATAATGTCCATACATCTTTGGAACGTTGCCGGCTCGCCGGATAAACCAAAAGGCATTCTAAGAAATGCGTACGTGCCAGACTTAGTTATAAACGTGGTTTTGGGGACGTCTTCGGGTTTTACCCCAATCTGAAAATAGCCACTCTTAAGATCTAATGTGATCATGTATTTTGTAGACGAAATATTTCGAATTATCCCTTCGATTATAGGCAAAGGATATACGGGATATTTTGCGACGGAATTTAACTTGCCATAATCTATAGAAAAACGCCACCGCTTCGGGTGCGTAATCGGATAATCATTATTTTTCTTGCATAGAAGTACTGGGCTAGCATAACTGCTAGAAATTGACGTGTTGATTTTATTTTTTAACATGTCTTTAACATGGTATTCAATTATTTCCTCTTTAACTTTATCGTATGTGTAGGGCTTTTGCCTAACTGGCTGAGCATCCCCCCTTTCAATATTATGATTTACGACCTGTGTGAAACCCGGTACATCGCTAAATAAACTTGAAAACTCACTTACCACGCACTGCAATTTTTCTTGTTCTTCTGTCGGTAAGTGCTGCAAATTGAGCTGCGGGGGCTTATCATTTTTCATTTCAACTGGCTTCATATTCAATGTTAATTGTCCCAATTCGAAATCTAGCTTCGCTTCTACCAATCTAAAAAAATCCACACCCAGAATAATACATGTTTGCAGGTTTCGCACAATATAAAATAAAAATTTTACTTGCTCATCGTTGATACGCACAAAAAGTGAAACTTTTCCTAAGCATCTACATTTCTCTCCTTGGGCCGCTATGACATCTGTGTCTCTTGCACTAAAAATTCTGTAACGGCGAAAGTGCTTCTTGAAAAATCTTTCTGAGATAAAGCTGCTTTGGGCTCTTGTATCTAAGAGAGCCGTCGCCGGTATGTTGTTAATCAAAACTTCGATCTTCGGTAAACTCAAATTCTTCACGACCACGGTGTTTAAGTTAATTGTGGAAGGATTTTGCGCGACTTCGGATTTCTTCACCTTCCTCGAAGAAATCCTTCTTAGTTTAAATTCTTCTTATACTGATTGCCCTCGGCATCTTTGCTTGTTCTTCTATTGAATTCCCTTCGTTCGCCGCTCGATTTAGAAGATACCTCTTTCTTCGGCCATTGCTTCGCCTTGTTCCCGTAACTTTGATTTTGCTTCTGCTGGGGTCTTGGCGAACTCCACTGACTTCTTCGCTCAAATTGGCGACGTCGTTCGTTGTCTGCTGTTCTTCGGCTTTCAAACTGTACTGCGAGCTCAAATAATCTGTCTAACGTCGTTGGGTTTCTTAGCTTGATGAAATCTTGAACTTGGGGCAGTAGCCTAGGAAGTATAATTTGAATAACTTCAGGATCCGGGCGACTTCCATACAAAAGCTTGAAAACTTGAATTTTTCTCAAAATAAAATTTGACAAGTCTTCTATTTTTTCTTGATAGCGGCTGAAAAGTTCCGCCTCCAGTCTGGCTCGATCTCGTACTACAGGAAATGCTTTCACCAAGGAATTTTTAAAATTTTCGTAAGTATATGTGGGGCCTCCCGGTTCCCCCAAGAGATTCTTTCCGATACACTTGAACCAATTTAGCGCTTGGCCCTTCAAAGCGCTGGTAGCAAGAGCGACTTTCTGAAATTCATGAACTGGATACAGCATGAAGTGGGAGTTTAGTTTTTCCAGGAAATTAATTACGGCTGACTTGCCGTCAAAGCTTGCCGCTGGCTTCATAGCTGCCCGCATGGTTTGTACGATGTAGCCAAATCCTTCTAGGCCAGGAGGTGCTATCTCAGGATTCTGGACAGGTACAGCAGGTATCTCAGGTTTGTTTTCTTGTCTTTCAGGCCATCCTCTTATTTTTCTTCGGGCGCCAGTGTCAGGACTGAGTGTTAGGTGCATACTCTTGGCAAACATCTTTGTGAAACTCCTTAAGTCCTGATCTGGAACAGGGAGCTGAATGCAGCTATGTTCTGGTGGTAGATACTGTGATTAAGTGGCAGAATAACTGCACTTGAAAGGGATTTAAAATCCTCTTTTATTAAATCAATATTATTTACAAATCACTACCCAACTCGGGAGGGATACAGAAAGTAAAGACCGCACTTGTGTCAAAAATGAACAATTAAATAATATTTAAACTAAAGCTAAATAGAATTTAACTAGTCGTTGCTCGCAGAGCTATACGCGAGATTGGCCTCTAACTAAATGGTGCGTAGCAAGATTTGCTAATACTGACGCACTTGGATTTATTTCAATAAGCAATCACGTGAAAGCACTATGGTTTAGAATTTAAATGCTAGCTGGTCAGGCGAACGTCGAATAGAGTGACCGTGATCTGAGACTAAAAGCTCTCTCACACTGAGAGGTTTCTACCTCTGGTTTAAATAGAACTTGGCTCCACTTCAAATTACATAAAGCTGAAAACGCGCGCTTCTTCTAACGGGAAGTTGAATATGAGAAGATGTAGAAAGATTTAAATTAAAATAAAACTTTGTTAGTTTAACTAAAACATTAGGATTACAAGTTCCTAAGCTCTTGCCAAATAGGTGTACAGATCCACCATATTCTAATTGTTGGACCCATAAAAGCGGTCAATGGACTTTATCCCTCGTCTTGAATTTCCAAGTAAAATAACTTAGAAGAAAGTTTAAAATAAATTATTGTCAATCTAACGGTTACGTAGTACAAATTTCCAAGGGTTACCTAACCTGCGTACAGAAAATAAATCTTAAATGGAGTCTGTAGGAAAGGATACTTTAGAAAATAAAAGATCAGACTTTAAACGTTTGCGGGAGCGAAATTTCACATTATTGCCTGAAATTTGTAGTGATTAAGCAGTGTGTCATTGTACAACTTTTCGATTGGCTACTAAGCTTTCATGGTGGACGTATCAGATGTACACGATGATCGAAAATTTGTAAGCCAAAAAATAACAGCAGATTAAAAGAAGTGGAATGCTGGCATCAGAGCCGGGGCAGCTGCAGAGCGGCAGTGATAAAGGGTGAAAATTTGAGATATGCCAGGCAGCAAAATGCATTGAAACAAAAATAGTATGCATCTGAAATAACAGTATTTGATAAAATGGGAATTAAACATTTTAACTAAAATTTAAACCAGTGATTCTTTCCACAACTCCAATTATTTTAGCATGCACAACCATAGGTGAAATAAATTATGATCTCTGACTAGGAGTACCAAGGAAGTTATATGAAAGATAGAGCTTCATGTGGGAAAAATGTTTATTAGGCATAATATTGTGAATGGCTGCGAAATCTGTGAAGCAATTGCATAAAAATGCCTGACTTGATTAAGGATAGGAAATTATTTTGAAGGAGTTCCTCAGAAAATTTGAGACAAGTATCCTAACCAAGTAAGAGGCTGAAGGTTCACGCCACCAAAAATAAAACCCTCGTAAAATTCTTCCATAGATTACAGGTTTCTTCGGAAGTTAACTCACGTCATTCAGGGACTGAGTAAAAGTAGTCCCCTACATCGAATAAATAGCAAATCATCTAGGGGGGATCACAATTGTTGTGAACAATGGGATCACATAGCAATGTTAGCAGATACTGCCGGAAATAAAATTAACTTGATAGAAAAAATATTAGGGAGGATAATTAAATAAAAATATTACCATTGCGTTTTACATTAACTTCGTATTAGTGTATTCCAATGACCATTACCTGTTCAAAAAGTAACAAAACCGGAACAGTAATTACCAGAATTGGAATTATTTGTAATTTTACGTATTTGTTGCTCTGAAGATGTCAACAGTGAACAGTTTGAAATCTATCAAATTTTTACACCTATGAGGTCGGAAATTAAATTAGCGTATAATATGCGACATGCGACGGAGGACGTGGGCACCACCCCTCTACCAATACGGTTAATCTGTATATCGTCACGTCCACCTTTATCTATTGCCTAGATACATGTTACATAAGAACATACGGTGGCTTCAGATAGACTGTGCAGAAGATACATATATATTCAGATGCCTAAATACATTTACGTAGGAGCATGGGGTGCATGAGGTGACGTACACATACTTATGAACATAGAATACATAGGTGCAAAATAAGTTACATGTTACGGGATGTTGAGAGATATATGATACAAGATGCTGTGGATACAGAGATATGCAGATGCCAAGATACTACGGGGTTACATTTTACAACATAGGTTACATATTGCAGGATGTTGCACGATATATGATACAAGGTGCAGAATATACTAATATAGACAGATACCAAGATGCAGGATACGTAATACATATTAAAGGATGATACGAGATATATGAAACATATTACAGGATGATACGAGATATATGACACATGTTAAAGGATGATACGAGATACTTGTTGAAACATACAGAGTTACATTTTACAACATAGGTTACGGACTGCAGGATGTTACAAGATATATGATACAAGGTACAGAAGGTACTAATATAGGCAGATACATGATACATGGTGCAGAATATGTTGCATGCTACAGGATGATATGAGATTGTATATGCAGATGCCAGGATACATGATACTGGATCCAGAATAAGTTACATAACTCAGATTTTGCGAGCTATATGTTACTAGGTGCTGGATGTACAAATTTAAGCTAATGCCAGGATACTTGATACAAGGCGCATGATAAGTTGAATGAATAAGTTACATGATACAGGATGATACGAGATAATATATGCGGATGTCAGAATACATGATACAAGGTGTTGAAAAGTTTGCATGATACAGGATGATACGAGATAAATGACATAAGGTACAGAGGATATAAATATATGCAGATACAGATAATGTTAATTCTATTGTACAGTTCAGTTAGTTAACATAATACAGATAATTGGCATAACACAGTTTCGTTAAAAAATATATATATACATGCAATAGAACTATTAGTGTTGTACACACATTCAATATTACTCAAGGTTATTCAGAGATATTAGATACTGGTGCCAGTCACTAATTTGCTATTTGTCTATTGTGGCAGTCTGTGAGTCTGGCTAAGTTTGGCATAGGTCCATATTTAGTTCTGCCAGTTTGTCCATTAGGAGCCCTATTTTTCTGACCAGGTGCCTTTGCTTTATTAAAAACTTACAGAAGGCTTGCCGATTTGTGGACGGGAAATTGACGTGGAGCCCTTCTGTAAGGGGACAGGATGTTAAATAGTGCTCCGGAGAACCAGTCTGTCCACAGATGCACTGACTGGTATGGCTTATGCCGAATCTATTGAAATATTCTGGAAATGGTCCGTGACCCGTTATGTACCTGACCAGTTGCGTGTTAGCAATGTTCCTGGTGGTATCCACGTAGCTGATGTGGTAATGAGTCCGTCTTCCAGTTCCGCTATTGTCCCATGTCTGCTGCCATAGCCCAACTGCCTTTAAACGCAGAGTCCTCTTCAGGAATGAGACAGGCCATGGGATATTAATTTGTAGATCGGTCGGTCCTGTAGCTGCTTCTTTGGCGAGATGGTCTGCCAATTCATTACCGTGATGGCCGGCATTTTCTTTTATCCATTCCAATTTGCTACGGAGAGATGGATTTTTTCGCAGGTCTTCTTGGACGCCTTGTATTATGCTGGAAGAATGGTCTGCATTTCCTATTGCATACAGGGATGAGAGGCTGTCAGTCTTGATAGTAGCGTTGCGGATGTTGTGG
Source organism: Stegodyphus mimosarum (assembly GCA_000611955.2). Taxonomy (NCBI): domain Eukaryota; kingdom Metazoa; phylum Arthropoda; class Arachnida; order Araneae; family Eresidae; genus Stegodyphus; species Stegodyphus mimosarum. The sequence goes on from KK119587.1 coordinate 298,142, forward strand.
GATTGCAAGTAGCGAATTGCTTGCGCAATCGCCACTGCTTCACCCTGAAATACGCTATTATTTTGCCGCAGCTGTCCCTTCCATTGGTCTTTCACTGTACCTTCTTGCATCACTACAAACGCACTTCCCACTTTTTCGTCAATCTTCGACCCATCCGTGTAGATGGTGTGCTGTGTAGGGCTATGAGATTGCCTTTAACTACACTCATGTCCATAAATTAAGGATAATGCAAAATCAGGCAAAGGAAGAGTTAGAAGCAAAACAAATTTGACTTATTTGTAAAGCTTATTTATTAAACAAAAGGTAAAGAGAAAAAAAAGATGCTATATGTTTGATATTATTAAAAAAATTAGCGATTTTTTCTCCCTGGAGCAAATTACAAAAGAAAACTATTTACAAAAAACCGAAATTACATGGTTGGTACGATTGTTAATACGTTGTATGTCTCCCAGATGATGCAATACAGTCCGTACAACGCCTAGGCATGCTTAGTAGTCAAATTATCGATCTGATCTTGGGGGATATTACACCACTCAAAAAGCAATGCTCTCCGAAGTTCCGGTAGACATGTAGGAGGAGGTTGACGGGCTGCAACTCGTCGGCCAAGCATGTCCCACACGTGCTCTACTGGATTTAAGTCCGGTAAGAATGCTGGCCAGTCCATACGTGTGATATCCTCCGATTGAAGGCATTCGCTTACGATGTTTGCACAGTGAGGACGGGTGTTGTCCTCCATAATTACAAATTGTGCGCCCATGGCGCCCCGAAACAAACGTACATGTTGTTCATGACGTCCCGATAGATTTGGCTTGTCATGGCTCCGATTTGAACGTGCAGGTCAGTTCTGGAACCCAGAAGAATTCCACCCCAAACGAGCACTCCTGAACCACCGTAACGGCGTCGTTCAATGATGTTTTCTTCGTGGTAACGGGTACCTGGAGCTCTCCATAAGAAAGTCCGGCGAGAATCAGACTGCAAGCTAAACCTGGACTCGTCGGAAAACATCACACAAGCCCACTGTTGCGTTGTCCACAATGCATGCTGTCTACTACAGGCTAACCGCAGGCGACAGTGAGTTGCAGTAAATGGAACGCATCTGACAGGTCTACGAGCATATAGACCAATCTGCCCTAAGCGTCTGTGCACAGTCTGCCTTGAAATTGTCGTACCAGTGGCTGAAGAGAGCTGACGAGACAGGTCTGAGGCTGTGCTCCGCCTGTTTCTTTTGGCAGTAACTACCAAATACCGGTCCTCATTCGGCGTTGTAACTCTGGGGCGACCTGTGCTGTAACGTCTACTCACTACTACATCATCTTGGAATTGTTGCCAAAGCCTGGAGATGACAGTCTGGGCAATTCCAAGTTCGTCTGATACTTCCAGTTGGGTACGCCCACATTCCAGACCGCCGATAATTCTACCACGTAAAAAATCATCCAAATGCGTCCTTTGTGTCATAACTATTCGGTTATTGCATTGAAATGCTTATAAAGCGCCTGCGAACAATTTTTCTTCTTTGCCTGTATTCCTTATATATCACTCTCTTACACTCTCGTCATTGTGACGTACCATCGGTGTTATCTGGTTACTTCCTGAAATTTGGATATGATTCTTGAAGATGTGTGTAGTGATTTTACAGGTGATATATTTATTTTAGAGTTCGATTTCCGCGTGACTCGGAATAATCCTTAATTTATGGACATGAGTGTATATTAAGAGTAACAGAGGTAAGTATAAATAAATCTAAGGTAACATTTAAATTTCCTATATATAACACAATTTTCAGAAGATAGCATGAGACGTGAACATACATACATACTCAAGCGCTGAAGTATATCAACATAAATTATTGAGTGGAGAAATTGCAGTTTTAATTTTTATTTGGTATATATTTTTTGCATAAAATTTTATTGTATATATATATATATATATATATATATATTTGTATTTGCTGTGTACTAGTAAAACAAGTGGTGCCATATACCCAGATACACGTGCATCTAAATAGGAATGACATGTATTCTAGGTACACATGAAATGGGGAAATGAGATAAAAGGAGTAGTAGCACACAGGTATATATAAGAATAAAGGCATACTTAATCAAACTGATGAACATGAGCAAGATTTTTTAAACCTTACTTGAGAGGCTTAAAATATAATTCAATGAAGGAAATTTTTTACCTTCGTATCTGGAGCTTTTCAAACTATTCTTCATGTCTGTATCTTCTTACGTCGCTTGGTGTCCCGATTTGGAGTGGTAATCGGCTCCCGAAAATTGAGGGTACCATAGCAGTTTGCCTATCAACTGACAGGAATCTAAATGTCAGTCTGACAGGTGAGTGCATGGAATTTCAGAAATCCTTCGAACTGAGGCTGAGGTATAATGGATGGGAGGGAGAAATATGGGAATTTGTATAGGAGAGGAGGAGGGAGACAGAGAGGAGCCCCTTCCCGAGGAAAGAATAACTGGGGAGGAAACGGAAAAATCAAAAATAAGAAATTGGGTGAGGGAGAGGGAGAGCAATCCTGATGAGGATTCGTGTGTTCATAAGGTAAAGGGGGAGCGAAAGCTGTCTCTAGCGCAGAAGAACATAATGTAGTATGCTCACATTTATTCTTATCTGATTACTCACGTGGGGTGGGGAGAAATGAAATCCCTGAAGCAGGGACGGGGAAATGAGAAAGAATGCCAGGAAGGAGAGTCGTAAGGAGAAGATTTGGAAGAGCAGGCTAATGGAATGGAGATAATTTGTGAGGGGGGAAGGTGTGGAAGAAGAGTGAAAGGGATAAGATGATCGAAAATGAAGACATGCAGAGATTTTTACCAAGTAAGTAGGGACAGCAGGGAATGATAAGAGGTGTGTTTAGCTAATATTTAGACAGTTGTGCAGAGCCCATGAAAATTTACTATAGTCAAAATATTACAACCCGGAAGGTATTTATTACCTTTTTCACAGACAGTGACGCAGAGCACATGAAAACTTAATATAATCACTATGTGGCAGTCAGGAAGCATTTTGTTACCTTTTACAGGGTGCGAGCGCGGACAAGCGGTAGCATTACATTTCAAAAGTCTTTTTTGTAACAGTGTTTCTTAACTACAGTAGGAAGTTGCCAATTTGATCACACAAATTTAATACATGGCATATGAAGACTAAAGTATAAAATAACCATATAAATTGGAACTGAGTGAATAATATAGTTAAGGTGGTATAGTGATAAATTATTTTTAAAATGGAAGTGAAAACTTAAGCAAAAGTACTTACTTTTTTGGAGGTATGTCTGCCTTGATTGTAGGGTGTTTATGATATCTTGTTGGCATGTTCCCCAGTTGTACGACATTTGACCAACAGTATTTTGCCTTTGTAGCTGAAAAAAGTGCTATGGACTCTTGACCTTGTAGATAAGTGGTGTAGGGGGAGATAGGGAAAGGAAAGGTGGGAACAGTGGGCAGATCTTAAGTGCATGCGGGATAGCCGCCAAACGTGGTTAGTTGCAGAAACGAGTGTGGGAGAGATAGTGAGTGAGAGAGATAGAGGGATGGGGGTGCGAGGAAGCGAAAAGGAAATTTAAAGCACATTTATGAAATTACAGTCATTTACGAAATCTCCTAAGAGTTTGAGAATGGCTGAGGAAGTGGAATAGAGTGCGAGACAGATAAAAGGAGACCCAGAAAGTGTGAGAAGTGGATTTTGAAGAGTGTATTTGGGCACAGAGTAAAGAGAACACTAAAGCAGGAGGTGTTTCTGGGTATTGGGAACGTTGAAGAACAAACAAAGGGGGAAGTTTATTTTATTAAATTTGAAGAGGATTTCGCAAGTGAGAATAGTGCCTGCTCTGAGGCGGCGAAGGCAGATATCAACTTTTTTTCGGGGGGGGTGAAAGTTATCTTTTGGAAAGGGTGATTGAGGTGAGGGGACGCCAGGGGTTTGCAGAAATGTCTTGAAGGTAGGAAATGAATTCAGTATTTACACAGAGCATAAGTGATTTTTTTTGGTTTGAAGGGGGAAGGTGGAAGAGAAGAAGGGGGTACCTGTAGAAAGTTTAGCTAGTCGATCCGCCTCTTCATTGCCTGCGAGGCCGATGTGGGAGGGGATTCATTGAAAGTTGATTGATTTGCTATGGGAGATGCAAGTCTGATAGAGGGAATAAATTTCAGATAGAAGCGAATTAAGTGAAGTAGAGCAGGGAAGCCGTTGAAAGGCCATTAGGCCATATTTGCTATCAGTGAGAATAACATAGTGGGAGTAGTTTGAGGAGGAGAACCAGGAGAGGGCCTCACGTATGGCAAGGAGTTCCAACTCCATAATGGTGCATTTGCTTTGCAGGGCAAAATTTTTACGAAAGCCCAAGTTTGGGACAAAGAATGCTGCGTCATTATGAGTTGGAGTAAGAGATTCATCGGTCAAGATGGAAATGGCATCTGGGGAAAGGTTTGTTAGTGTGTCCAAGCAAAGGGACTGAATGGCTGATGAGGGTAAGAAGAATTTTGAAGAAAGGGAAGGAATGTAGCATCGAGAGGGTGCTGGAGAGAATTCCCAAGGGACTGGAGAGTTGCTAGGAGAGACCGGGGTATTTGAAAAGAATAGATAATTTGAAGTTTTAGCATTAAGAATTTCTATGATGTTGCCTGAACGAGTAGGTGCAAATAACAGAGGAGCCAAGGGATTATTACCGTGTGTAAAAGAGCCAAGGGATTATTACCAAGAGATACATACTGTGTGTAAAAGAGGAAGGAACTAGTGTTCGGCCTCAAGGAAAAGCGGTTTTTGTTGAGATTCAATATAGACTTATGAGGAGTGGGTGAAGCAGAGACGTCCGAGGGCTCTCTTAATGGCCATCTTTAGGGCAATTTCCAGTGGCTTGAGTTTGTTGGTGGACAGGCTCCTTAACAGGGGAAGGCTGTAAGTGTATAGCTGTAAGTGTTTGATACGGTTTTGATCTTTGAAGTTAATTGTTTGATGTGAGGGAGAAAGGATTGTTTACTGTCAAGGGTGACTCCTAGAAATATGTGAGAAGACGCAAGAGGAATGGGAAGGTCATAGATCAAGAGCGTAGGGGGGCGGGGACGGCGTTTTTTGGAGAAGAATAGATGACGGCATTTCTCTGGGGCTAGAGAGAAACCCCATTATGTGCAATAATCACAGATTTGTCTATTGCATATTGCAAGTTAATGTCTTTGTCCGAAATGGACCAAATCGCAATATCATCCGGAAATATAGCAATGCGAATGTTGCTGTTGAGGAGGGAGGGGAGGTCATTGAGGTTGAAAAGAAGAGGAGAGAGCACGCCTCCTTGTGGGGTGCTGTGATCCATACGGAAAGGACGGGAAAGATGAGAGCAAAGTTTGATACTGGAGTCACGAGGAGAAAGAAAGAATTGGACATAATTGTTAATTTTAGGGTCGAACCCAAGTTTAAGAAATTTGCAGAGGCGTGCTCTTGGATTTACAGAGTCGAATGCGCTTTTTAGGTCGGAAAAGATGGCAGAAATCTCTTTTTTGTTGTGAAAGGCATCTTGAATATAGAAGGTGAGGAATAGAACAATGTCGATTGCAGATCTATTGGAGCTGAAATCATACAAGTGAGGGTTGTAGATGTTGAATGTTTCGAAAGCCCAAGAGAGTCTATTCTTAACAAGTTTCTCAAAGAGTTTACCAAGACAGGAGCTGAGGCATATAGGACGACAGGAAGAAGGGAAGAGAGGTCTTTTCCTGGTTTGGGGATAGGGATGATAATGGAGTGTTTCCAGGAAGAGGGGAATTGAGAATAGTTCCACAGGAAGTTGACATTCGAAAGCAGTAGACTGAGATTTTTGACTGGGAAAAGCTTTAGGATTTTGTTGGGAATGCCATCTGGCCCTTCAGAAGAGTTAGCGCGGAGGGTACAAATTGCGGTACGCAGTTCGCATGGGAGAAAGGGAGAGTTGAGAGCATGAGTAAGAGGAGGTTTGTGAAGAAAAATATAGGCCTCAATAAGTTGAAGAGAAAAGGAAGGAATAGGATTTATAGGGGGGTTGAATTCCGAAGAGAAGAAGGAGCAAACAGTATTGAGATCTCGGTTTTCTTAAGCAAGGATAGAAAGCCATACATGTTTTGGGATGGGCGAGGAGGAGAGAGATTTAATAATTTTCCAGATTTTGGAATTTGGTATTTTAGAATCGAAGGAAAGACTTGCAAGTTCCCATTTGTTTTTGCAAGGTATTTGATTTGGCGGTTTACTTTGGCATTTACCCTGAGGTAGTTTCTCTTCTATTGTAAGTTATTAGTTGTTTTGGGTCTTTAGTTTTATACGCAATCCTTTTGTAACGGGTTCTGATTGCGCATAGTTTATTAAAGGAGGTAAGGTTTTTCTTCCATACAGGTGCTGTAATTTTATGGGTGCTCTCAAGGGTAGCATGCTGAAGGTGAGAGAAAAATGTCTCACAGTAGGAGAGGGAAGAACGGTTTGGTAGTTTGGCAAATTTAAAAACAACCTCAGAACTGTCGAGGATCTTTCTCTTTACAGTCTGAGGAGAAGAGGTAGTAGAAAAATGAACATAAATGGGAATGTGGTCACTGCCATAAGAGTGGGGGTGTGCGTGCCAGGTGAGATGATTTGTGAAGTTGGAGGAAATTAATGTGAGGTCAAGGGTGCTGACAGTGCCAGAATGGTGAACATAAGTAGGAGCACGATAGTTCATCAGAGTGAATTGGGATTGTAGAAGAAATTTTTCAAGCGAGGCCCCACTAGCGTTTGTGCTAGAGGAACCCCATAGTGGTGAGTGAGTGGGCGTTAAAATCATTTGAATAATGGTGGGGATTGTAGACTTCAATCAAGAGAAGGAGTTTTCCTTTAATGATGATTTTAACGGCAATAGCTTCCGTGCGGGAGTCATATAAAAGGTGGTCTAGGGAGAATTCGCATTGTGGGAGATCACGGAGAACAATAATGGCGACTCCGCCTGCGCAATTTTCTCTGTCTCTGCGATAGAAAATGAAGTTGTTAAAGCTGTTAATTTTTTTCTTTCCCAGCCTAGTTTCGCTTAGAAAAATGGCATGCCTTTTGGTAAATAGGTTGCTATTTCGCATAGTACTAAGACGGCCGTTGAGTTCATTGCAGTTAAAGTGGATGAACATAGTAGAAGAAGATTTGATGTCACTGAACTTTAGGAGAGGCTCAGCTAGGTGCTGTAGGTTGGAGGCGGCTGAAAGACGGAATTTGCGTGAGAGGAGGATGAAAGAGTTGAGAGAGAAGGTAGTGAGATCTGTAGAAGACAGAAGTTTGCATAGTAAGGACGTAAGGAGGAAACAGGTGTGGAGGAGGAGTGAGAAGGAGTCAAGCAATCAATCAGGAAAGATTAAAGCAAAGAAAGAAGCTAATGATGGTTTTCGTTGGTTAATTTGGTGACGGTAAATATTGCAAATAATTATACAAGAGAGATTTGTGTGAAAAGGTACAAATAAGAATGTATAAAAATATGTGTGCAGTAGATATAACCTATAAGACGTTTACGTTAAAAGTGAATAAAGTTTTGTATGAAGATGAGAAAAGGTTGATGTTATGGATTATATAAAGAGCAAGTGTTCAAGAGGGCATGCTGAAGGAATGTAGATCGTAGAAAGTAAACGATGACAGATTGCTGAGGCAAAAACGCACACATATACAATATAAGGGTAAAGAGGGAAAAAAGGAAAAACAAAGAATTAAATATAAAATTAAATACTGCAATTTTTGTACTTACTCGCGCCCAGATGGCTTCTTCTAAATGCTCCTTGGCTTTGAACCTGTGAATAATCTTTGTAGTGTCCACAGAATGAAAAATGACGTGGAGGTAATTATGATTTGCTCCGAATCCATCAGCCGAAGGTACTAATGAAGAAGTGAGAGGAAATTACGAGAGCAGTGGGTAGAAGCAGGGGACTTTCAGGGAGTCGTGAAAGTGAGAGAAATGCAGAGGTGAGACGGCGTCTCCTAAGATTGGAGCTCCGCCTTTTCAGTGAAGTAGGAGGGGAGAATGACTAGGCAGAACATGCGCAAAGGGTCTAAATTCTGTCAGGTGTGTTTGTACTAGAAATGTCGGTATGCAGAGAGCTACAGTGATAAGCCGAATTTAGGTCGGGCAAGCGATGAAAGTATATAAGTGAGGATATGTGAAAGAATAAATGTAAGAGAGTTTGAGGTAGCCGAAGAAAGGTGGCATAGGGAGAGTCGGCGCGAAACGGATGGGTAAGGGTAAATGAAAATTTACTATGATATGAGGGAGATACGGATATAATTTAACAGTACGGAAGGTAATTAAGAGGGATGCGTAGAGGATATGGAATTTGGGAGCAGGGGCATCAGGGGATAAGGGAAGAACAGTAGTTGTCTTGGGTGTAACGTAAAGGCGTGAAGTCAACATGCTACGTGCCCCCCTTTTTCCTAGAATGCAATAATAAAGGACAAGATGGGATATAGTAACATGGAAGGATGTTGTGGTAAACTGAAGAATGCGGGGAGTTTAAGAGCTGATGAATAAAGGAAAAGGCTAATAGCCGGGGTTTTAGATGGATAGCGGGAGTGGGAAGGACTAGAGTGCTGGTGCATGGGAAGTGTGCAGAGAGTAAGGCAGTGCTAAGAGAAGTATATCCTCTATTCGATCAGAGAGAGGGAAAAGAAAAAAGGAAAGGAAAACGTTTTTACTTTTGGAATTTTTAAGTATACAACAGTCATTTTGGTAGTAATTGTAAGCTAAAAGGGAATTCCAGACTGTGTGGGAAGAGGGGAGGTGATGGGAAAGAGAGGGCATAGGGATGCGGAGATAGTAAAAAACAGTGCGTGCAAGTCTATATTTCCCTGGATGGCACTGAAGGGAATATGGATTCAGGAGAGGGAGTGAGAATAAAGGTGAGATATACAGAGAAACGGGGAGTCAGACTGGGTTTAAAAAGTTAGAAGACCATTTTTGCTCATGACAATGTAGGAAATATTGTATAGTGGAGGATATGTGGGAAGTACAGGGGGAGGGGCTGAAGTTGAGAGTTAAGAGGTGCAAGAATACTGAGTAAGACATTTAGAACTTAATTGAGTTTGAGAAGAACTTGTGATGAAGAGGATAGGTAATGAAGGGTATTTAGAAGTGGGAGGGGAATGTAAGAATGGAAGGAGTGGGAGTATTTAGAAGAAGGAAGTTATGTAGAGGGAGCGATTTGGAGTTTCAGATAGAGGTGATTAAGTGATCTGCAAAGCGGAAACGCTAGAGGGAAAGTAAGCAAGTGTTCTACAGCGGCGCCCGTACACAAGCGCCCTTTATGTAGAGATAATAAGGGGAGGAAGTCATTCCTTAAAAATAATAAGTTCTGATGTTTAAATCTGAAGAACATGAAGTAAAGGAAGAAGTGTATGATAAGTGAGAGGAAGTTTAATTTGTCTACAGTATTGTATGAGGGGAGATATATGGCAGAGAGTAATTTTTATTTATTGCGGGAATGGGGTTTTAAAGAGAAAGAGGACATTAGATTTGACGAAGTAAGGCTTAAGGAACTAATAGCAATAAAAGAGAAAAGTAGAGTCATACAAGTGAGAGGGCCTCTGAGTACAATTATGTCAAAAGTTGTAATTCAGTTCTTTAGCAGTTTATAAGAATTTGTATCAAAATTTTTGAATTTTGAATATATATATATATATATAAAAAGTCTGTGGTGAAGTAATGACCAGCTGGAATTTTAACGTCGTAGAAGTGTTGATCTATAACGAATAGGAAATCTGAGGCGAAGGCATATTAAATCTTCATTTTTTATTTCAGCTTGTTGTGGCCACGATCAACTTGGCACATGAAATGTGCCTATTCCAAAATAGCTCACATTTTAGATTAATTTTCAGTAAGAAAGAAGAAAGCAGCAGACAGCAGTCCAATTAGACCGAAGCGTAAAGAGCAAGTGCCTTACGTTCAGAGTGAAATCCCAATTCAGACTAAGTTAGTTTTGGTTTACAATGCATTTTGATTGGATAGTTAATACTTCTGTAAAATTATTATTGGTTACTTGACTTTTAGTTCCATTTACATCATCAGAATTATGTAAGTGCCATATGGCATGGATCAATCTAGAAATGACGCAGTGCGTAGAGAGGTTATTATTTTTAGAATTGAGAAGAGAAATTTACGTTGTTAATTTAATCTTAGACATATTCTTTATTTTTCTTACATATTCCCCCCCCCGTCAAAGAAAGAAAGGCGTAGCGACAAAGAAGCCTTTATAAAGGAAAAGCGTTAAAGCAAATGAAGAGAAATAATTTGAAAAAATACCAATTTTGAAAGTTTGACGAAAAAATACAAATCCTGAAATTTTAACCAAACTAATTACTTATATAATTGCAAAATATTAACTTATATAATTGTTTAAATAATATTTTAGAGTCCTTTAAAAGTTCAGTCCAAACGTTTTTGCAATTTGCAGTCCATATAGTTAAATTTCTTCAGAGATGTCTTTGTAAAGAGTCATTAAGTATAGGACTTTTACGCATCACAGAATATATTACAAAAGTAAATTTTAAACGAATTGAAGAGCAGGTTAAACAGATAAACGAAGAAAAGTTAGATGTTATTATCGGAGACCTGACAGATTTACGGGACTTGCTAAGAGTTAAAGAACAAAAAGAAGAGTTGAGTGTAATAGTAGCTGAGACTGATGAGATAAAAAGAAAGAATGAAGATATTATATTGAAGGAAAATTGCGAACTCGTTTTAAAACCTATAGGTGAAGAGGTAGATGTTTATGAAGAATTAAAGAGTAGTGTAAATCCTAGAGAGGCAAGAGTTAAGGTGATTAGTTCCTTCAGTCGGAAGAATGGTGATTTGATCGTGCGACTTAACTCTCCTGAGCAGTGCAGGGCTTTGGAAAGAGTTGTTTTGCAGAATGATAAATTGAGTAAAATTGTTAAACCAAAACGGAATAAATTTATAAAACCTATGGTTATTGTATATAATATCTCTGATATGATTCCTGATGAGAGCTTACTTGAGGCATTGAAGATAGATTGTGAATGTGTCAGATCACTTTCTAGATTAAGAGCATCAGAGCAGAAGGTTTCTCGCAAGGTATTCCAGGTTTCTGGTACCTGTCAACGTTTTGTGTTAGATGATAATTGAATTACTCTGGGATGGAAGTCGTATGCAATAAAACTTTTTATTCGCCCTAAGCGTTGTATTAAATGTCTAAATTATGGGCATACTAGAAGATTTTGTAGGAACTCTGAATATTGTGGGAAATGTGCAGGTGAACATCCTAATGCTGATTGCCGAGCAGATTCACATTCCTGTGTAAATTGTATAGAATATAATCGACGTCTTGGTACCAAATATGATGTAAATCACGAAGCTTTTGCGTATGATTGCCCCGTTTACTTGGGAGAGATTAAATTTATTAAAGCTTATTTAGACATCTGGGATTTAGATTTTCAGTCGGCCGGGGTCTGATTTTACTGATCTTGTGTTTTTCGTACCTTTGTTTTTTTTACTCCATCCTTTGGTTTTTATTGTTTACTTTGAATTTTATCTTGAAATGAAGGAGGATAAAATTGATATTATCAGCACTCAGGAGCCATATCACCTTGGGGACAGACTTGCTTATGCCAATAACAGATGGCGTACTGTTTACCATCCTATGGGTAGAACTGCCATAGTTGTGGTTAATAGAGAACTGGAAATCGTTACGGAGTCTGTTACGAATTGTATAATAGTTGCTTCGATCTATGATAATGGCCGCTACCTGTCTGTGGCTTCTGTCTACCTTTCATCCGCAGATGAACTGGAGGCACATTTTAACAATTTACACAAGATTTTAAATATATATTTTACAAAACTTTTAATCTTAGGAGATTTTAATTCTAAACACTTTTTATGGGGTGCACAAATAGTGAACAGAAGAGGAACTCAAACTTCAGAATTTATAATACAAGATGATCTTGTTTTACTTAGTGATTCGGATTCTTCTCCGACTTTTGTTTCTCCAGTTGGAAAAGGCTGGACTGATCTGGTTCTTATGTCCTCTGATTTAGATGTGGATTTAGTGAAAATGCAGGTTTTAGAGGAAGAGTCACTGAGTGACCATAAATATATTTTAGTAGATTCTATTGGTGATATGAAGGACAATGTAAAAGTGGAAAAAATAACAAGAAATAAAAGAAGATTGAAGAAATTTGCTAACAGATTGATTGATGATATGCTACAAATTGAAAGTAAAATTAGTAGTTGTAGAAGCAAAAAAGATTTTAATTTAATTATTGAAGAGGCTGAAAATTTAATTGTGAAACGTATGAAGAAAAAATTGGTTATAAAGAAAAATTATAATAAAAAACCGCTGTTATGGTTGACCGCTGAATTGGAAAAACTTAGAGGCAAGACAAGGGCAGCTAGGAAGAAATACCAATATCCAGGCTTGGAGGAGAACGTTAAGCGGGAAAGACGGATAGAATATAAGAGGAGTTTGGCATTTTACAAAAAGAACATAAAACGTATAAAAAAGCAGTATAGATGTAAAATATTTCTGAATAATAAATATTACTATGATCAATTCTATATAGTTGCATTAAATAAGAGGAAGAAATGTGTAATTTTGAACACAGGAGGTGATGGCGAAAGTATGGAAAATATCTATCGAATTAAAATTAAGGAAATTATGAATATTCAAGATGGGTTCGTTGACAATATTAAATATATAAAATATGATAATATAGAACACGTAGAAGAAGATTTTACTTATGAGGAAATCTTTAATGTTATTTCCTCTTTGCGCAATAATTCTGCCCCTGGACTTGACGGAATGGGCGCCTTAATAATAAAATATTTGTTTGATGCCTGCCGCTCCTTTTTCCTTATTATATATAATAAATGTCTTGAAATCAGTGCCTTTGCAGACACTTGGAAAATTGCAGAATTGGTTTTGAATTGCAAAAGATGAAGGAAAGTATAGACCAATAAGTTTATTAAAGGTCCTACCTAAAATCCTGGATAAATTAATAGTTAACAGAATCCAATTTCGTATAAATCAATTACAGATTATGTCTGATAGACAATATGGATTTCGGAGGGATAGGTCAACTGAATTGGCCCTCTATAGAGTTATACAGGAAGTTAGGAAAAGACGCGAGACTTCGCATTTGGCCCTCGTTTCGTTTGACGTCCGGGGGGCTTTTGACTCTGTGATATGATCTTCTTTGTTGAAACACTTGAGCTCTCTTGGACTATCCGTCAATTTATTTGAACTTATTAGAGACTATTTTAGGAATAGGACTGTTATATAGAGAGGAAATTCGAGAAATATGGAACTAAGGTTTGAACTGAGTCGCGGCTGTCCCCAATGCTCTTGTAGCGCCCTCCTGTTCTGAGGCCTTGTGGTTGATACCCTACTCTATGATATCCGAATACCAAATGTAAATATATATTGTTATGCAGATGATCTATTGGCTTTAGTAGAAGGTGACTCTCTTAAGAATATACAAATGACCTTTGTTGTTTTAGAGAATAGTATGAAGAAATGGAGTGTGAATGAAAAATTTATTTTTAATAAAGAAAAAACTAAAGGTCTCTTCTTTCCATGTGGTGGAAAAAAGTAAGTCACCCGAAGCTCTATTTCGATGGTAAAAGAATTAAATTTGACAAATAAATAAAGTATTTGGGTGTTATTATTGATGATCACTTAACTTTTATCGAACATTTTAAAAATATACAGAGGACCACAGATAATATTTTGATATATTACAAAACCTATTTTAATTCTTCAGTTCAAGTAAAAGTCTAATATTGAAACAGATTTATGAAAATGTTGTGTTGCCAAAGATTATGTATGGAGTGGGTGCCTGGGGCTGCCGTGCAGGGGAGCTGGTAAAATTAAGAAATAAGATAAATTCAATACAGAGAGTCTGGCTGCTTGCTCTGACAAGAGCCTTTAGAACGGTTTCTAACGAGGTTCTCTGTGTCTTGGCTGGAATTCCCCCTCTCTCATTATTCTATCAGTTTTATTTTAATAAATTTAAACTTAGAAATGGTATTATCCAGAGTATTATTGAGTTTGATGAAGTAGTCGAAGCCAATGCTTTTAAATATGACAGTGAATTTTCTATACATCCAAAAGATCACTTAAGAATAATATATGATAATCATATGTTTCAAACCAGTGAATTTGATATTTTTACGGATGGTTCCGGATTCGAGGGCAGAGTCGGTGGGGCTTTCGTTGTTTTTTATTATGGGATTGAAATTTACATGAAGAAATTTAGACTAACTAATTTAAATTCTGTTTACCAGGCTGAGACCTGCGCTATTGATGAAGCCCTAAATTGGATGAAAAATAACTTTAATAGTCCACACTGTTTTAATATTTATTCCGATGCATTATCTGTTTTGGAAGCTCTCTCGGGTCTGAAATGTGACAATAAAATATTGTACCATATTAAAGAAAAGTTTATACATCTTTAAAAAATTCATCTTCTACATATTCACTGGATAAAAGCACATGCTGGAAATCTGGGAAATGAGAGGGCGGATATTCTAGCTAAGGAAGCGGCTCTGGGTGAGGGTGATTGCTTCGACGTTATACCGTCTAGACTCATTATGGTTACAAGACTGAAATCCATTTTATTTAAAAATTGGGCCAATGATTGGGATAATTCTACAAAAAAGGTTGGATTTTTAGCGGATTTTAAGGTTTTTAACAAGATGAATCTTAGTTGTGATAGCGATTTTAATCAGATTTTAACAGGACATGGACGTTTCCCTTACTATTTGAAACGATTTGGAATTTGAAATGATTTGGAATTCAAGAATCCGATTTGTGCCTCTATTGTAATAAAACAGGAGATTCTAAGCATTTCATAGAAGATTGTGCACTCACTGAGAATTTAAGAAAATTGTATTGTACTCCTCTATTTGGTAACCAGAAGAAACTTGCTGTAAAAAAGAAGATCGCTAAAAAATTGATGGAAGTAATTAATACAAATAGAGACCAAATAGGCATAGGTTAGGGGATGAGTTTCTATTGTGGTTGTGCGTATATGAGTTTGTTCTTTTATGTGACGTTTATTTTGTTTATAACAATTACTTTTATTTTTTTATGTTCGCTTCTGTTGATGTCTGGGTCTGGAGGTTTTTCTTCCAGTCGTTGTTGCTATTTTGTTCTGTTTCAATTTTTTCTAGGTTGCTCGGTGCCAGGACTTGGTCTTTCGGTGTTTTTTTATTTGCTAGTTTAAATTTTCTCTTGGATTTAGTGTTAGTTTTGCTGGGATACAGCCGGGCTGCTGGGTGACCGTTTGTTGTGAAATGGGCCGGTCCTGCTATGTCATTATGGCCAGCGTATGCTGGCTAGGTGGACTGTGGCTGCGCCCCTTTTCAATCAATCAACCTATCAGGTTAGCTTAAGCGCAACAGTAAAGGTAAAAATATTTTTCTAATTTGTATCATGATAGACGCAGACGGTTTCAAAGACTTAGTGGAAAAAGGTATCCCCCTTAATTGAGGTTTGCCAATTCTCTAAGAAATTAGATCACTAATAATTTCTGCCCATCTAATTTCTGGAACACCATCGTAACGCCGCCGATGAGAACATTCACTGTCTCAACAACATGTTTGATTTTGATAAAGTATTAGAGAAATATACCCCAAGAGATCGCCCTGTACAATGTTATAACTACCAAGGACACTCAGCTACTAATTGCTTAAAACCTGTTAATGCACCGGTAGTTACATTGGTAGTACGTGCGTAATAAAAGGAAAATCCAAAAACCAAAAGTAATTTCTGCTCCGATGATCACATGAGCTCGTACAATGGTTGTGAAGTATATATCCAAAGTAATGAAAACAAACAAGCGAGATAAAACCCAATCCACATGAAACTGAAATTTTTCCTGACATAATCGACTTTAAAAGAACAGCTACTCCATTGGCTTCAGGTTTCAACTACAGTCAAGCTCTTAAGAGAAGTTCTAAAACCCGAAGAAGTTTTAGGCGAAATTATGGAAGTCTTCAAGGATCCCAAGATCATTAATCTTATCAACATCCTTATGAAATTTGTTCCTTGAATCAAAATTACCAATAGCTGAACAGGCGAAATGATACTCGCGCTTCGCGCAGTTTAATTGATACTTTAATTTGCAGAGGAAGATAAACTATTTAATATTTTGTCATAAGACTATGCTTTGTTTATTTCCTACAACTACGGACCTCACCAACAGATGGCGCCACTGGAGCTACAGAACTGCTATCATAATGTCAGTTTCAGGATTGCTTTCGACCTTTGACCATAGATGGCGGCACAGGAGCCGCAGTTTTCTACTACCGCGCTAGGATTTTCTCCGTTTCTTTATATGGATAAATTTTTATTTGCAGGCTTTCCTCTTTAGGGTAAGGGATCGTATATGTGTAAAGGCATTTATTAAGGCCATG
Source organism: Stegodyphus mimosarum (assembly GCA_000611955.2). Lineage (NCBI taxonomy): Eukaryota > Metazoa > Arthropoda > Arachnida > Araneae > Eresidae > Stegodyphus > Stegodyphus mimosarum. Next base: position 314,538 of record KK119587.1, read on the forward strand.
TACCAATTAAATAGGAGTAGGATATGGATATGGATGAATGGTAAAATGTAGCTTTAATGCCGTAAGATAGACATCCATTGTGTGGGGGAGAATGGAGACAATTTTGAAGAGAGATTGGTGTATGGGATTTGAGAAGATCATGGCACTATCTGTGAGCAGGAGTGGAAGGTATGGCTAGTATGGGCTTTTGAAAGTAGATGTTAAGTCGAGAGTTTTGATGGTCAAGAACATAGACAAAAACGGGGATAAGGCAATATGAAGAACTACGTAGAAGAATTAGGATATCTGGCATGAGTGAAATTGAAGGGTTAGTGAGTGCATAGTGAATTTTGAGTAAAGGAAGCGAGAGAAGAATCGCATAGGTAAGGACAGAGAGAAGTCTTAAGGTTTAGGTAAGTGGGGTAAAGGATGTTCAAGGTGGCTGCGATGAAGTTTCAGAAGAGGTATATATGCGATAGAAAAGGAGGACTGCAGTTTAGTCTAAGGGGATCGTGGAACCCCAAAATTAGTTTTTAGGTATTTGTGCTTTACACAACAAATTTTATACAAATACATGAAATACACTGCTGGCCACCGTAAATGCAACACCCTGAAGGAAGAATGCAAATAACATGAAATTTATAACATTCATTAGCGCAGGTGAGATATGCAAATGATTAGAATTTCAGGGAGACACATTTCACGCGCGCCTGCGACGCCACTTCAAAGCGCTATTAAAGGCTTGGAGTTTTCGACGATTTCAAGTTCGGCAATTGTGTTTTCTTGTGGTTTTTTTCAAAAAAAAAGATCAATTATGCCTTGTAGTAAACAGCGATCATCGTTTGATCAAGTATCCGTGTTCGACAGAGGAAGGATAGTGGCCTACCAAGAGTGTGGATTATCTTTCAGGGAAATCGGTAGTCGTGTTGGACAAAACCAAACAACTGTAGTGTGGATATGTGACCGTTGGATACAGGAGGGTATGACGGACCGAAGTGGTCGATCGCATCCACCTCAATGCACGACTTCACGTGATGACAGGAACATTGTTCGCATGGCAGGGACGGATCCCTCACTCACATCACGAACCACAGCGCAGCACATTCAATCTGTAACGCATCATCCAGTGTCTGCGCGTACCATTCGACGCCGTATACAGCAGAGTGGTCTGTCCGCAAGACGTCCATTGCTTCGTGCACCCTTGAAGCAGAGCCGTAGACGTCTCCGCCACCAATGGTGCGATGAAAGAAGGATGCGGATGGCAGAATGGAATGAAATTGTCTTTACTGACGAGTCACTCTTCTGTCTGCAACACCACGCTGGTCGAATTCGAGTCTAGAGACACCATAGAAAGAGGATCCTGAACAGCTGCGTTATGCACTGCCACACTGCTCCTGCACTGGGTATTACGGTATAGGGCGGTATTGGATATCACTCTCGCACTCCTCTAGTACACATTGTAGGTACTTTAAACAGCTAGCGCTACATCTCCGAGGTATTGGAGCCAGTTGTCCTTCCTTACCTTCAGGGCTTGCCCACAGCCATATTTCAACAGGATAATGCGCAGTCACACGTGGCAGGCATTGTCCAAGGGTTCTTCGTCAATCGCCAGATTGAATTGGTTCCCTGACCGGCTCTCTCTCCGGATCTTTCGCCGATAGAAAACATGTGGTCCATGTTTGCTGAATGATTGACCCAGATTACATCCCAAGCTGCCACACCATATCAACTCTGGCAAGGTGTGGAAGCTGCTTGGTCTGCTGTACCCCAAGAACACATCCAAAGTCTCTTTGAATATGCCGAGACGGCAGCGGTGATTTCCAACAATGGCGGCTACTCTGGCTACTGATTCTGGAAGAAACCACACTTCACAGAACTCTATAAATTTAATCATTTGATACTTGGTCAACATATTATCTATTAAATCAATTTTGTTATGGTATCTCTTGTCTTTCTTGGTGTTGCAATTTGGGTGACCAGCAGGGTAGCATCAGTTTATGAATACTCGTTTAAAATTTCATTTTTTAACAATTTATTTATTTTTTAAATTTTAATTTTATTTAAGAATTTTCCTTTAAGTTATTAAAATAAACTTGACAAAAGGTTTCTGTGTATCTGTCTTTGAATATGACGGATCAGAGAAAAAAAAAATTTTTGAGGGATCTTTGTGAATTTGTATCCAGAGTCGGGAGATATAACCTATTGATTAAATATTATCCCATGTTTAAACCTCGTTTTAGCTTCATATCCAAAAATGCATACACTGATCTGCTGTAACATATATCAAGATAGTTCCTTCCAAAAATCATTTATTATTAACTAAAAATGTGACGTGTGGAGCATTTTCAAAATCATAAAACTGCGAAAAATTTGTATTGAGAAAACTGGATTTAGAGATTTTCTTCAATTTGTCTTTACTACATAGTCATGAGAAAAAGCAAATTATCTTTAAATATGAATTTATAAGCACTGGATAGCATTTCCGTATTAAATTTACTAATTTTATTCTCATAGTATTAAGATAAGAATGATCATATCGTAAATTGATAAATAATTCGAAGTTATAGGTAGAAATAATATGTGCATTTTAAGCAATGAAACTTTTAAAATTTATCTTTCACCATATGTTATACTTACATTTGTAACCTATGCATTATCTACACTGCTTTAATATATATATTTTCAAACAGCTAAACATTCTCTTCTTGCTTTGGTGTAAGCAACGTTGATCAGAATTTTTTGTAAAAGGTGGCTGAACGAGTAAGGTTTCTCCTGTGTAACACGTAAAGCATTTACATAATTAAATTTTAGTTCATTGTTGCCAGTGCTGACATTTCTAGCCTTTTTTCAGAAATAAATACTTCTTATTGGGAAAGGATATAAATTATAGCAAAGTAAGTAATTTATTGTTATGATTAACAAGATAATCATTCTTACAATAAACGTAAAAAAGGCTTACCTTTTCTGATGATCTTCTTTCTCCTTCTTCTCCAAAAGTATATCCCGAAATATTTTTATTAATTGCACAGATCAAAGGCACTACTCATCTTAAAAAAGAGAGGCTTCTAAGATAATAACATACGTTTAATTTACATTACTAACTAATTACATACATGACACCAACGAGACATATACTGGTAGACAGCGTATCTGCAACCTCCAACCGGTTCCAGCATTAGTATCACGTGACTGCTGGTCGAATTCCGAAAGTCCGGGAATACTTTACATTCATTTCTACGGGACGAAAGACGACTGCTCTGCTTTGTAATAAAATTTAAGAAAAAATGGTTATCCGCTGCAGCGCCTATAGATGTAAAGAAAGTTTTGTAAGAGAAGGACCTGTAACCTTTCATAGGTTAAGTTAAAACTGCATGATTTATTATTTTATTTTCAGTATTTTTTTTTTTATTTTACGATCTCTGTTGAATTGGTTGGAAAGTTTCAGCCATATTGTATAAGAAAATTGCCGCTGTATATGACATTTTCAGCATGTATTATTAGCATCAAAATGTATTAAATACTTTGACACTATTTACTGGAACCACCCTTTACAAATAATTGAATTTTATATTCTTTTTCCGTGTACCCGGTTGAAATAGAAAGCTGCGCCAATTGGCGTTAACCTTTTTTCGCCAAGTCGTGCGCATTTTGGTTTCGTAAACAAGTACTGCCAGCGATAAAGAAAGAAAAGTGCTATTATTATTATTATTAAATTATTGAGAAAAGATTGTTTACTTTGTTAAAAAAAGCTGAAAATCTTCATTCATGCAATATTGAACATAAACATTTAAACAGCATTATTTTAAAAATCAGATTATTTTTATAAAGCTCAGTGATTTATCATTATTTTCTATAAAATCAATTTAAAATAAAAATAATCTGGACTATAATTCTGTCTCATCTACGATGCTGTTGGAAATTTATCATAATTGAAAAAATATGATGTGAAAAATTTACAATATTTTAAATAATAATTATTTTTTAAAAAAGGATTATAATTTAAATATGTTTGGGTCACATTTTATAATTTACTTTTTGCTAATTCTAAATCAGGAAATGAGGTGAAAATTTGTGTACTAGTGTATCTTAGCTAATGATGCATGATTTAATCCTATTTTTTTTATTTAAGCTAATGCATAAGAATGATCTGGTAAAGCAGGAATAAAGTGGCAGTGAAATGAAACTTACCAAACATTATAAGTAAAAGGAATAAAATGGTATTAACTCATAATATCAACAGATTGCCTATACGTAAAAGTGCCACTTATTTATAACTTAATTACCTCAATATTTGATTGCAGAGTTTTTGCGTTCATAGGTTATGTACAGATTTATAAAGCGGCATTTTATCCATTGTTTAATTTAAGATTTTTTAAAAACCTTTACCTCTAAAACTATTTTTTAGCAACATAAATATATCATAACTATAGAATTTTCTTTAACTTATTATGAGAATTAAGTGAGTATTGATTTGAGAATTAAGTGTGTATTAAGATTTTTACTAGAGTTAAATTTTTAAAAAAATCCTTGAAAACAGGCCTTAACTTTTTGTTGTATACAAGCAA